>LR738712.1:646348673-646484764 GCA_902687465.1 Secale cereale
ATATATATATATATATATATATATATATATAGTTGTGTTTTGTCCTCAACATCATTCACTTATAGCTATGTCTTCATATTTGAATATTTTGGACTAAGTGAATGTGATTGTACCTTAACCTCTCTATGCTTTCTCATCTCACTCTCTCTGTCCAAATCATATGCATTCTGTTGAAACAGTCGAATATCTTCTCTGCGTCCTTGTCAGCAGAAGATACGGAGACAAAACTTTAAATCTGATTTTAATGCTCCATCCGTTATGCCTGAAACCCGGAGAAGCCGGAACGGCTACTCCGACAGTCGTGGTGTACGTGGGATCGTGGGACAACTCCCAAGGCATTACATGACCTCCACGTGTCACTCGTACGTAAACCGTCAGGGGCACCTGAGTAATTACGCTGGACCGTCTCCCATGCCTATAAATGCACGTCCCATCACGGTCAAAAGTTTCTTCCACCACCTCTCCACATCGAACAACCCTAGCGCCTCCGCTAGCTTTCGACGACGCCGGCGACGAAGCGCTTCGCTGTCGCAACTTTGTCGATGCCGTCCTCACGCCGGTCGCGGACATCTTCCTCTCCGCTGTCGCCGTAGCTGTCCTCCGTCGCCAAGTTAGGGCACGGAAGACCAAACTACTGGGCATCCAACTCCTACTCCGTCTAAGCAGTTCATCGTGTGGTAAATAAACTTGCTTTTTACCATCTTCTAGATCCATAAAGATTCATCTACTTTACCACAAGAGGTTTCTGCCTACTTAGATATACAGATCTATCCTGTCTGCATCTCATATCTTGCCTAGTACATTCACATATGCTTCAACTATAGTTAGATTCCTCACTTGTACTTATTTGTGGATTCGTACAAATCTGGAACCAACTCCCATGAGTGAGGTCAAAGTCTTCAAAACTGTTTTAATCTTCAAAACTTCTGAGAATGCATATGACCTCTTCCCCTTCCCTCGCATCTTTAATGCTGTCACAGGTACATGTCCGTGGGAGAATCCCTTGGTTCTCATAGTCTGCATTCATTTGCAGAGTTTTTGTAGAGTCACATTCATTCCCCCGAAGCTAGTTCCTGTCTGACCAGCAAATCGAAGCATTTGCCAGTTTTGAAGCCATTCAATTTGAAGCCATTCAGGTTGAAGCAAATGACAACTGACAAGACAGTAAGAAAGGGTGGCAGATAGCGCAGTGGTAACACCTCCCGTGATTTGCCTCCTGATCTCAGTGAGATGTACAAGACTGATCCAGAGGAGGATTACAATCAGAGGAAGACCCGAATCCAATGGATTCGAAGATACTGGGCTGAACAATGGTTCAAATATAGGTTCGTGACCCTAGAGTATGCCGAGAAAAACGCCATCAAGCTTCCATGGGGAGATATCACTTATAAGAATCTTCCCCCCCAAGACTCGTGCTGAAGCCATTGCTCAAGGCTTCTATCCTTGCATGGTTAGAGGGCCACAGCCTACTGATGCTGATCCAAGCTCTCTGCTCTGGTGTCGCGACGACAATCTGTTTAAGCGAAATCTTCAATTCGCCAAGAACTCGGCAAAGGAAAACAAGAAGCTGTGGGGATTAGACTACAATCCTGGCCCCTCTGCACCCCACGCTGATGGCTCGCGCGAAGCTGAACCGAATCTGGTTGGGCCCTTCTACAACCTAGAGGGCCTCATCAGTCACATAAGGGTTCAAGGGGCAGATGTAGATCAGCCTGAAGCTGATGATGACTCTGAAGAAGCACCTGTCACGCCGAAGCCTCAGAAGAAGAAATCAAAAGCTTCAAAGGCTACTCCACCAAGAGCTTCAGCCTTCAAGAGTGAAGCCTTTGGCCACTACTCCACCTGCACCAAGTGTGCAATCTGAGGAACACTCTAGAATCTCCAAGAGCAGACAGCTGAAGAGGAAACCAACACGCAACCCAAGTCCAGCTCTCACTCCAGATGCAGTACTAAAGAGTAAAGACTGCCAATGATGCCCTTGATATCTCAAGTGATGAAGATCTTGGTGATGATGCTCTGGAGCTATTGATCAAGAGCAAGCAGGATGCTGAAATCTTCAATGATTTGCCACTCTTTGACGTTGAAGTGCTCAATAACTTCATTGATGAATGGTTTGACACTCCCAACCTGAGCTTCGACGATCTTCAACTTCCAGTTGGCCTCAGCGTCTCCTTCCATGGCGCCATTGCTTCTGAGCTGGCTCTGGCTCAAAGAATTGTTGAGCTGAAGCAAAAGATAGACTATGAAAAAGCTCAGTTCAAGAAGCATATGAACAAGCTCAGCGTGCAAGAAGTTCAAAACTTGAAAGTCATGATGCAAGAGCTCAAGGAAGCCTTTCGCCAGCGGCGTGAAGAAGCTAAAGGTTCACGTGAGCGCATCAAGGACTTGGCTGCAAAATGCGTTCAAGCGTTCAATGAAGCTGAAAAGCGCAAAGCACTTGGGCGTCCTGGCATTGATCCAAGAATGGCTGCCAAGAAGAAGAAGAAGCAGTCTGTGCCCGAAGCTGAAACATCTGGGCAGGAAATGCCTCGCATAGTCTTCCCTGCTAGCATGACTGGCACGAAGCCTAAGGCAACTCCAACCGCTTCAACGCTCAGGAAGGCTAAGGTGGCTGAAGCTGATGCTCGCAAGCGTAAGCAATCTACTGATGAAGCTCCACCCACCAAGAAGCGAAAGACCAAGAAGGATAGGGCTGCTTCTAAAGAGCCTATCTTTGTCGAGCCAATCTCAGTTGCTCGCCCTGCATCTGCCCAGAGAGAAAGAAGACTGACTGTTCATGAGCCTGCTCCCACAGAGGCTAAAGACATTCCAGCTGTCGACCCCACCGCAGCTGAAGACATTGGTCCTCAAGACAATGTTGAAGATGATGCCGTCCTTCCTCAGATCGAGTACAACATCGACTATTCGCCTGTTCTCACGAACAGTGAATGCATCAGCATTGGTCGTCCATTGACGCCAATTGCTCAGGATGACTCGTGGGCTGATCACCCACAGGATACACAAGACACTCCCCATCAAACTCAAGACACTAGTATGGTGCTTGAAGACGAAGATTTTGAGGCCCAACAACATCCATCTCCTCAGTCGTCGCCAGCTTTTCGCAGGCTTCGCAAAAGACCAAGGCCTCAAGTCACTACCCCAAATGCTCCAGAAGGAGTAGAGCAACCATCTGCACCTGATGTTGCTCCTACTGGAAGCCACTCAGAATCTGAAGCCAAAGTGGCTGAAGATATTCCGACTGCATCAGCCGAAGAAGAACCACCCCAACAAGAAGACGAACAACCCCAAGTTGCTGAAGAAAGTACTGCCGCACCACCTGTTCTCGAGGAGAACCTGTCCGACCCTCCAGCTCCTGAAGTGGAGGTAACAAATTCAGAGGCTGCCACCACCAACACTGAAGCCAATGACGTGGTCATGGCTGAAGCTTTTGTGGCACCTGAAGATACTGTGGCGCCTGAAGAACTTGCGCCTGAAGTTGCTGCTCCTAAAGCCAGTGCTGCTCCTGAAGCCAGTGTTGTGCCTGAAGCTAATGCTGCACTTAACGCCAATCTGCAGCTTGAAGACAATGCATCTGCTCCTGTTCCGCCTCCACGGCCTCACACAATTGAGCGAGCATACAACAAGGATGATCAGCTTGTTACTGTCCGGTGGCCAATTCTGATTCCACCACCTACAACTGCACCACATGCTGCTGGTCCTCAGTTTGATCATCATATTGCGCACAGGCCCAAAGTTCAGAAGCCTAAGCCAATACTGCCAAGGCTTCCAGGTATTGCAACATCTTCAGGGTCATTCAATGCCAATAGCTTCACTGCGCACAACACCTTCTTTGACATTGCCAAGAACCCATATTCCAAGCCAAGAATATCATCAGATAGGTTCTGGAGCCATCAACAGCGCAACTACTACTCAAGAGTACTCTATGGTCAAGGCCGCATTTTCCCTCATATGCGTCTTGACACTGAAGCTATTGCTGGTCCGCCATGCTTGGAGGAAGCTCTTGACTGCTTCCGTGATGCTGGCTTACTCAATTTTGTCTTGGATAAAGAGCATTGCAATGAAGAGCTGCTTCTGCAATTCTATGCCACACTTCACATCCGAGGCCACAACAGAGATCCGAAGAAATGGGTCCATGAGTGGATGTCAGGCAATGTGCATCATGAAGCAAAGCCTTTGATCTCATTGAGCTTACTGGCCTGCCCACTCCAGGAGATCTATATGAACCTGGCTGTGAACTGCACACTGAAGCCTTGGAGAGTATCTTTCAGAAACACAAGCCCAACATGAGCCAAATGCTCAGCATGATGAAGCCTCTGCCAAGTGATGCTGAATATCCTAAAGAATTCTTTGTTGAAGACCTTGGGTACCTGCCTTGCACCATCTATCACATCATACGGCGTACTCTATGGCCTGTCAAAGGACATTCTTCATCAGCCAAGCTTGAAGGCACTATGAAGACTTTGGTCTTCTATATCTTCAATGGCATCAACTTCAATGCTCAAGATTTCTTCATCAGGCAACTGGCCACGTCTGGAGCTGATCTATTTGGACTGAAATTTTATGCCCCTTGGATAATGCGCCTCATCAAGTTGCACTCAGCTGTCACTTATCAACCCTCTGCTCGCAACCATTAGATTTTCTTGCCTGAGGTTGATATGTCAGCTGAAGCCATTTACCAAGAGCCTGCTAAGGAGCCAGTTAGTCTTCAAAACGCTGATCATCAAAGCTTCACTCAGCAGATTGAAGGCGTTCCAGCAGTCTCACGCGTCTATCCTCTGGCTGGCCGTACTCGTCTACCTCGACACACTGAAACCGAAGCCACTGAGAGCACTATCGCTCAAAGGTCTCAGAAGCGTTCTCGTGTCCTGAACAACCGAGAGCTTCTTGTAGCCCTTCATCAGAAACAAGACAAGCATCAACTCTGGTTAAAGCGTCAGATGCAGAGCCTCTTGGTGGATGTCAATCGCATTCGCAATCTTGCCACCAAGAATGCTTTTGTTGCTCATGAAACATGCAGACGGTCTTGGAAGAGTTTGACTTTACTGAGTGCTGAAGCGGATCTTCAAGACGATGGCTTCACTGAGAGGTTCAAGTTTGACAACACTCCTCCAAGGACTGCTGTTATGCGTCAAACTCCATCCCTTGAAGACTCTGAGTACTCCTCCTCCGCTGCAACAATTGACGCCAGGGTGATCGATGATCAGGATGATGCTACTTCACCGCCTCCTACTTCAGCGCGCATCGACACTGCACCAACTACCTCTGCACCGCCAAACAAAAACACCGACCCTGCATCCTCTTCTGCTCCTCCAGGGAACGAGTAGAGGCTCTATGTCTTCAAACCTTTTTGGTCCTTACTGACAAAAGGGGGAGAAGCATATGAGTTGATAGTCTTCAAGCGGGTCCATATGGGCGGGTGCTTTTATAATTTGCCTAGTGTTTACAACTCCGTCTCGACTACGTTGTCACCCATACTCTTTGGACGGTAAAGTCCTTATAGAGAGACGAGGCTCTGATACCAATTGAAAGGATCGATATGGTTGACTGGGGGGGGGGTGAATAGGCAACTAACAATTTTTAGCTTTTCTTAACCAATTTAAATTAAGCAACAAAGTAAGTTGTCTAGATATGCAACTAGGGTGATAACTTATAGGAAGCAAATATAACAACCTCACAAGCAAGCTAGCTAAGGTAAACAAGGAAAGCTTGCACAAGTAAAGGAAAGGAATAGCCACAAGTGGAGCCGGTGAAGACGAGGATGTGTTACCAAAGTTCCTTCCCTTTGAGAGGAAATACGTCTCCGTTGGAGCGGTGTGGAGGCACAATGCTCCCCAAGAAGCCACTAGGGCCACCG
Organism: Secale cereale; assembly: GCA_902687465.1. Classification (NCBI taxonomy): domain Eukaryota; kingdom Viridiplantae; phylum Streptophyta; class Magnoliopsida; order Poales; family Poaceae; genus Secale; species Secale cereale. The sequence goes on from LR738712.1 coordinate 646,354,528, forward strand.
TATTCTCCTCACGCCCTCACACAATGCAAGGTGCCGTGATTCCACTAGTGGTGCCCTTGAAGGCGGCAACCGAACCTTTACAAACAAGGTTGGGGCTATCTCCACAACTGAATTGGAGGCTCCCAACGACACCACGAAGCTTCACCACAATGGAATATGGCTCCGAGGTGACCTCAACCGTCTAGGGTGCTCAAACACCCAGGAGTAACAAGATCAGCAAGGGATTAGTGGGGGGAATCAAATATCTCTTGGTGGAAGTGTAGATCGATGCCTTCTCAAGCAATCCCGAGGAAATCAACAAGTTTGTTTGGCTAGGGACAGAGATCAGGCGGAAATGGAGCTTTGAGCAACAATGGAGCTTTGGGGAGGAAGACGTAAGTCTTCTTGGAGAAGAAGACTCCCTATATATAGTGGGAGAACAAATCCAACCGTTATCCCACAAATCTGCCCGCAGAGCGCGGTACTACCGCACATAAGTTGCGGTACTACCGCTCGGCCCAGCGGTACTACCGCTCTGGTTGCGGTACTACCGCTGGTGCAGTACAGGCCAGTACTAGCCTTGTTGCGTTGAAGCACCGAGCGGTAGTACTGTCGGAGCGGTACTACCGCACGTCCTTGCGGTACTACCGCAAGGCAGGGCTAGACAGACTGAGGAGAAGCGCAGACTAAATATAATACATCCGCAGATTTACGATCGTAGCAAAAACCCGACATGGTACTACCGCTTGCTCGAAGCGGTACTCCGCGTAGGACGTGGAGTAAAAAATTACTTCCGCGGCTACTACCGTACTAGTTACGACGCTGGGTCGGTCACGCGGTACTACCGTGTTCATGGTACGATACTACCGCGTAGTGCGGTACTACCGCAGCCCTGAAGCAGTACTACCGTGTGACCGTGCGGTACTACCGCAACTCTGAGCTGTATTACCGCATGCCAAGCAGTTGTAGTAGTAGGATGCTACTATTTTTGTACCGACAAGGAAAACAGCCAGAGCTCCAGAGAAGCAAAGGAAAGGTGGTGCGAATGAGTAAACGTGTACGTGTTGATTCCACCCAAACCTTTCCGAAGCGGACTCCCTCTTAATAGTACGGTTTTCCTATGACTCAATTCCACCAAAAGAAACAAAAGGAAACACCGTCTTCCATAGGTTGCAAGGGGAACTTGATCGTCTTGTGCCTAGATGAGATATATATGAAAAGCTCAGTGCACACGATTAGTCCACAAATGCATTATCATCAATCACCAAAACTACTTAGGGAGAAATATGCCCTTACAATCTCCCCCTTTTTGGTGGATTGATGACAATACGAGATTTGCACAAGGATATATAAGAAAGTAAGCAAACCTAGCAAAGTTATAGAATATAGGTAAGCTCCCCCTAGATGTGTGCATACAAGAGAAGGTGCTTTGGACTTCACAACACACATACTAGGATCAATGGTCCCCCTATATTCTACAAACAATATACTCCTTGCAACAAAGAATAAGATTCTACACACAGATGTAAGGAGGATAAGGTGAGCACATATAAAGGGCAAGTGAAGCAACCGCTAATAGCCTAACAGATAGCGTAGACATAGTAACGAGTTAATGAGAAGGTAGCATATGTCTCACACCATATGAAGGTCTCACACACACGACACAAACACAAGCAAGCAGACAAAGTTCAACCAATGAAACGCAAATAAACACGACACAAGACGCAAATCCTAACACTCTCTCCCCCTTTGGCATAGAGACACCACAATGGGAAAGAGTACACCTAAGACAGGTGGTAGCTCAGGCGGAAGAACTCAGTCGTCATGTGCCCGGTCAGACTCCTACTGCTCCTCCTCAAAATCAGACCACGTGTAGCCTTGTTTGGCAATCCACTCAGCCTCTGGAGTGATGATCTCCTCGGACCCATCAGACGGTTCCTCACCAAAGATCTTCATTATCTTCTTGTCACGCTGGCGAGATTGCTTGTGAGTCACATGAGCCTTGTACTGCCTCTTTGCCTGCATACAAAACAGTGCCTTCATTTTCCTCTTCAGCTTCTTAGCCCATGAGGGCTCAGACGAGGGAGGAGCATATCCTCCAGAACTGTCCTCAGCTGCCTCCTCCTCCACTGGCTCCTCATCTTCATCCATCTGAGCTGCAGCAGCCTACGCACTGCGGGCCTCCTCACACATCAGCAACATGTCAACGAGGTATGCATGTACCTTGTCATTGTCCCCAACTCGAGGAAACAAGGTGTTGCGGAAGATCCTATGCATGATATCCAGAAAGGGGTTCATCACCCAAGTCTTCTTTCCACTAGCAAGCGTCTTTTCCACATAAAAAGGCAGCAGCCGGTCTTTGTTGGCAGATTCTTCGTTGGCATGAGACCGAGCTCCAACAGGAGTGTGGAGCCCCTCGTCAACAACCTGAAGCAGATCCATAAAGTCCTTCCATGTAGCAGTCATCTTATGACCATTTGTCATCCAAGTCATGTTGCGTTCTTCCTTGGGATGGAAGTGCACCGAAGCATAGAACTGTGCCACAATATCTGGGTCAAAATCCATCTGAAATGTCATGATGTGCTCAATGCCAAACTTCTCCACAAGATCTAGAGCCCCAGCAAAGTAGGCCCGGTGCTCCCCCTTTCGCATGTGGGTCATGTCAATCCAATGTGCATCCACATACAGGTCGTGCTTGCTCTTGTGTACCTCTGTGTAGATACGATACTGCTGCTTGGTCCAGAACAATTCATCTCCATGGAACTGAGCCCGGGGATCTGCATAGGGGTTGATCTTCCTCCTTGTGATGAACTCATGAGTTGGTAGCTCCTCCATGGTCATAGTTGGTTCCTTGTTCTTGGTGGCGGTGGTCTTGGTTCTGCGTTGGGGGGCATTGGAGCCCTCAGGAACATCACTTTGGGGGCACAGACGCTTAGACCCGGTGTCACGGCTGGGATTTGTGCGACGGACATTGGAACCGGAGCCACCACCTAAGACACAAACACAAGAACACGGAAGAAAACAAAGAGAATCAATGCAAAAGAGTCAAAAAGCACATGAAGCATGTAGAAAGGATAATATGTATGTGCTACGAAGTAGGTATGAACCAAGCGGTAGTACTGGTCGGAGTTTGCGGAAGTAAATTTTTAGTGCCGCCTAGGGGGCGGTAGTACCGCACAAGATGCGGTACTAAAAAATTCCTTCCGCTTTCATCACGTTAGTACCGCTCCATAGGGCGGTAGTACCGTTACGCATCAGAGCGGTAGTACCACGGTCAGCCAGCGGTAGTACCGCTCAGGGTCATATCCGAAAGCGGATCTGACCAAGAACACGGAGAATGGGCAAACGGTACTACGGTTGATCATAACAACTTAGTAGCAACATACTTACTAGCATTTCTACTCCACAACAACTCTCCTCTACCCTAATCTTCCATGGATAAGGTCACAAAGACCACAAAAACAACATGCATCTCCCCAAAACCTAGAAGCAACAAACGAGCAACAAGAAGAGGGGATTTTGGGGAGAAACCTTCATCCATGGCAAGAGCTCGAGGAGGGGAACGATCCCTCCGGTCGGAATGCGAGGAGAGTGGCCGCGGATGGAGATCCGGCGAGGTCCTCCGGCATCGTTCTTGAGAGAGAGAGAGAGAGAGAGGAGACGTGGGGGAGACGAGCTGAATGGGTATGGGGGAGTTAGTACTCCCCCTGCCCGCTTATAACCCCCAGTCATCCGAATAAAAGCGGTAGTACCGCGGTCATCGCGGTAGTACCGCCCCGGCGGAAGTACCGCACGCTGGGCAGTAGTACCGCTCTTCCAGCGGCAGTAAAAAATTACCGCCGTGCTGGTTGCGGTACTACCGCGGTTCTCTTTGCGGTAGTACCGTGAAAGTTCACGGTAGTGCCGCTCCCTCAAGAAAAAGCAAGAAACGACAAGAGGGCTTATGCAATGCAAAGACGGGCAAGAATGCACACAAACGACAAACGGAAAGAGAAACAACAAACAACTGAGCCAACTCACGAGACACTCCTCCTTGAAGGAGGTCGGTGGCCGAAGCCACCTATGTTTGAGCTATTTGGTATGGCACCACAAAGAACTATCCTTGGGCCCATGACCAACACTCATCTTGAAGCACTCATACCATTTATCATGGCAAATAATAAAGACTTGATCGATTTATGCATAATGGGGGGAGGAAGAGCTCATTGAGACAACAATACTTCCCCTATGTCCATGCCTACATCTAGGCAAGATAATATATTGAGTGGGAGGAGTGTGTGCAAGGTTTCAAGCCACATTGCTCAAATCTATGATATTTAGCTCATGCCTTAACTCGCGAAATCTTGCTTCATCCAATGGCTTCGTGAAGATATCTGCAAGGTTATCATGAGTGTTGACATAGTGAATCTCGATTTCTCCTCGCCGAATATGATCCCGGATGAAGTGATACCGAATCTCAATATGCTTCATCTTGAAATGTTGCACCGGGTTGAGAGAAATCTTGATGGCACTTTCATTGTCACACCAAAGAGGCACTTTATCACAAGTGACACCATAATCCTTTAAAGTTTGCCTCATCCATAGAAGTTGAGCACAACAACCGCCAGCTGCCACATACTCTGCTTCGGTGGACGAGAGAGACACACAACTTTGCTTTTTGGAAGACCAACTTACCAGAGAGCAACCAAGGAATTGGCACCCTTCGGAAGTGGACTTCCTATCCACTTTGTCTCCCGCCCAATCCGAATCAGAGAAACCTACAAGGTTGAAGTTTGCTCCTATTGGGTACCATAAACCAAAGTATGAGCCAAATATCGAAAGATTTGCTTGACTGCCACAAAGTGACTTTCCTTAGGAGAGGCTTGGAACCGTGCACAGATTCCCACACTCAACATAATATCTGGTCTATATGCACAAAGGTAAAGCAAGGAACCAATCATAGAATGATATACCTTTTGATCCACCGCTTTACCATTGGGATCAATGTCAAGTTGGCACTTGGTTGGCATTGGAGTAGTAGCTGGCTTGACATCACTTAGATTAAACCTCTTGAGCATGTCTTGAGTGTACTTGGCTTGTTTGATAAATATTCCTTCTCTTCTTTGCTTAATCTCAAACCCAAGGAAGTACTTCAACTCTCCCATCATGGACAACTCATAATGTGTGGTCATGAGTGCGGCGAACTCATCATTGAAAGCTTTGTTAGGTGAACCAAAGATAATATCATCAACATATAGTTGGTAGACAAACAACTCCCCTTTGAACTTCTTAATAAAAATAGTGGGGTCGATTTTCCCAATTTCAAACCCACGATCTTGTAACAACTCGGTAAGATGCTCATATCACGCACGTGGGGCTTGTTTAAGGCCATAGAGTGCCTTATCGAGTTGATACACGTGATTGGGGAACTTAGGATCCTCAAACCCCGGGGGTTGTTTGACATAAACCAACTCATTAATAGGTCAATTAAGAAATGCACTTTTCACGGATTGATTCAAGGCGAGCAACGGGGGCAAAGGTTTCACCGTAGTCGATACCCTCGACTTGGGAGTAGCCTTGAGCCACCAAACGCGCCTTGTTGCAAACGACAATGCCATGATCATCCTGCTTATTCTTAAAGATCCACTTGGTTCTAATGACATTATGGTTCTCCTTTGGCCTCGGCACCAGATGCCACACTTTGTTGTGCTCGAAGTTGTGGAGTTCTTCATGCATGGCATTAAGCCAATCAGGGTCTTCGAGCGCCTCATAGACCTTTTGAGGTTCAACACAAGAGACAAAAGATTGATGAGCACAATAGTTTGCTAATTGTCTACGAGTGCTTACCCCCTTTGTGATGCTTCCAAGAATATTCTCCATGTGATGTTCTCGAGAAGCAAGCCTGGAGGCAATTTTTGCAGCACGACGCTCCAATTGCTCTTCAAGTGATAATTGAGGAGCACTGAGTTGATCATCTTGAGCGACGTCAAGAGCTTGATCTTGATCTTGAGCTTCCTCTTGACCTTGATCTTGCTCAGAGGAGAGAACTTGGCCTTGTGCATCATTTGGTGGCTCACCACCATCTTGTGATTGATCTTGCACTTGGCCTTGTTCGTCCGGTTGAGGGCCTTCAGTTTGTTCTTCGGAAGCGTGTGGGTCTTGGGTTGATGATGGTTCCACTTGTGTAGAACATTGTCCTTCTCCTTCGGCCACAAGGGGTTCCTCAATGGGTAGGATATATCCAACACCCATTCTTCTGATGGCTTGAGGAGGAATTTCATCACCTACATCACAAGTACCACTTTGCTCCACTTGGGAGCCATTATTCTCATCAAACTCTATGTTACACGTCTCCTCAATGAGTCCATTGGACTTGTTGAGGACGTGGTAAGCATGAGAGTTTGTAGCATAACCAACAAATATGCCCTCATGAGCTCTAGACTCAAATTTAGACAAACTAGCACCTTTCTTGAGGATGAAACACTTACACCCGAACACCCGGAAGTACTTGAGATTGGGCTTGTTACCAGTAAGAATCTCATATGGAGTCTTGTTCAAACCTTTGCGGGGATAGAGCCGATTGGATGCATGAGACGCGGTGTTGATGGCTTCGGCCCAAAAGTTGTATGGATATTTGAGTTCCGCCATCATGGTCCTTGCCGCGTCCATAAATGTCCGGTTCTTTCTCTCTGCTACACCATATTGTTGAGGGGTATAAGGTGCGGCATATTGATGTTTGATCCCCTCATCACTAAGAAACTCATCCAAGGTGTAGTTCTTGAACTCGGTGCCGTTGTCACTTCGGATCATCAAAATCTTTGCTTCATGTTGTCATTGAGCTTCATTTGCAAAGTTGATGATGGTTTGTTGGGTCTCACTCTTCTTCTTGAAGAAGTATACCCATGTGTATCTTGAATAATCATCCACAATCATCATGCAATACTTTCTGGCCCCAAGACTATCAAAGAATGGAGGCCCAAAGAGATCCATGTGAAGGAGCTCTAATGGTCTTTTTGAGTAGATGATAGTCGTGGGAGGGTGAGCCGTCTCATGTAACTTTCCTTCAATACAAGCATTGCAAGCACGATATTTGGCAAAGCTAACATTTGATAGTCCACGGACATGGTCCCCCTTGAGAAGACTTTGCAAAGATCTCATATTGACATGGGCTAACCGGCGATGCCAAAGCCATCCCACATCAACTTTAGCCATTTGGCATGTCGCGGTCTTAGTGGGTTGCTCCTAGAAGTTAACCACATAGAGACCGTTCTCGACATGTCCAACATAGGCTACTTCAAGAGTCTTGCTCCACAAGAGGGCCACGGTATCAATATCAAAGAATGTAGAAAAGCCCATGAGTGCAAGTTGACGAACAGAAAGTAAGTTGTATGCAAGGGACACAACAAGCATGACTTTCTCGATCGTGAGATCATGAGAAAAAACAACCTTGCCAAGCCCCAATACCTTAGAAGATGAAGCATCACCCCATTCGACGTTGGTGGCCATGGATGAACCTTGATGCACGTCCACCACCAAGTCTTTGCTTCCGGTCATATGATTTGTGGCTCCACTATCGAGCAACCATGATCCCCCACCGGAAGCAAACTCCTACATGAGATCAATGCTTGGATTTAGGTACCCATTTGGTAATGGGTCCTTTGAGGTTAGTGACAAGGGTCTTAGGAACCCAAATAGACCATTCAATGTACTCATAAGAAGAACCAACAAATTTAGCAAAGACATGACCATCACTAGCCCGACATAAAACATATGAAGGATTAAAGTCGCCGGCTATGTTTGATGGTATGGTGGGGTTTTTCTTGACTCCACCCTTTTCACATTGTTCTTCTTCTTAGAAGCACCCTCTCCCTCTTTCACAAAGGTTTGTTTGAAAGGAGGAGGTTGCTTGGTTTTGTCGTTCTTCTTCTTCTTGGGCTTGGGAGCAAACCCAATTCCTTCCTTTGCCACAACCTCCTTTTTATTGCTCAAAAGATCGTTGAGGTTCTACTCACCTTGTATACATTTCACAAGGCCTTTCTCAAGTTGCTTCTTCAACTTGGCATTCTCTTCAACAAGATTCACATGCTCGCAACATGGGTTTGTGGCATTTGCATTATCAATAAACACCATACGAGGAAATATAGCTTTCTCCTTGGTTAGCGAAACTTGGAGTTGATCATGAGACTCTTTGAGAGAAGCATGTACACCTTTCAAGGCCTTATGAGCCTTGTCAAGTGTAACAAACTCCTCCTTGAGTCTAGCATGGTCAACCACAAGTTTTGCCTTCTCGGAATTAATCATACGAGAGACAACTAAAGCATGATCGAGATCTTTCTTTAATTTAGCATGATCATCATTGTGTGACTCCTCAAGAGCCAAACGAAGACCGTGCACTTCCTCTAGAGCATTAGAGAGAGCCAATATCTCATCTGCATAGTCTCGACTATGTCCTTCCATTTTAGAAATGGTCTCCTCGTGAGCCTCGATCATGTCATTGGCCTAACCGAGTTGTTACAAGAGAGCAACAAAGTGCTTCTTGGGTTTGCCCTTGAGTTTGCTCATAAACAACTCAAATTCATTCTCTTCCTCCTCTGCCCCTTCACTCTCATCAATACAATCCGTCAATGAAGGATTAGAGGTGATGGTAATGTTGATGTTTGGAGTTACCTTGTTGGTGGCCTTAGCCATGAGACACTTGGCGGTGATGTTCTCATTTGGCGAGTCTAAAAGAGATGAGCATGGAGTAGTAGCAATAGCAATTGTGGCCATGGTGACTATCTTATCATCTTCATCATTATCATCATCCTCAACATATTCTTCTTGGGCCACCAACCCTTTAGGAGGGGTCTTCTTGTTGAGGTTGTTCTTGTTGGGATAAGACTTGGCCTTGTCCTTCCGGATAAGCTTACCTCCATAGTCTTCTCTTTTCTCATATGGGCAATCTACAACAAAGTGGCTCACATTCCCACAGTTGAAGCACGTCCTCACTCGTTGCTTGCCCTTGTTGCCACTTGAGTTGTTCTTGTTGAAGTTGGGCCTTGAGTTCTTCTTGTTTCCCCAAAATTGCCGTGAAGCAAGAGCCATGTGTTCATGATAGGCATATTTGATATCCTCGGGGCAACACTCATCGTCATCCTCCTCCTCCTCTTCTTCCACACAAGCCTTGGCCTTCAAGCCAAGGTTAGGATTCTTTGATCGTTGAGCTCTTAAAACCGCATTGTCGGCGGTCTTGTCCAGGATCCTCACGTCAACGAACTCATCCAACACTTCACTTGATGACAAAGTGTGGAAGTCCGGTCTTTCGCGAATGACGGAGGACATGGCCTTGTGGTAAGGCATCATGGCCTTGAGAAACTTGCGCTTGATCCAATTGTCATCCGTGTCCTTGCTCCCATGATCTCGAAGTGAAACCGCAAGAGTGGTTAATCTCCGATAAAGTTCGCGGGGATCTTCATCTTCGATCATAGCAAACTCATCGGCTTCATCTTGCACAACTTCATAGTTAGAGCGTTGAATGCTTGCGCTCCCCTTGTACATGGAGCCAACATGCTCCCATGCTTCCTTGGCCACGGTGAAGGGTCGAAGATGTGCAATGTCTTCGGGAGGGATAGCATCTTGAAGTATGCAAAGAACGGACTCGTTGAATTGATGATCCACAGCTTCTCTCGGAGTTAAGTTGTCGAGATCATGTGGGTAGAAACCTTGCTCAATGATTTTCCAAAGATTAGTAGAACAATGATTTAAATGACGTCTAAAGCGAAACATCCAAGTAGAAAAATCAGAATTTTTCACAAACTTAGGAGGAGGCCCAACGGAATTTAAATGCGGAGTAGGAACGGGTCCTCCATAGTGGGTAGGAGGAGCAGAGTGGGCAAAGATCCCACTCCCATTCTTAGTAACCGGGGCTTGCTCACTACTAGCTTCTCCATTGTCGGGAGTAGCCTCCGACACGTTGGTAGCGGGACGAACCACTTCCAACGGTGTGGTGGATAATTTAGGACCCTCAGCAATTCCTTGAACATGCCTTTGACCTCGGTCGCTAGTGATTATTTCAATGTGACCATTGCCACATTGAACTCCTCACGAGAGACCGAGGTTCCCCCATCGGACGTAGGCAAGGACGGAGTTCCACCGGAGTGTTCCTCCGTCTCGACTATGTTGTCACCCATACTCTTTGGATGGTAAAGTCCTTATAGAGAGATGAGGCTCTGATACCAATTGAAAGGATCGATATGGTTGACTAGGGGGGGGGGGTGAATAGGCAACTAACAATTTTTAGCTTTTCTTAACCAATTTAAATTAAGCAACAAAGTAAGTTGTCTAGATATGCAACTAGGGTGATAACTTATAGGAAGCAAATATAACAACCTCACAAGCAAGCTAGCTAAGGTAAACAAGGAAAGCTTGCACAAGTAAAGGAAAGGAATAACCACAAGTGCAGCCGGTGAAGATGAGGATGTGTTACCGAAGTTCCTTCCCTTTGAGAGGAAGTACGTCTCCGTTGGAGCGGTGTGGAGGCACAATGCTCCCCAAGAAGCCACTAGGGCCATCGTATTCTCCTCACGCCCTCACACAATGCAAGGTGCCGTGATTCCACTAGTGGTGCCCTTGAAGGAGGCAACCGAACCTTTACAAACAAGGTTGGGGCTATCTCCACAACCGAATTGGAGGCTCCCAACGACACCACGAAGCTTCACCACAATGGAATATGGCTCCGAAGTGACGTCAACCATCTAGGGTGCTCAAACACCCAAGAGTAACAAGATCCGCAAGGGATTAGTGGGGGGAATCAAATATCTCTTGGTGGAAGTGTAGATCGATGCCTTCTCAAGCAATCCCGAGGAAATCAACAAGTTTGATTGGCTAGGGAGAGAGATCGGGCGGAAATGGAGCTTTGAGCAACAATGCAGCTTTGGGGAAGAAGAGGTAAGTCTTCTTCGAGAAGAAGACTCCCTATATATAGTGGGAGAACAAATTCAACCATTATCCCACAAATCTGCCCGCAGAGCGCGGTACTACCGCACGTAAGTTGCGGTACTACCATTCGGCCCAGCGGTACTACCGCTCTGGTTGCGGTACTACCGCTGGTGCAGTACAGGCCAGTACTAGCCCTGTTGCGTTGAAGCACCGGGCGGTAGTACTGCCGGAGCGGTACTACCACACGTCCTTGCGGTACTACCGCAAGGCAGGGCTAGACAGGCTGAGGAGAAGCGCGGATTAAATAAAATACATCCACAGCTACATCCGCAGATTTACGGTCATAGCAAAAACCCGACACGGTACTACCGCTTGCTCGAAGTGGTACTACTGAGTAGGACGCGGAAGTAAAAAATTACTTCCGCGCCTACTACCGTACTATTTACGACGCTGGGCCGGTCACACGGTACTACCGTGTTCATGGTACGGTACTACCGCGTAGTGAGGTACTACCGCAGCCCTGAAGCGGTACTACCGTGTGACCGTGCAGTACTACCACAACTCTGAGTGGTACTACCACATGCCAAGCAGTTGTAGTAGTAGGATGCCACTCGTTTTGTACCGACAAGGAAAACAGCCGGAGCTCCAGAGAAGCAAAGGAAAGGTGGTATGAATGAGTAGACGTGTACGTGTTGATTCCACCCAAACCATTCCGAAGCGAACCCCCTCTTAATAGTACGGCTTTCCTATGACTCAATTCCACTGAAAAGAAACAAAAGGAAACACCGTCTTCCATAGGTTCCGAGGGGAACTTGATCGTCTTGTGCCTAGGTGAGATATATCTGAAAAGCTCAGTGCACACGATTAGTCCGCAAATGCATTGTCATAAATCAGCAAAACTACTTAGGGAGTGATACGTCCAAAACATATCTATAATTTCTGCTTGCTCCATGCCACTTTTGGGTGATATTGCTATGATATTCATACACTTCCATACACTTTTGATCATATTTGGACTAACTTACTAATCCAGTGCACCCCAGTGCCAGTTTCTGTTTTCGGCTGTTTTTGTATTTCAAGTTTTCACGTTTCGAGAACTGCCCAGAAAAATCCAGAAAAATTATATAAAAATCAGCGATCCGGAAACAACACTGCGTCTGAAGGGTAGCCTGGGGGGCCACCAGGGCTCCAGGCGCCCTGGCGGCGCGCCCCCCCCTGGGCCGTGCCCGGGGGGCACCTGGGCCCCCCGAAGCTCCCCCGGTGCCCTACTTTGGCATATATTTAAAGGACCCTCCAAAACCCTCAGAACAGGAACTCTTTTCACGATCCCATCTCTGTTCCGCCGCCGCCGCCGCTTTCAAGATCGGGAGCACCAGGAGAAATCTTCCCGGCACCCTGCCGGAGGGGAGGATCACCACCGGGAGCTTCTCCACTACCATGGACGCCTCCCGGATGACTCGTGAGTAGTCTCCCTTGGACCATGAGTCCATGACCAGTAGCTATGTGATGTTCTCCTCCCGTTCTTGTGCTTCACTAATTAGTCCTCGTGAGCTACCCTACATGATCGAGGCACCTATGTAAACCTTATGCTGTTGCTATGTTGAGTTTGCTAGGATCCGATGGATTATGAGATTATGTTCAGATTGATCTTGAGTAATATATTTGATTCACCTCTTTTATATTTTTGTTCATAAGTAATTCTTGCATGTTCTCCGTTGCTATTTATTGCTTTGGCCGAGTAATAGGTAGTGACTCCAAGAGGGAACGTTATGCTCGATTGTGGGTTCATGCCCCTCGATGACTAGCTTGAGTGACAGAAACATGAGTCTAGGGGATGTGCTGTTGCCACAAGGGGGAAAACAACGGTGCTTGTGCCCGCGGGTGCAAGGATTGTTTACTTTACGCAAAGTTCTTTTAATGCGGTTGTCTGTTGCATTGAGTTTACACTATGGGTGGGACTCGCAACTTAATACCAGCAAGATGTTCTGGATAGATATCTCAAGGTGGATGATTAGTAGTAGATATTGATGGATTTCGGTCTACTTACTTTGGCGTACCGCCCATGCTTTGAACCTCAACCTTTCTTGCAATGTAGTCAGCATTGGTTTGCATTCGTGGTCCTATCAATTGCCCAGTTGCAATTTGTTTACCTCACATAGCTGTTTTATCGTCTTTTGGGAGAGAGACATCACTAGTGAACATCATGAGACTCCGGTCCATATTACCATCATTGATCACATCCACTATTTACTTTTCGCTATTTACTTACTATTGCAAAAACTATCTATCACTACTATCATTGCTTTTAACCCTTTGTGAACTACAAGGCCGGAGGGATTGACAACCTCTCTGTACTCGTTGGGAGCAAAGTTAATTGTATCTATGTGCAGGTCCACGTTGATTGCTACTAATCTGGCACCGTAGCAATTGACACCTACTTGTTGAACCTAGGAGTCTCTGGGATTCGATCCTTGGCATCTTTGCTAAGGGAAAACACTTCTACTTACTGCATCTTACACCTTCCACTTAGGGTAACCAACAAGGGGTTCGAGGCCCATCAAGGAGTATTTTCTAGCGCCGTTGCCGGGGACTCCACTCTTCGGGATAGGGGAGTTGCATGCTATCTTTTACCTTTGCTTTTTAGTCTTGTTAGTTTACCTTTCATTTTTGCTTTAGTTCCTTTTTATCGAAAATCACAAAAATAGTTATCTTGCTTGCTTGCTATTATGGGCTCTACCAAAAACACTAAATGGGAGGAGTACACCCCTTCTTCCATTACCCCAATTACTACTGTCGGGATTTACAAAAGTAATAAACCTTGTGATTATACTAGTTTTGACGGAGAGTTATGCCCATGGCATGGTCTTCCAGGAAAAAAGTATGAGCCTCAGTTTAAAATTGCTCCTAAGCTTCCCCAAACTTGGGAAGATGTTCAAACTCTTATAATAGAGAGCGAATTAAACAAAGAGGATGACACTGCAATTCTGCCCACTAATGATAAAATTGATTTTGATAATTGTAGTATTTCAGAAGTTGTCGCCTTTCTACAAGGAATGGCTAAAGATCCCAACACTAGCACGCTTAATCTTGCCTTCACAGAGCATGTCACTAATGCTCTCATCAAAGCTAGGGAGGAGAAACTTAGAGTAGAAGCCTCCATACCTAGAAAGCTAGAAGATGGTTGGGATTCTATGATTAAAATTAAGATAAACAACTTCTCATGCTATGCTTTATGTGATATTGTAGCTAGTACTTCTATTATGCCCAAAAGACTATATGATATGATTAAATTGAAACCTTTTGATTCTTGTTCTTTTGGTGTTCGTCTCGTTGATTCTTCCATAAAGAAAACTTTGGGGAGGATCGACGATGTTCTTATTGTTGTCAATGATAATTATGTTCCCGTTGATTTCACTATTATGGATATTGAATGTGATCCTTCATGTCCAATTATTTTGGGACGTCCCTTTTTGCGCACCGTTGGTGCTGTCATTGACATGAAAGAGGGTAATATAAAATTTCAGTTTCCACCCAAGAAAGGGATGGAACACTTCCCTCGTAAGAAGATCAAGTTACCTTTTGAGTCCGTTGTACGGGCTAGTTATTCTTTTACTCTTGATAAAACTTGATCTATGCATTATGCCTAGCTTAAAGGCATAAAATAAAGCGCTTTTGGGAGGCAGCCCACATGAATAAATTTTTTTCTTTTGTTGTGTCTTGATGTTGTTTACTGCTGTAGCATCATCATTGTATCTTTGCTTTTCATATTTGTGCCAAGTATAGCCTCCGATTGCTAGAAAGTTCAAAAGTTGTGAGGTGCTGCCAGGAAACAGATTCTGTCCTTGGATAGAAAAATTCGTATAAATCAGCAGATCATCCTTTTGGTCTGAATTTTTTCGAAAGCGTTCTCTATATAATTGTCTTTCGTGCATCAGTTCTGAGTTTTTTGATTTGAGTTGCAGAAGTATCCCGAACAGATCAATTATTGCCTGCTGTTCTGTTTTTCACAGATTCTGTCCTGTTTTGCCTTACCTTCACTTTGCATATTAAGAACTTGCTTTTTCTTTGCAAAAACCTTTTGGCAATCTTGAGAAACAGTAGAACTTCAAGAATATCCTTATTTCCAGCAAGGTATAATCATTTTATTAAGGGTACTAACCTCGCTAATCAGATTATGATGAGTTATGTATGAAGGGAGTTTTCAAGTGTGCGAGGGAAGATGATAAAAAGATTCAGGAGTGTCAAGCGCTCAAGCTTGGGAATGCCCCCGTGCACCCCAAGAAATATTCAAGGAGACTCAATCGTCTAAGCTTGGGGATGCCCCCGTGCATCCCCTTCTCCATCAACATTATCAGTTCGTCTTTCGTTTCGCTATATTTTTATCACTTCATGTGTTATGTGCTATGCTTGGAGCGTCTTGCTTTTAGTTTTCTTTTTAGTTTTTCATAACGAGTCGGAACCCAGCATTCCTTTATGTGGGAGAGAAACACGCTCCACCTCTACCTAGAACATAACATAGAATTTTCATGTCTATCTATGCTGTGTGTGTTCTTTGTCTTTTAATAGCTACTATCGTGCTCAGCTCTTAGTATGCATGCTTATCTTTTCAAGAGCTTTTATTTAGTTGGTTGCTTGAACTCTCTTTAATTACCATGCTCACCTTATTAAGAGAGTTTGCTTCCGTTGCATTGGTTAATGTGTCTATGATAAAGATGCTACTTGCACGATGGTGCTTAGTAGTTCAGGTTTTCTTATGGTTAATCTCAAATAGCTGGGGGGTTCCCAATGTGTTATTGGAGTACCAACTTGGTTTGTTTGCCTATGATGTGGTATGGTTTAGTAATATCTTCCTTCGAGAATTTATTTTGATTGACTTGGCATATGCTCACGCATATTCAAGACTGTAAAGAAAGTCTGTCAAGCCTTGATGATCTTTTATTTCTGATTAGCGATATAACTACCATGCCTGATTCAATATTGCTTTGTCGCTCTGCATGATTATGACCGTCATTGCTCTCTTAGTTGGTCGCTCCCAGTCTTTTTGCTAACCTCCACCTATACTAAGCAAACTAACCATGCAATACATAGCTCATGGGAAAGTAGCCTAAAAACTATTGTGGTAAAGAATATGTTGCTTATGTATCTTATTTCTTATAAGTTGCTTGCTGAGCGGTAACCATGTTTCTGGGGACGCCATCAACTGTCACACTTTTGTTGAATATCATGTGAGTTCCTATGCATGTTCGTCTTGTCTGAAGTAAGGGTGATTTACCGTGGGTTGAATTAATATGCATATTGTTAGAGAAGAACATTGGGCCGCCAACCAAAGCCATGCATCATGGTGGAAGTTTTAGCTTGGACCTTAATCCTCAATCTCTCATGAGAATATGCTTATGCATTAAAGAGGAGTCCATCATCTATTTTCTATGTTGTCCCGGTATGGATGTCCTCAAGTGGAGATCTATCAAAAACGAGAAATCAAATGCGATTTATCTCCTTGGACCTTTGTACAGGTGGCATAGAGGTACCCCTTTGTGACACTTGGTTGAAACATATGCAATGCAATGATAACCCATGGGAATCCGAGCTAATTAGGACAAGGAGCGAGCACTATTGGTATTCGATGCATGAGGCTTGCAACTTATATGATGTTTTATGCATGACACATATGAAGTACTACTACCGTTGACACAATTGCTTCCACGTTTTCAAAATAAAAAGCTCTAGCACATAACCATTCTTTTACTTTTATGTTGAAGCACCAACTACTGAGAGCATGATTGTCATTCTGAGTGTAATGTGCATTGTCCCAAAGTAGCATTGTCTTTTGCATGATTGTGATATCGTTTATTCTGAAATCATTGTATCTAGTCATCACTTAAACCTTGAAGGTGCCCCTGCATTTATGTTTTGCATCACTAAAGGGGCAAGCTAGATATCACTTTATCATATTTGCACATCATGTTCATTGCAAATCTTTTTGATGTTTCAGTTTCATATTGTAAAACTTTCAGTCATTTGTGATTTTCTCTTGAGGCAACTTAATTACTTTAGAATCATTGTCTCAGTAAGCTTTTGTCATATGACTATGAAAAAGTCCTTTATGGTTAATAGCATGTCACCACAGAAATTATTCTTGTTATCATTTACCTACTCGAGGACGAGCAGGAATTAAACTTGGGGATGTTGATACGTCCAAAACGTATCTATAATTTCTGCTTGCTCCATGCCACTTTTGGGTGATATTGCTATGATATTCATACACTTCCATACACTTTTGATCATATTTGGACTAACTTACTAATCCAGTGCACCCCAGTGCCAGTTTCTGTTTTCGGCTGTTTTTGTATTTCAGGTTTTCACGTTTCAAGAACTGCCCAGAAAAATCCAGAAAAATTATATAAAAAATCAGCGATCCGGAAACAACACTGCGTCCGAAGGGCAGCCTGGGAGGGCCACCAGGGCTCCAGGCGCCCTGGCGGCGCGCCCCCCCTGGGCCGCGCCGGGGGGGCGCCTGGGCCCCCCGAAGCTCCCCCGGTGCCCTTCTTTGGCATATATTTAAAGGACCCTCCGAAACCCTCAGAACAGGAACTATTTTCGCGATCCCATCTCTGTTCCGCCGCCGCCGCCGCTTCCAAGATCGGGAGCACCAGGAGAACTCTTCCCGGCACCCTGCCGGAGGGGAGGATCACCACCGGGAGCTTCTCCACCACCATGGACGCCTCCCGGATGACTCGTGAGTAGTCTCCCTTGGACCATGAGTCCATGACCAGTAGCTATGTGATGTTCTCCTCCCGTTCTTGTGCTTCACTAATTAGTCCTCGTGAGCTGCCCTACATGATCGAGGCACCTATGTAATCCTTATGTCGTTGCTATGTTGAGTTTGCTGGGATCCGATGGATTATGAGATTATGTTCAGATTGATCTTGAGTAATATATTTGATTCACCTCTTTTATATTTTTGTTCATAAGTAATTCTTGCATGTTCTCCGTTGTTATTTATTGCTTTGGCCGAGTAATAGGTAGTGACTCCAAGAGGGAACGTTATGCTCGATTGTGGGTTCATGCCCCTCGATGACTAGCTTGAGTGACAGAAACATGAGTCTAGGGGATGTGTTGTTGCCATAAGGGGGAAAACAACGGTGCTTGTGCCCGCGGGTGCAAGGATTGTTTACTTTACGCAAAGTTCTTTTAATGCAGTTGTCTGTTGCATTGAGTTTACACTATGGGTGGGACTCGCAACTTAATACCAGCGAGATGTTCTGGATAGATATCTCAAGGTGGATGATTAGTAGTAGATATTGATGGATTTCGGTCTACTTACTTTGGCGTACTGCCCATGCTTTGAACCTCAACCTTTCTTGTAATGTAGTCAGCATTGGTTTGCGTTCGTGGTCCTGTCAATTGCCCAGCTGTAATTTGTTTACCTCACATAGCTGTTTTATCGTCTTTTGGGAGAGAGACATCACTAGTGAACATCATGAGACTCCGGTCCATATTACCATCATTGATCACATCCACTATTTACTTTTCGCTATTTACTTACTATTGCAAAAACTATCTATCACTACTATCATTGCTTTTAACCCTTTGTGAACTACAAGGCCGGAGGGATTGACAGCCTCTCTGTACTCGTTGGGAGCAAAGATATTTGTATCTGTGTGCAGGTCCACGTTGATTGCTACTAATCTGGCGCCATAGCAATTGACACCTACTTGTTGAACCTAGGAGTCTCTGGGGATTCGATCCTTGGCATCTTTGCTAAGGGAAAACACTTCTACTTATTGCATCTTACACCTTCCACTTGGGGTAACCAACGAGGGGTTCGAGGCCCATCAGGGAGAAATATGCCCTTACATCACCGTTGTGGTTTCTGTGCCGTAGGTAAGAACGGTTCTTGCTAGAAGCCCATAGCAGCCACGTAAAACTTGCAAGAACAAAGTAGAGGACGTCTAACTTGTTTTTGCAGGGCATGTTGTGATGTGATATGGTCAAGACGTGATGAGTTATATGTTATTGCATGAGATGATCATGTTTTGTAAGTTATCGGCAACCGGCAGGAGCCTTATGGTCGTCTCTTTATTGTATGAATTGCGAAGGCCATGTAATTGCTTTACTTTATCACTATGAGTTAGCGATAGTAGTAGAAGCAATAGTTGGCGAGACGACCACGACGCTACGATGAAGATCATGGTGTCAAGCCGGCAACGATGGAGATCATGACGATGCATTGGAGATGGAGATCAAATGCACAAGATGGTGATGGCCATATCATGTCACATATTTTGATGGCATGTGATTTTTATTTTTCTTATGCAGCTTATTTTGCTTAGAACGACGGTATGATATGTCTCCAATGTATCTACTTTGCCAAACACTTTTGCCCTTGTTTTGGACTCTAACTTGCATGATTTGAATGGAACTAATCCGGACTGATGCTGTTTTCAGCAGATTTGCCATGGTGTTGTTTTTGTGCAGAATAAAAAGTTCTCGGAATCGCCTGAAAATGAACGGAGAATTATTTCAGAAAATATAAAAAATACCTGCAAGAAGATCTGCACGTGGGGGCCCACACCCTGTCCTCGAGGGCCCCCCGATGCTCCACCGACGTATCCCTGGGTCCTATATATTCCGTTTCGTGGAGAAAAAAATCAAGGAGAAAGAATTATCGCGTTTCACGAGACGGAGCCGCCGCCAAGCCCTAATCTCTCTCGGGAGGGCTGATCTGGAGTCCGTTCGGGGCTCCGGAGAGTGGAGATCGTCGCCATCGTCATCATCAACCTTCCTCCATCACCAATTTCATGATGCTCACCGCCGTGTGTGAGTAATTCCATCGTAGGCTTGCTAGACGGTGATGGGTTGGATGGGATCTATCATGTAATCGAGTTAGTTTTGTTAGGGTTTAATCCCTAGTATCCACTATGTTCTGAGATTGATGTTGCTATGACTTTGCTATGCTTAATGCTTGTCACTAGGGCCCGAGTGCCATGATTTCAGATCTGAACCTATTATGTTTCCATGAATATATGTGTGTTCTTGATCCTATCTTGCAAGTCTATAGTCACCTACTATGTGCTATGATCCGGCAACCCCGAAGTGACAATAATCGGGACCACTCCCGGTGATGATCATAGTTTGAGGTGTTCATGTATTCACTATGTGTTAATGCTTTGGTCCGGTACTCTATTATAAGGAGGCCTTAATATCACTTAGTTTCCAATAGGACTCCGCTGGCACGGTAGGGTAGGACAAAAGATGTCATGCAAGTTCTTTTCCATAAGCACGTATGACTGTATTCGGAATACATGCCTACATTGCCTTGATGAACTGGAGCTAGTTCTGTGTCACCCTAGGTTATAACTTCTATATGATGAATTGCATCCGACGTAATTTCCCATCACCGATCAAATGCCTACGAGCTTTACCTATATTGTTTGTCGCTTAATTACTTTTCCGTTGCTACTATCACAAAAACTACAAAAACATTATCTTTACTTTTATCGCTGCTACCGCCACTATCATACTACTTTGCTACTAAACTACCTTGCTGCAGATACTAAGTTCCCAGGTGTGGTTGAATTGACAACTCAGCTGCTAATACTTAAGAGTATTCTTTGGCTCCCCTTGTGTCGAATCAACAAATTTGGGCTTAATACTTTACCCTCGAAAAATGTTGCGATCCCCTACACTTGTGGGTTATCAAGACTATTTTCTGGCGCCATTGCCAGGGAGCATAGCTCTATTCTTTAAGTCACTTGGGATTTATATCTGCTTATCACTATGAAGAATTTGAAGGACTCAAAAACCAAGATCTTACCCTCAACTATGAGGGGAGGTAAGGAACTGCCATCTAGCTCCGCACTAGATTCTCCTTCTGTTATGAGTAAACTTGCGACACCTACTCCTGCTATTGAATCTGATATGTCATATGTTCTTGATGATGCTACTTCTGCTATGTATGATGAAACTATCTCTATGCCTGATACTGTGCCACTAGGTGAATTTCTAGATGAACAAATTGCTAAGGTTAGGGAGAGTGCAAATGGTGATGATATTTATGAAAGTGATGATGAAACTACTCCCAATAGATATGAATTGCCTGTTGTGCCTGAGGGTTATGTTATGGACGAAGAAACTGCTAGAGACTTTCTTGCTTGCAATGATAGATATGATCTTAAGAAGTTATTAGCTAAGTTGAAAGAAAAGTCCTTGAATGCTAGAATGAAACATGACCCTGCTTTTGCTACTTCACCTATATGTGTCACTGATAAGGATTATGAATTCTCTGTTGATCCTGAGTTAATTACTTTGGTTGAATGTGATCCTTTCCACGACTATGAGTCTGAAACTGTTGTGGCACATCTTACCAAGTTGAATGATATAGCCATCCTGTTTACCAATGACGAAAAGATTCGCTACTACTATATCCTTAAGTTGTTTCCGTTCTAGTTAAAGGGTGATGCTAAGACTTGGTTTAATTCTCTTGATCCTGGTTGTGTGCGTAGTCCCCAGGATATGATGTATTACTTTTCTGCTAAATATTTTCCTGCTCATAAGAAACAAGATGCCTTACGGGAAATATATAACTTTGCTCCAACTGAAGAAGAGAGTCTCCCACAAGCTTGGGGGAGGCTTCTCCAGCTACTTAATGCTTTGCCTGATCATCCTCCTGAGATGCATGATATACTTGATGTCTTTTATAATGGACTAACGATGCTTCCAGAGACCACCTGGATAGTTGTGTTGGTTGTGTTTTCAAGGAAAGAACAGTGGAGCAAGCTGAATTACTATTGAATAATATGCTAGCCAATGAAAATAATTGGACACTTCCTGAACCAGCTCCTAAGCCAACTCCGAAGAAAAGAGGTGTTTTATTTCTCAGTCCTGAAGACATGCAAGAGGCAAAGAAATCTATGAAAGAAAAAGGTATTAAAGCTGAAGATGTTAAGAATTTACCGCCTATTGAAGAAATACATGGTCTTGATAACCCGACACAGGTAGTAAAGGTAAATTCTCTTTATAGATTTGATGAAGGTGATATTCCTAGTTACAAGTCTTCTAGCCAATGCTTAGATGAGTTTGACAATTTTATTGTGAAACAAGAAAACTTCAATGCTTATGTTGGTAGACAATTACAACAAAATGATCATATGATTGAACGCTTGAGTGATTATCTGTCTAGTGCTAAATATGAACTGAAACTTATAAGTGTACATGCTTCCATGGTCACCACTCAAGTAGAACAAGTACTTAAGGCTCAGAATGATCTGCTCATTGAATTGAATAGTAAGAATAATGACTATGCTGTTAGAGTTGCAACTACAGGTGGTAAAATGACTCAGGAACCTCTGTATCCTAAAGGACACCCTAAGAGAATTGAGCAAGATTCTTAGAGATCTAATTTAGATGCACCTAGTTCTTCTAAGAAGAAGAAAAAGAAAAATGATAGGACTTTGCATGCTTCTAGTGAACCTGTAGCTCACCCACCCGAGAATCCCAACGATATATCTGTTTCTGATGCTGAGACACAATGTGGTAATGAACATGAACCTAGTGATAATATTAATAATGATGTTCATGATGATGCTCAACCTAGAAATGATAATGATGTAGAGATTGAACCTACCGTTGATCTTGATAACCCACAATCAAAGAATCAACATTATGATAAGAAAGACTTTGTTGCTAGGAAGCACGGTAGGGAAAGAGAACCCTGGGTGCAGAAACCCATGCCTTTTCCTCCGAACCCATCCAAGAAAATGGATGATGAAGATTTTGAGAGCTTCGCTGAAATGATTAGACCTATCTTTTTGCGTATGCGTTTGACTGATGTGCTTAAAACAAATCCTTATGCCAAGTATATGAAAGACATTATTACCAACAAAAGAAAGATACCTGAAGTAGAAATCTCCACCAAGCTTGCCAATTACACTTTAGAGGGTGGAATGCCTAAGAAATTAGGAGATCCAGGAGTACCTACTATACCTTGCTCCATTAAGAGAAACTATGTTAAAACTGCTTTGTGTGATCTTGGAGCATGTGTTAGTGTGATGCCTCTCTCTTTATATCGTAGACTTGACTTGAGTAAGTTGACACCTACTGAAATATCCTTGCAAATGGATGATAAATCAACTGCAATATCTGTCGGCATTTGTGAGGATGTGCCTGTTGTAGTTGCAAATGTTACTATTCTAACAGACTTTGTTATACTTGATATTCCCGAGAATGATAGTATGTCTATTATTATTGGAAGACCTTTTTTGAATACTGCAGGGGCTGTTATTGATTGCAACAAAGGCAATGTCACTTTTCATGTCAATGGCAATGAGTATACGGTACACTTTCCGAGGATACAACCTCAGGTTCATAGTATCAACTATATTGGAAAAACTTCAACTATCACTATTGGAGGTTTTGAGTTTCCTATTCCTACTATGAAGAAGGCATATGACATACTTATTGTTGGGGACATACATATCCCTATTGAGGTAACATAGTGTTATTCGAAAATTCTCTGGTTTCATGTTACTCAGAAAGAGTTTATTAACAAGACCTGATCAACCTTGTTAATGGATTCCTTTTGATGAACATGGGATAGGTGAATCTAGATAGCACAACCTTCTGTACCTTCCTTTTACTTTCTATTAATTAGGTTAAATAAAAGAAAAATAGCATTATCTGTATGTTTCCAGGCTTATCCATGCAATAAAAAATATCCCAAAAATAAAAGTTCTCCAAATGCCATGAAAATGAAATATGATTTTTTTTAGAATATTTAAGAAAATATGGCACTGAACACACAACGAGGGGAGCCAGCACGTGGCCTCGAGGGCACAGGGCACGCCCCCCTTCCCAGGGCGCGCCCCCTGCCTCGAGGGCCCCACGTGGCCCCCTCCACTTATCCTTTCACCCATACTCTTCTTCTTCCTACCAAAAAAAATCCCCAACCAGCTCAAACCCGAGTTCTAGCTCATTTTGCTGCCATTTTTGATCTCCTTGCTCAAAGCACCATTCACCAAACTGTTTGGGGATATTGTTCCTTGGTATGTGACTCCTCCATTGGTCCAATTAGTTTTTGCTCTAGTGCTTTATTTGTTGCAAATTTGTGCTGCTGTGGTGACCTTGTTCTTGAGCTTGCATGTCAAATTTCTTGGTCCCAAGTAGTTCTAATGCATGATATAGCTTCTAGGCACTTATAGGAGTTGTTGCTATCATTCTTGTTCATTTTGGTTAACTTTTATTATGAGTTACTAAAAATTTCAGAAATTTTTGCTATCATTCTTGTTGAGTTTGGTTAACTTTTATTATGAGTTACTAAAAATTTCAGAAATTTTCAGAAAAGGAAAATGTTAAAAAGAATATTGAGGGGCTCTTCCAGCAAGAGCTCAGAGGAGAAGAAGAAAGAAGAAAATAAGAAGCCCTAGTATCATCTTCCTGGCATGGTGGAAGTTCGACCGTGCGAATGGCCTTGTAATAATTTCATGATGTCCGCCGGTATTTACGAAGACTTTTATTGGATGGCGAATAATGCAGGCCTCACTGACTTCATCAACGACCAAAAAGAACAGTATCTCTTACTCACCAATATTTTTACGCAAAGCTTTCATTTTCATTCTAGGAAAACACCACCTACGGTGGAGTTTCGCTTATATGATGTGGTTAAGGAGATATCACTGTTAGACTTCTGTGAAATATGCAAACTACCCTTTGAAGGTAGACTTGATGAACCATGTCATGAAGACGTCAAAGGGTTTATTGATATGATAGCCGTAGGTGAAACTAGACAAGTTTCAGGGGCAAGAATCACCAGTATACACTTCCCTGTTATGCGCTACTTTGCTTTATTTGCTAGTAGGTGTTTAATTGGTCGCGGGAACAGTGGGAATCTTAGTGCCCCTGATATTATCATTTTGCGGCATGCTTTGTTTCGTGACACAACTTTTAGCTTGGGCGCCGTCGTTGCCAAACGATTGAGTCTGAACCGCTCAAAGGGGCCCGTCTTTGGAGGCATCTTTGCTTCTCGCCTTGCTGAACATTTTAATATACCTATTAGGCATCATGATAAGGAAGAAAAATTGCTTGCCCCTGTTTATCTAGACTACAAGAGCATGGTAGCTCATGACTTTATTGTTAAAGACAAAAATATGCAGCTACATTATAAATTGAGGTTTCATGAAATATACTGTGAAATTGTTACCTTGCCTGCACCATCTCTGTTTGATCTGTCCATAGGCAAGTACCTCATTACATCAGATGCCTTCTACAAGTACCAAGGCCAGGCACAAGCTTCAGAGCCTGAGCCAGAACCACCACTTGATCCTTCCCGACAATCTGTTTATGGGTGGGAGCTGGACGAGCTCGCCAACCAGTGGCATCCAGAGGACACATCTCAGTACACTTAAGGGAGTGGCTTCGATCCGTGGCCATAGAACAACTTAGGCAAAAAGCCTAAGCTTGGGGGAGTACGTGTTTCTCACCGACTTACATTCATGTTCACACACTTATTCTAGCTATCGGTGCTCACACTCTTTCACTGTACCATCCGTGCTTAGTTTATTTTTTTTCTTAGACTTTTTATTGTGTGCTAGAAAAACCCAGAAAAACAAAAAAATTATTAGTTGTAGCTTCTAGCTAGTTTATTTTCTTTGCTTGTGGTAGTAACTAATAATGAATACCCAAAAAGATTTCCCGTTCCTCTTTTGCTTGTTGGGAGCTTTCCCGTGTAAATAGTTCTTTGCTTTTTCTTTAGGGGTTAAGAGTAGAAGACCATGATTAAAATGCTTGGTGGCTCACATATGCTTTGTTGTTGATTTAAACTTGAGCCATATTACCTTGTCTTCTCTCTTGTATTAAATGTCTGCAGATTCCAGCTTAGTCCAATGAACGTGCACTATTATTATCTTCCACACCGTTCGGTCATGCGAGTGAAAGGCAATAAGGATGATATATGACGAACTAATTGAGATGAGAAAAGCTGGTATGAACTCGACCTCTTTTGTTTTTGTAAATGTGATAGCTCGTCATTCTTGATTCAGCTTGTTATGAATGAAACAGGCTTGCAATGACAATTAGAGATCATAGCTGCTTATGCCATGCTTAATTAGCTGAGATTTTATAATGGTCTATCTTGCGTGCCAACATAATATTCAAATGGTTGTGATGTGGTATGATGGGTGGTATCCTCCTTGGACCTAATTAAGTGACTTGACTTGGCACATGTTCACGCATGTAGTTGAAACAAATCAACATAGCCTTCACGATATTTGTGTTCATGGTGATTTATATCCTACTCATGCTTGCATTCATGTTGATTAATTTTAATGCATGTTCATGACCGTTGTTGCTCTCTAGCTGGTCGCTTCCCAGTCCCTTTCTAGCCTTCACATGTACTAAGCGGGAATACTGCTTGTGCATCCACTTCCATAAACCCCAAAGTTATTCCACATGAGTCCACCATACCTTCCTTTATGCGGTATTTACCTGCCGTTCCAAGTAAATTTGTATGTGCCAAACTCTAAACCTTCAAATGAAATTCTGTTTTGTATGCTCGAACAACTCATGTATCAACTAGGGTTGTCTATATCTTCCATGCTAGGTGGGTTATTCTCACGATGAGTGGAATCCGCCCATCATTCACGAGCAAATGGCTGGTAATCGGGATGCCCAGTCCCATGCTCAAAATCATAATAATTAAACAAAACTCTCCCAGGTTTGTTGCTTTTTTGGACTGTAACCCGTGGATTCAGCTGGCCGTGGAGTGTGATTCTTGGTGGTTGGGGGAGTATAAACTTTACCATTCTGTTTTGGAACCGCCTATGATGTGAGTAGCATGGGAGATATCGAGATTCTTGGTTGTTATGTTGACAATGAAAGTATACCGCTCAAAATGTTATTCAATCTCTATTTAAAAATCGAGCTCTGGCACCTCTACAAATCCCTGCTTCCCTCTGCGAAGTGCCTACCTATTTACTTTTATGCAGAGTCATCATCCTCTTATCAAAGAGCACCAGTAGGAGAGCACCTCTGTCATTGCATGTATTACTATTAATTTGCATTGAGTATGATCATGACTGGATCTCTTTTACCATGAATTACAATGTCTAGTCAGTCCTTGATCTTTAAAGGTGCTCTGCATTTATGTTTTGCGGTCTCAGAAAGGGCTAGCGAGATACCATCCTGTTATATCATATCATGATTGTTTTGAGAAGTGTTGTCATCCGAGGTTTATTATTATTGCTCGCTAGTTGATTATGCCATTGATGTGAGTAGTCTTGAGACCTGAAAGTTATTATGAATGTGGTTAGTTCATGATCTTGTTGAAAACCTGAATGCTAGCTTACATATTTACAACAACAAGAGCAAACAGAGTTTGTCAAAGTTTTTCTTTATCACTTTCAGTTTGTCAACTGAATTGCTTGAGGACAAGCAAAGGTTTAAGCTTGGGGGAGTTGATACGTCTCCAACGTATCTACTTTGCCAAACACTTTTGCCCTTGTTTTGGACTCTAACTTGCATGATTTGAATGGAACTAACCCGGACTGACGCTGTTTTCAGTAGAACTGCCATGGTGTTGTTTTTGTGCAAAATAAAAAGTTCTCGGAATCGCCTGAAAATCAACGGAGAATTATTTCAGAAAATATAAAAAAATACCTGCAAGAAGATCTGCATCGGGGGCCCACACCCTGTCCTCGAGGGTGGGGGCCGCGCCCCCCTTCACAGGGCACGCCCCCTGCCTCGAGGGACCCCCGATGCTCCACCGACGTATCCCTCGGTCCTATATATTCCGTTTCATGGAGAAAAAAATCAAGGAGAAAGAATTATTGCGTTTCACGAGATGGAGCCGCCACCAAGCCCTAATCTCTCTCGGGAGGGCTGATCCGGAGTCCGTTCAGGGCTCCGTAGAGTGGAGATCGTCGCCATCGTCATCATCAACCTTCCTCCATCACCAATTCCATGATGCTCACCGCCGTGTGTGAGTAATTCCATCGTAGGCTTGCTGGACGGTGATGGGTTGGATGTGATCTATCATGTAATCGAGTTAGTTCTGTTAGGGTTTGATCCCTAGTATCCACTTTGTTCTGAGATTGATGTTGCTATGACTTTGCTATGCTTAATGCTTGTCACTAGGGCCCGAGTGCCATGATTTCAGATCTGAACCTATTATGTTTCCATGAATATATGTGTGTTCTTGATCCTATCTTGCAAGTCTATAGTCACCTACTATGTGTTTTGATCCGGCAACCCCGAAGTGACAATAATCGGGACCACTCCCGGTGATGACCATAGTTTGAGGAGTTCATGTATTCACTATGTGTTAATGCTTTGGTCCGATACTCTATTAAAAGGAGGCCTTAATATCCCTTAGTTTCCAATAGGACCCCGCTGCCACGGGAGGGTAGGACAAAAGATGTCATGCAAGTTCTTTTCCATAAGCACGTATGACTATATTCGGAATACATGCCTACATTGCATTGATGAACTGGAGCTAGTTCTATGTCACCCTAGGTTATAACTTCTACATGATGAATTGCATCCGACGTAATTTCCCATCATCGATCCAATGCCTACGATCTTTACCTATATTGCTTGTCGCTTAATTACTTTTCCGTTGCAACTATCACAAAAACTACAAAAACATTATCTTTACTTTTATCGCTGCTATCGCCACTATCATACTACTTTGCTACTAAACTACCTTGCTGCAGATACTAAGTTTCCAGGTGTGGTTGAATTGACAACTTAGCTGCTAATACTTAAGAGTATTCTTTGGCTCCCCTTGTGTCGAATCAACAAATTTGGGTTTAATACTTTACCCTCGAAAACTGTTGCGATCCCCTACACTTGTGTGTTATCACGGTAGCATTATAAGATGATCCCTTACTAAAAATTTCAAGGTACAAGTGTTCTCCCTGATATGCACCGTTGTGAAAGTTCATCATGCCGAGACACCACGTGATGATCGGGTGTGATAAGCTCTACGTTCACATACAACGGGTGTAAGACATTTTTGCACGTGCAGAATACTTGGGTTAAACTTGACGAGCCTAGCACGTACAGACATGGCCTCAGAACACTGGAGATTGAAAGGTCGAACGTGAATCATATAGTAGATATGATCAACATAAGATGTTCACCATTGAAAGCTAATCCATCTCACGTGATGATCGTACATGATTTAGTTGATTTGGATCACGTGATCATTTAGATGACTTGAGGGATGTCTATCTAAGTGGGAGTTCTTTAGTAATGTGATTAATTGAACTTAATTTATCATGAACATAGTCCTGATAGTTTTTTGCATATCTGTGTTGTAGATCAATGGCCCATGCTATCGTTCCCTTGTATTTTAATGCGTTCCTAGAGAAAGCTAAGTTGAAAGATGATGGTAGCAACTGCACGGACTGGGTCCGTAACTTGAGGATTATCCTCATTGCTGCACGAAACAATTATGTCCTTGAAGCACTGCTAGGTGAAAGGCCTGTTGCATGAGCAACTGTTGATGTTATGAATGTCTGGCAAGCTCGATCTGATGACTACTCGATAGTTCAGTGTGCCATGCTTTACGGCTTAAAATCGGGACTTCAAAGATGTTTTGAACGTCATGGGGCATATGAGATGTTCGAAGAGTTGAAGTTAATATTTAGAGCAAATGCCCGAGTTGAGATATATGAAGTCTCCAACAAGTTCTATAGCTGCAAGATGGAGGAGAACATTTCTGTCAGTGAACACATACTCAAAATGTCTGGGTACCATAACCACATGACTCAGCTGGGAGTTAATATTCCATATGATAGTGTTACTGACAGAGTTCTTCAATCACTACCACCAAGCTATAAAGGCTTCGTGATGAACTATAATATGCAAGGGATGTAGAAGACAATTCCTGAGCTCTTTGCAATGCTCAAAGCAGCGGAGGTAGAAATCAAAAAGAGCATCAAGTGTTGATGGTTAACAAGACCACTAGTTTCAAGAAAAAGGGCAAGGGAAAGAAAGGAAACTTCAATAAGAATAGCAAGCCAGTTGCTACTCCCGGGAACAAACCCAAGTCTGGAGCCAAGCTTGAAACAGAGTGCTTGTACTGCAAAGGGACTGGTCACTGGAAGCGGAACTTCCCCAAGTATTTGGCGGATAAGAAGGATGGCAAAGTGAACAAAGGTTGATTTGATATACATGTTATTGATGTGTACCTTACTAATGCTCGTAGTAGTGCCTGGGTATTTGATACTGGTTCCGTTGCTCATATTTGTAACTCGAAACAGGTGCTACGGATTAAACGAAGATTGGCTAAGGACGAGGTGACGATGCACGTGGGAAATGGTTCCAAAGTCGATGTGATCGGTGTCGGCATGCTACCTCCACATCTACCTTCGGGATTAGTTTTACACCTAAATAATTGTTATTTGGTGCTAGCGTTGAGCATGAACATTATATCTGGATCTTGTTTGTTGTGAGACTGTTATTCATTTAAATCAGAGAATATTGGTTGTTCTATTTATATGAGTAATATCTTTTATGGTCATGCACCCATGATGAGTGGTCTATTTTTGTTAAATTTCGATCGTGGTGATACACATATTCATAATATTGATGCCAGAAGATGTAAAGTTAATAATGATAGTGCAACATATTTTTGGCACTGCCGTGTAGGTCATATTGGTGTAAAGCACATGAAAAAACTCCATGTAAATGGGCTTTTAGAATCACTTGGTTATGAATCATTTGATACTTGCGAACCATGCCTCATGGGCAAAATGACTAAAACTCTGTTCTTCGGAACAATGGAGCGAGCAACTGACTTATTGGAAATAATACATATTGATGTATGCGGTCTGATGAGTGTTGAGGCTCGCGGCGGGTATCGTTATTTTTTAACCTTCACAGATGATTTGAGCAGATATGGGTATACCTACTTGATGAAACATAAGTCTAAAACATTTGAAAAGTTCAAAGAATTTCAGAGTGAAGTAGAGAATCATCGTAACAAGAAAATAAAGTTTCTGCGATCTGATCGTGGAGGCGAATATTTGAGTTACGAGTTTGGTCTTCATTTAAACAATGTGTAATAGTTTCGCAACTCACGCCACCTGGAACACCACAACGTAATGGTGTGTCCGAACATCGTGACCGTACTTTATTAGATATGATGCGATCTATGATGTCTCTTACCGATTTACCACTATCATATTGGGGTTATGCATTAGAGACAGCTGCATTCACGTTAAATAGGGCACCATCTCAATCCGTTGAGATGACACCCGCTACTTCTCGAGCTTGTGTTGTATTCCCTCGACGAGGAAAGGGTGATACAGCATAGTAGCGTAAGTATTTCCCTCAGTTTTTTAGAACCAAGGTATCAATCCAGTAGGAGACCATGCGCCAGTCCCTCGCACCTGTACAAACAAATAAGAACTTCGCAGCCAACGCGATAAGGGGTTTTCAATCCCTTTACGGTCACTTACGAAAGTGAGATCTGATAGAGATGATAGTTTGATATTTTTGGATATAAGAACAGAAAGTAAAAGAGGAAAATTAATATAGATTGTAGATTGATATGTTGAGAATAGACCCGGGGGCCATAGTTTTCTCTAGTGGCTACTCTCATTATAGCGATATTCTATAGCGGGTAAACAAATTATTGTTGAGCAATTGATAGAAAAGCGAATAATTATGAGACTATCTAGGCATGATCATTATATATAGGCATCACGTTCGAGACAAGTAGACCGAAACAATTCTGCATCTAGTACTATTACTCCACACATCGACCGCTATCCAGCATGCATCTATAGTATTAAGTTCATAAGAATGGAGTAACGCGTTAAGCAAGATGACATGATATAGAGGGATAAACTCAAACATAGTGATATAAACCCCATCTTTTTATCCTCGATGGCAACAATACAATACGTGCCTTGCTGCCCCTACTGTCACTGGGAAAGGACACCGCAAGATTGAACCCAAAGCCAAGCACTTCTCCCATTGCAAGAACTATAGATCTAGTAGGCCAAAACAAACCAATAATTCGAAGAGAATTGCAAGGATATTATAATCACACAAAAAGAGTTCAGAAAAGAACTAAATATTTCTCATAGATAATCTTGATCATAAACCCACAATTCATCGGATCTCGACAAACACACGCAAAAAGAGATTACATTGAATAGATCTCCTCGATGACCAAGGAGAACTTGGTATTGAGATCCAAAGAGATAGAAGAAGCCATCTAGATACTAGCTATGGACCCCGAAGGTCTGTGGTAAACTACTCACAACTCATGGTGAGGCGATGATGATGATGTAGAAGCACTCCATGGAAGATCCCCCCTCCGGCGGAGCTCCGAAACAAGCCCC
Organism: Secale cereale; assembly: GCA_902687465.1. Lineage (NCBI taxonomy): Eukaryota > Viridiplantae > Streptophyta > Magnoliopsida > Poales > Poaceae > Secale > Secale cereale. The sequence continues at coordinate 646,386,753 of LR738712.1, forward strand.
AAGATGGGATCTCACGGGAACAGAAGGTTGCGATGGTGGAATTAGGGTTTTCTGTGTTGTTCTGATAGTTTCGGTGTACGTAGGTATATATAGGAGGAAGGAGGGCACCGGGGGCCAGACGGGGTGCCCACGAGGCAGGGGGCGCGCCCTATAGGGGGAGGGGGCGCCCCCACCCTCAGGGATGCCATGTCAGCCCTACTCCGTGGTTCTCAAGTCTCCCGTGCGTATTTTGCTCCAAAAATATCTCTCCAGAAGTTTCATTCCGTTTCGACTCCGTTTGATATTCCTTTTCTGTAAAACCCTAAAACAGGCAAAAAACAACAATCTGGACTGGGCCTTTGGGTTAGTAGGTTAGTCCCAAAAATAATATAAAAGTGTATAACAAAGCCCATTAAACATCCAAAACATCATAAATAATAGCATGGAACAATAAAAAATTATAGATACGTTGGAGACGTATCAAGCATCCCCAAGATTAATTCCTGCTTGTCCTCGAGTAGGTAAATGATAAAAATAGAATTTTAGATCTGGAATGCTAACCAACATAGTTTTCAATGTAATTCTCTTAATTGTGGCATGAATGTTCAGATCTGAAAGATTCAAGACAAAAGTCTATATTGGCATAAGAAGTAATAATACTTCAAGCATACTAACAAAGCAATCATGTCTTCTCAAAATACGATGGCTAAAGAAAGTTATCCCTACAAAATCATATAGTCTGGCTATGCTCCCTCTTCATCACACAAAATATTCATATCATGCACAACCCCGATTTCAGCCAAGCACTTGTTTTCATACTCTATTCTTTCAAACCTTTCAACTTTCACGCAATACATGAGCGTGATCCATGGACATAGCACTATGTGGAATAGAGTGGTGGTTGTGGAGAAGACCAAAGGAGGAAGATAGTCTCACATCAACTAGGCATATCAACGGGCTATGGAGGTGCCCATCAATAGATATCAATGTGAGTGAGTAGGGATTGCCAAGCAACGGATGCACTAGAGCTAAATATGTATGAAAGCTCAACAAAAGAAACTAGTGGGTGTGCATCCAACTTGCTTGCTCACGAAGACCTACGGCATTTGAGGAAGCCCATCATTGGAATATAAAAGCCAAGTTCTATAATGAAAATTCCCACTAGTATATGAAAGTGACTAAACATGTGACTCTCTATCATGAAGAACATGGTGCTACTTTGAAGCACAAGTGTGGAAAAAGATAGTAGCAATTGTCCCTTTTTAGGGCCTTTCTTTTTTTTCTTTGGCCTTTTTTCTTTTTCCCTTTTTTGGAGGGGCTTTCTTGATTTAGCCTTTCCTCACATGGGACAATGCTCTAATAATGATGATCATCACACTTTCATTGAATTACTACTCGATACTAGAACAAAGTATGACCTATATGAATGCCTCCGGTGGTGTACCGGGATATGCAATGAATCAAGAGTGACATGTATGAAAAATTATGCATGGTGGCTTGGCCACAAATACGATGTCAACTACATGATCATGCATGGCAATATGACAATATGAAGCGTGTCATATGAACGGAACGGTGGAAAGTTGCATGGCAATATATCTCGGAATGGCTATGGAAATGCCATGTGATACGTCCAAAACATATCTATAATTTCTGCTTGCTCCATGCCTCTTTTGGGTGATATTGCTATGATATTTATACACTTTCATACACTTTTGATCATATTTGGACTAACCTATTAACTCAGTGCACCCCACTGCCATTTTCTGTTTTCGGCTGTTTTTGTATTTCAGGTTTTCACATTACGAGAACTGCGAGGAAAAATCCAGAAAAATTATATAAAAAATCAGCGTTCCAGAAACTACCGTGCGCCCGAAGGACAGCCGGGGGGGGGCACCAGGGCTCCAGGCGCCCTGGCGGAGCCCCACCCCCCCGGGCCGCGCCGGGGGGGCGCCAGGGCCCCCCGAGGCTCCTCCGATGCCCCCCTTTGGCATATATTTAAAGCGTCTCGAGAAACCCTCGAAACAGGAACTCTTTTTCGCGATCTCATCTCTGTTCCGCCGCCGCCGCCGCTTCCAAGATCGGGAGCACCAGGAGAACCCTTCCCGGCACCCTGCCGGAGGGGAGGATCACCACCGGGAGCTTCTCCACCACCATGGACGCCTCCCAGATGAGTTGTGAGTAGTCTCCCTTGGACCATGGGTCCATGACCAGTAGCTATGTGATGTTCTCCTCCCGTTCTTGTGCTTCACTAATTAGTCCTCGTGAGCTGCCCTACATGATCGAGGCACATATGTAGTCCTTATGCTGTTGCTATGATGAGTTTGCTGGGATTTGATGGATTATGAGATTATGTTCAGATTGTGTTTGAGTAATATATTTGATTCACCTCTTTTATATTTATGTTCGTAAGTAATTCTTGCATGTTCTCCGTTGTTATTTATTGCTTTGGCCAAGTAGTAGGTAGTGACTCCAAGAGGGAACGTTATGCTTGATTGTGGGTTCATGCCCCTCGATGACTAGCTTGAGTGACAGAAACATGAGTCTAGGAGATGTGCTGTTGCCACAAGGGGGAAAACAACGGTGCTTGTGCCCGCGGGTGCAAGGATTGTTTACTTTACACAAAGTTCTTTTAATGCAATTGTCTGTTGCTTTGAGTTTACACTATGGGTGGGGCTCGCAACTTAATACCAGCGAGATGTTCTGGATAGATATCTCAAGGTGGATGATTAGTAGTAGATATTGATGGATTTCGGTCTACTTACTTTGGCGTACCGCCCATGCTTTGAACCTCTACCTCTCTTGCAATGTAGTCAGCATTGGTTTGCGCACATGGTCCTGTCAATTGCCCAGCTGTAATTCGTTTACCTCACATAGCTATTTTATCGTCTTTTGGGAGAGAGACATCACTAGTGAACATCATGAGACTCCGGTCCATATTACCATCATCGATCACATCCGCTATTTACTTTTCCGCTATTTACTTACTATTGCAATTATACCTATCACTATTATCACTTGCGTTTGATCCTTTGTAAACTACAAGGCCGGAGGGATTGACAACCTCTCTGTACTCGTTGGGAGCAAAGTTATTTGTATCTGTGTGCAGGTCCACATTGATTGCTAATATCTGGCGCCGTTAGCAGTTGACACCTTCTTGTTGAAACTGGGAGTCTCTGGGAAATCGACCCTTTGTATTACTAAGGGAAAACTTCTGCTACACTGCATCTCAAACCTTCCACTTGGGGTAACCAACGAGGGGTGAGAAGCCACCTAGCAAAGCAATTTCTGGCGCCGTTGCCGGGGACTCCACTCTTCAGGATAGGGGAGTTGCACGCTATCTTTTACCTTTGCTTTTTAGTCTTGTTAGTTTACCTTTCAATTTTTGCTTTAGTATCTTTTATCAAAAATCACAAAAAATTATTTACCTTTCTGTTTAGCCAAACATGTTAGGATTTGGTGCTTTGAGAGAATCAGAAGTTCTAGATTTCCATCAAAGGGATGGAGAAAATATGAAGAAGGCATGGGACAGAATTTCTGATGCACATAGGAGAATTATGCCTTGGATACCTATAAAAATTATGCTTAGAAATTTTTACCATGGTCTTTTTAAATGGTGTAAACACTCTCTTGATATTATAGCCAAGGGAGATTTCCTAGAATGTGATGAAGCTAGAGCTCTTGAAATTATACATGGTCTATCTAGTTACTTTGTTTATGATCATAATTTTGATACTATCATAGATAGACTTGTGACTATTGAAAAGAGAATGGATGCTCTAGACTTAATGAAAGTAGAGAAACCCAAACCCAATAAGAGAGATATTTTGGAAATAGATAATGATTGGGAGCCTATTGTTAGGATTGATATCTCTAATAAAGACTTCCTTGCTTATTGTGATATTGGATCTATGGTTTCTACTATGCCAAAAATTGTTCATGATTCTTTAAAATTTAACATGGATAGATTATCATCTCATCATGAACACACTAATGGAGATATTTCTGAAATCCAGGGAAGAATAAAAGATGTACCAGTTAAATTCCTTAAAGGGATTGCAATGATTGATTTCTTCATCATGGAGCCAAACCAAGGAAATATAGTGCTTGGAAGGGACTTCCTCCGAGCAGTTAAAGGCTTCATCGATATAGGTAAGGGACAAATCCGCTTACGCGGGAAGGCAAAAGGCGTGTACCCCTTCCCTAGAAGGAACAAGAATGAACTTGTTGAGGAACCATTTGAAGCAATTTATAGTTCCGATTATTACGATGGTTATTGATTCCTCTTTGCATTATGCCTAGCTTAAAGGCATAAAAGAAAGCGCTTTTGGGAGGCAGCCCACATGAATAAAAAAATTATTTTGCTTTTGTTGTGTCTTGATGTTTTTTACTACAGTAGCATCATCATTGTATCTTTGCTTTTCAATTTTGTGCCAAGTATAGCCTCTGATTGCTAGAAAGTTCAAAAGTTGTGAGGTGCTGTCCAGGAAACAGATTATGTCCTTGGATAGAAAAATTCGTATAACATCACCAGATCATCTTTTTGGTCTGAATTTTTTCGACAGCGTTTTCTATATAATTGTCTTTCGTGCGTCTGTTCTGAGTTTTTTGATTAGAGTTGCAGAAGTGCCCCGAACAAATCATTTACTACCTGTTGTTCTGTTTTTCACAGATTATGTCCTGTTTTGCCTTTCCTTCATTTTGCAAACCTAGAGCTTGCTTTCTCTTTGCAAAAACCCGTTGGCAAACTTGAGAAACAGTAGACCTTCAAGAATATCTTTATTTCCAGCAAGGTATAATTATTTTATTGTGGGTACTAACCTCGCTAATCAGATTATGATGAGTTATGTATGAAGGGAGTTTTCAAGTGTGCGAGGGAAGATGATAAAAAGATTCAGGAGTGTCAAGCGCTCAAGCTTGGGGATGCCCCCGTGCACCCCCAAGAAATATTCAAGGAGACTCAAGCGTCTAAGCTTGGGGATTCCCCCGTGCATCCCCTTCTCTATCAACATTATCTGTTCGTCTTTCGTTCCACTATATTTTGATCACTTCATGTGTTATGTGCTATGCTTGGAGCGTCTTGCTTTTAGTTTCCTTTTTAGTTTTACATAACGAGTCGGAACTCAGCGTTCTTTATGTGGGAGAGAAACACGCTCCACTTCTACCTAGAACATAACATGTAATTTTCAAGACTATCTTTGCTGTGTGTGTTCTTTGTCTTTTAATAGCTACTATCATGCTCTGCTCTTAGTATTCATGCTTATCTTTTTAAAGAGCTTGTGTTTAGTTGGTTGCTTAAACTCTCTTTAATTATCATGCTTATCTCATTAAGAGAGTTTGCTTCCGTTGCATTGGTTAATATGTCTATGATAAAGATGCTACGTGCATAATGGCGCTTAGTAGTTCAGGTTTTCTTGTGGTTAGTCCCAAATAGCTGGGGGATTCCCAATGTGTTATTGGAGTACCAACATGATTTGTTTGCCAATGACGTGGTATGGTTTAGTAATATCTTCCTTCAAGAATTTATTTTGATTGACTTGGCATATGCTCACGCATATTTAAGACTGTAAAGAAAGTCTGTCAAGCCTTGATGATCTTTTATTTCTAAGTAGCGATATAACTTCCATGCCTGATTCAATGTTGCTTTGTCGCTCTGCATGATTATGACCGTCATTGCTCTCTTAGTTGGTCGCTCCCAGTCTTTTGCTAACCTCCACCTGTACCAAGCGGACTGACTGCTTGTGCATCCACATCCTTTTAAACCAGTTATGCCATACGAGTCCACCATACCTACCTATATGTGGTATTTCACCGCCACTCCAAGTAAATTTACGTGTGCTACCTTTAAAACCTTCAGTTTTTGCAATACATAGCTCATGGAAAAGTAGCTTAAAAACTATTGTGGTAAAGAATATGTTGCTTTTGTATCTTATTTCTTATAAGTTGCTTGCTGAGCAGTAACCATGTTTCTGGGGACGCCATCAACTGTTACACTTTTGTTGAATATCATGTGAGTTGCTATGCATGTTCGTCTTGTCTGAAGTAAGGGTGATTTGCCATGGGTTGAATGGTTTGAGTATGCATATTGTTAGAGAAGAACATTGGGCCGCCAACCAAAGCCATGTATCATGGTGGAAGTTTTAGCTTGGACATTAATCCTCAATCTCTTATGAGAATATGCTTAAGCATTAAAGAGGAGTCCATTATCTATTTTCTATGTTGTCCCGGTATGGATGTCCTCAAGTTGAGATCTATCAAAAACGAGAAATCAAATGCGATCTATCTCCTTGGACCTTTATACAGGTGACATAGAGGTACCCCTTCGTGACACTTGGTTGAAACATATGTAATGCAATGATAATCCATGGAAATCCGAGCTAATTAGGACAAGGTGTGAGCACTATTGGTATTCGATGCATGAGGCTTGCAACTTATAGGATGTCTTATGCATAACACATATGAAGTACTACTACCGTTGACAAAATTGTTTCGATGTTTTCGAAATAAAAAGCTCTAGCACATGAGTAATCCCTGCTTCCCTCTGCGAAGGGCCATTCTTTTACTTTTATGTTGAGTCTCCACCTTCGTTCTTCTAGCACCAACTATTGAGAGCATGATTGTCATTCTGAGTGTAATGTGCATTGTCCCAAAGTAGCATTGTCTTTTGCATGATTGTGATATCGTTTATTTTGAAATCATTGTATCTAGTCATCACTTAAACCTTGAAGGTGCCCCTGCATTTATGTTTTGCTTCACTAAAGGGGGCAAGCTAGATATCACTTTATCATATTTGCACATCATGTTCATTGCAAATCTATTTGATGTTTCAGTATCATGTTGTAAAACTTTCAGTTCTTTGTGATTTTCTCATGAGGCAACTTAATTACTACAGATTCATTGTCTGAGTAAGCTTTTTTCATATGACTATGAAAAGTCCTATATGGTTAATAGCATGTTACCACAGAAATTATTCTTGTTGTCATTTACCTACTCGAGGACGAGCAAGAATTAAGCTTGGGGATGTTGATACGTCCAAAACGTATCTATAATTTCTGCTTGCTCCATGCCTCTTTTGGGTGATATTGCTATGATATTTATACACTTCCATACACTTTTGATCATATTTGGACTAACCTATTAACTCAGTGCACCCCAGTGCCAATTTCTGTTTTCGGCTGTTTTTGTATTTCAGGTTTTCACATTACGAGAACTGCCAGGAAAAATCCAGAAAAATTATATAAAAAATCAGCGTTCCAGAAACTACCGTGCGCCCGAAGGACAGCCGGGGGGGGGCCACCAGGGCTCCAGGCGCCCTGGCGGCGCCCCCCCTGGGCCGCGCCGGGGGGGGGGGGGCGCCTGGGCCCCCCGAGGCTCCTTCGATGCCCCCCTTTGGCATATATTTAAAGCGTCTCGAGAAACCCTCGAAACATGAACTCTTTTTCGCGATCTCATCTCTGTTCCGCCGCCGCCGCCGCTTCCAAGATCGGGAGCACCAGGAGAACCCTTCCCGGCACCCTGCCGGAGGGGAGGATCACCACCGGGAGCTTCTCCACCACCATGGACGCCTCCCGGATGAGTTGTGAGTAGTCTCCCTTGAACCATGGGTCCATGACCAGTAGCTATGTGATGTTGTCCTCCCGTTCTTGTGCTTCACTAATTAGTCCTCGTGAGCTGCCCTACATGATCGAGGCACATATGTAATACTTATGCTGTTGCTATGATGAGTTTGCTGGGATCCGATGGATTATGAGATTATGTTCAGATTGTGTTTGAGTAATATATTTGATTCACCTCTTTTATATTTATGTTCGTAAGTAATTCTTGCATGTTCTCCGTTGTTATTTATTGCTTTGGCCAAGTAGAAGGTAGTGACTCCAAGAGGGAACGTTATGCTTGATTGTGGGTTCATGCCCCTCGATGACTAGCTTGAGTGACAGAAACATGAGTCTAGCGGATGTGTTGTTGCCACAAGGGGGAAAACAACGGTGCTTGTGCCCGCGGGTGCAAGGATTGTTTACTTTACGCAAAGTTCTTTTAATGCAATTGTCTGTTGCTTTGAGTTTACACTATGGGTGGGGCTCGCAACTTAATACCAGCGAGATGTTCTGGATAGATATCTCAAGGTGGATGATTAGTAGTAGATATTGATGGATTTCGGTCTACTTACTTTGGCGTACCGCCCATGCTTTGAACCTCTACCTTTCTTGCAATGTAGTCAGCATTGGTTTGCGCACATGGTCCTGTCAATTGCCCAGTTGTAATTCGTTTACCTCACATAGCTGTTTTATCGTCTTTTGTGAGAGAGACATCACTAGTGAACATCATGAGACTCCAGTCCATATTACCATCATCGATCACATCCGCTATTTACTTTTCCGCTATTTACTTACTATTACAATTATACCTATCACTATTATCACTTGCGTTTGATCCTTTGTAAACTACAAGGCCGGAGGGATTGACAACCTCTCTGTACTCGTTGGGAGCAAAGTTATTTGTATCTGTGTGCAGGTCCACGTTGATTGCTAATATTTGGCGCCGTTAGCAGTTGACACCTTCTTGTTGAAACCGGGAGTCTCTGGGAAATCGATCCTTGGTATTACCAAGGGAAAACTTCTGCTACACTGCATCTCAAACCTTCCACTTGGGGTAACCAACGAGGGGTGAGAAGCCACCTAGCACCATGATAGGTAGGTATGGTGGCTGTTTTGAGGAATATATATGGTGGCTGTTTTGAGGAAGGATATATAGTGGGTGTATGGTACCGGCGAGAGTTGCGCGGTACAAGAGAGGCTAGCAATGGTGGAAAGGTGGGAGTGCGTATAATCCATGGACTCAACATTAGTCATAAGAACTCATATACTTATTGCAAAAATCTACGAGTCATCAAAACAAAGCAATCAACGCATGCTCCTAGGGGGGAGGTTGGTAGGAGTTAACCATCGCGCGCCCCCGACCTCCACACAAAGGTTGGCACTTTACAGACATCTCATGCTCTAACTTCGTCACATAGCGGTTCACCATACATGCATGCTACGGGAATCACTAACCTTAACACAAGCATTTATCAATTTCATAATAACTCCACTAGCATGACTCTAATATCACTATCCTCATATCTCAAAACAGTTATCAAGCATCCAACTTCTCATCATATTCAATGCACTTAGTGTGAAAGTTTTTACTACATTGATATTGGATATCTATCATGTGAAGCCTAGTTTTATAGCCAAAGCACATTACCATGCTGTTTTAATAGACTCTCAAATGGATATAAGTGAAGCATGATAGATCAACAATTTCTACAAACTATAATTACCACCGTGCTCTACAAGATATAAGTGAAGCACTAGAGCAAAAACTATTCAACTCAAAAGATATAAGTGAAGCACATAAAGTGTTCTATCAATTTCTAGGCCATATTTAACTCTCTCAAATAGGTGTGTCCAGCAAGGATAATTGTGGCAAACTAACAATCAAAGACTCAAATTATACAAGACGCTCCAAGGAAAACACATATCATGTGGTGAATAAAAATATAGCTCCGAGTGTAGTTACTGATGGATGAAGATGAAAGAGGGGATGCCTTCCCGGGGCATCCCCAAGCTTAGGCTTTTGGTTGTCCTTGAATTTTACCTTGGGGTGCCTTGGGCATCCCCAAGTTTAGGCTCTTGACACTCTTTGTTCCATAGTCCATCAAAGCAATACTCAAAAATTGAAAACTTCACAACACAAAACTTAGACAAAAATCTTGTGAGCTCCATTAGTATAAGAAAGCAAACCACTAATCAAAGGTACTGCAATGAATTCATTTTTTGAATACATTGGTGTTAAACATACTGTATTCGGACTTCTCTATGATTCATACTTCCCAATACTACTCATAGATGCATTGAAGTAAGCAAACAACACACGAAAAACAGAATCTGTCAAAAACAGAACAGTCTGTAGTAATCTGCAGTTTTCGCATACTTCTGTAACTCCAAAAAAATTTAAATAAATTGGTAAATGTGAGGAATTTGTCTATTAATCATCTGCAAAAAGAATCAACTAAATAGCACACTCCAGTAAAATCTGGTGACCATTCTAGCGAGCGCTAACGATTCTGTTTTTCACAGCACGATCATATAAACTTCACACAAGTCTCCCCAAAGGTTCTACTTGGAACAAACACTAATTAAAACACAAAACCACATCTAAACAGAAGCTAGATGCAATATTTATTCCTAAACAGAAGCAAAAAAAAAAATTGGGTTGCCTCCCAACAAGCGCTATCGTTTTACGCCCCTAGCTAGGCACGATACATGGATAGATCTAGGTATTGTCATCTTTGGAAGGCAATCCATAAGTGGATCTCATAATAGATTCATATGGTAATTTGATTTTCTTTCTAGGAAAGTGTTCCGTGCCTTTCCTTAACGGAAATTGGAATCTAATATTTCCTTCCTTCATATCAATAATTGCACCAATTGTTCTAAGGAAAGGTCTACCAAGAATAATAGGACATGAATGATTGCAATCTATATCAAGAACAATGAAATCTACGGGCACATAATTCCTATTGGCAACAATAAGAACATCATTAATCCTTCACATAGGTTTCTTAATAGTGGAATCCGCAAGATGCAAATTTAAAGAACAATCATCAAGCTCATGGAAACCTAGCAAACCAGACAAAGTTTTTGGGATAGTGGAGACACTTGCACCCAAATCACACAAAGCAAAGCACTCATGATCTTTTATTTTTATTTTAATAGTAGGTTCCCACTCATCATAAAGCTTTCTAGGGATAGAAACTTCCAACTCAAGTTTTTCTTCATAAGATTGCATCAAAGCATCAACTATGTGTTTGGTAAAAGCTTTATTTTGACTATAAGCATGCGGAGAGTTTAGTACAGATTGCAACAAGGAAATACAATCAATCAAAGAGAAATTATCATAATTGAATCCCTTGAAATACAAAGTAGTGGGTTCATCACTATGCAAAGTTTTAATCCCTTCACTCCCACTTTTAACAATTTTAGCATCAAGATCTAAAAACTCTGAATCATTGGGACACCTTAAAGTAGAATCATCTCCAATCCTATCTTCATCAAGATTTATACTAGAAAACAAGGATCTAATAGGAGACACATCAATAACTTTCAGATCTTCATCTTTATTTTCAAGATAACTAGAAGAACACGCTTTTATATAATTCTCTCTTTTAGCACGCATCCTAGCAGTTCTTTCTTTGCATTCATCAATGGAAATTCTCATGGCTTTGGGAGACTCATTGATATCATGCTTAGGTGTGATAGATCTAAGTTTCAAAGAATCAACATCAAGAGTAATTCTATTCACACTTCTAGCCAATTCATCAATCTTAAGCAATTTTTCTTCAAGTATAGCATTGAAATTCTTTTGCGAGATCATAAACTCCTTAACACTAGTTTCTAATTCAGAAGGCATCTTTCCATAAGAGTTGTTGTAGGAATTACCATAATTATTAGAGGAATTACTTGGAAAAGGCCTAGGATAAAAGTTCCCTCTATAAGCATTGTTACCAAAATTATTCCTACCAACAAAATTCACATCCAAAGATTCATTATTATTTTCAATCAAAGTGGACAGAGGCATATCATTAGGATCAGAAGAAGCACTCTTAGCAAGAAACAGTCTCATAAGTTCATCCATCTTTCCACTCAAAACACTAATCTCTTGAATAGCATGCACTTTTTTACTAGTAGATCTTTCGGTGTGCCATTGAGATTAATTAACCATAGTATTATCTAGGAGTTTGGTAGCTTCTCCTAAGGTAGTTTCCATGAAAGTGCCCCCTGCATCCGAATCTAAAAGATTTCTAGAAGCAAAATTCAAGCCAACATAAAAGTTTTGAATAATCATCCATAAGTTCAAACCATGTGTATGGCAATTACGTATCATTAATTTCATTCTCTCCCAAGCTTGTGCAACATGCTCATGATCTAGTTGCTTAAAATTCATAATATTGTTTATAAGAGAGATGATTTTAGCAGGAGGGAAATACTTAGAGATAAAAGCATATTTGCACTTATTCCACAAATCAATACTATTTCTAAGCAAAGAAGAAAACCAAGTTTTAGCAAGATCTCTAAGTGAAAACAGAAATAACTTCAATTTAACAATATCGTTATCTATATTCCTTTTTTTTGCATATCACACAAATCAACAAAGTTGTTTAGATGGGTAGCGGCATCTTCACTAGGAAGGTCGGAAAATTGATCTTTCATAACAAGATTCAACAAAGCGGCTTTGATCTCACAAGATTCAGCATCGGTAATAGGAGCAATCGGAGTGCTAATAAAATCATTATTGTTGGTATTGGAGAAGTCACACAATTTGGTATTGTTTTGAGCCATAGTGATAGGCAAGCAATCCAACACACAAGCAAACAAGAAGCAAGCGAACGATAAACACACTTCAGAAGAAGGGCAAATAAAATGGCAAGGGTGAAGTGGGGGAGAGGAAAACGAGAGGAAAATAAATGTAATGCGAAGGATAAGGGTTTGTGATAGGTACTTGGTATATGACTTTTGCGTAAGCCTCCCCGGCAACGGCGCCAGAAATTCTTCTTGCTACTTCTCGAACTTGTGTTGTATTCCCTCGAAGAGGAAAGGGTGATGCAGCACAGTAGCGTAAGTATTTTCCTAAGTTTTTGAGAACCAAGGTATCAATCCAGTAGGAGACCACGTGCGAGTCCCTCGCACCTGCACAAACAAATAAGAACTTCGCAGCCAACGTGATAAGGGGTTCTCAATCCCTTTACGATCACTTACAAAAGTGAGATCTGATAGAGATGATAGTTTGATATTTTTGGTATTTTTGGATATAAGAACAGAAAGTAAAAGCGGAAAAGTAAAGTAGATTGTAGATTGATATGTTGAGAATAGACCCGGGGGCCATAGTTTTCTGTAGTGGCTTCTCTCATGATAGCTATATTATATGTCGCGTAAACAAATTATTGTCGAGCAATTGATATAAAAGCGAATAATTATGAGACTATCTAGGCATGCTCATTATATATAGGCATCATGTCCGAGACAAGTAGACCGAAACGATTCTGCATCTACTACTATTACTCCACACATCGACCGCTATACAGCATGCATCTAGAGTATTAAGTTCATAAGAACGGAGTAACGCCTTAAGCAAGATGACATGATGTAGAGTGATAAACTCAAACATAGTGATATAAACCCCATGTTTTTATCCTCGATGGAAACAATACAATACGTGCCTTGCTGCCGCTAGTGTCACTAGGAAAGGACACCGCAAGATTGAACCCAAAGCCAAGCACTTCTCCCATTGCAAGAACTATAGATCTAGTAGGACAAACCAAACCAATAATTCGAAGAGACTTGCTAGGATCTTATAATCACACAAAAAGAGTTCAGAAAAGAACCAAATATTTCTCATAGATAATCTTTATCATAAACCCATAATTCATCGGATCTCGACAAACACACCGCAAAAAGAGATTACATCGAATAGATCTCCTCGAAGACCGAGGAGAACTTGGTATTGAGATCCAAAGAGAAAGAAGAAGCCATCTAGATACTAGCTATGGACCCGAAGGTCTGTGGTAAACTACTCACAACTCATGGTGAGTCGATGATGATGATGATGGAGAAGCACTCCATGGAAGATCCCCCCTCCGGCGGAGCTCCGGAACAGGCCCCAAGATGGGATCTCACGGCAACAGAAGGTTGCGACGGTGGAATTAGGGTTTTCTCTGTTGTTCTGATAGTTTCGGGGTACGTAGGTATATATAGGAGGAAGGAGGGCACCAGGGGCCAGCGGGGCGCCCACGAGGCTGGGGGGAGTGCCCTATAGGGGGGGCGCCCCACCCTCGTGGACGCCACGTCAGCCCTACTCCGTGGTTCTCAAGTCTCCCGTGCTTTTTTTGCTCCAAAAATATCTCTCCAGAAGTCTCATTCCGTTTGGACTCCGTTTGATATTCCTTTTCTGTAAAACCCTAAAACAGGCAAAAAACAGCAATCTGGACTGGGCCTTTGGGTTAGTAGGTTAGTCCCAAAAATAATATAAAAGTGTATAACAAAGCCCATTAAACATCCAAAACATCATAAATAATAGCATGGAACAATCAAAAATTATAGTTACGTTGGAGACGTATCAACACCGTATGAACTGTGGTTTGGCAAGAAACCTAAGCTTTCGTTTCTTAAAGTTTGGGGTTGAGATGCTTATGTGAAATAGCTACATCCTGATAAGCTCAAACACAAATCAGAAAAGTGCGTCTTCATATGATACCGAACAGAAACTGTTGGGTACACCTTCTATCACAGATCAAAAGGCAAGATTTTGTTGCTAAGAATGGATCCTTTCTAGAAAAGGAGTTTCTCTCGAAAGAAGTGAGTGGGAGGAAAGTAGAACTTGATGAGGTAATTGTACCTTCTCTTGAATTGGAAAATGGCTCATCACAGAAAATCATTCCCGTGATGCCTACACCAATTAGTGAGAAAGCTAATGATGATGATCATGAAACTTTAGATCAAGTTACCACCGAACCTCGTAAGTCAACCAGAGTACGTTCCGCACCAGAGTGGTACGGTAATCCTGTTCTGGAAGTCATGTTACTACACCATGACGAACCTACGAACTATGAGGAAGCGATGACGAGCCCAAATTCCACGAAATTGCTTGAGGACATGAAATCTGAGATGGGATCCATGTATGAGAACAAAGTGTGGACTTTGGTTGACTTGCCCAATGATCGGCAAGCCATTGAAAAGAAATGTATCTTCAAGAAGAAGAATGACACCGATGGTAATGTTACTGTCTACAAAGCTTGACTTGTTGCGAAAGGTTTTTGACAAGTTCAAGGAGTTGACTACGATGAGACCTTCTCACCCGTAGCGATGCTTAAGTCTGTCAGAATCATGTTAGCAATTGCCGCATTTTATGATTATGAAATCTGGCAAATGGATGTCAAAACTGCATTCCTTAATGGATTTCTCAAAGAAGAGTTGTATATGATGCAACCAGAAGGTTTTGTCGATCCTAAAGATTCTAACAAAGTTTGCAAGCTCCAGCGATCCATCTATGGACTGGTGCAAGCATCTCGGAGTTAGAATATACGCTTTGATGAGGTGATCAAAGCATATGGTTTTATACATACTTTTGGAGAAGTCTGTATTTACAAGAAAGTGAGTGGGAGCTATGTAGCATTTCTTATATTATATGTCGATGACATATTATTGATTGGAAATGATATAGAATTTCTGGATAGCATAAAAGGATACTTGAATAAGAATTTTTCAATGAAAGACCTCGGTGTAGCTGATTATATATTGGGCATCAAGATCTGTAGAGATATATCAAGACGCATAATTGGATTTTCACAAAGCACACACCTTGATAAAGTTTTGAAGAATTTCAAATTGGATCAGTCAAAGAAAGGGTTCTTGCCTGTGTTACAGGTGTGAAGTTGAGTCTGACTCAATGCTCAACCACTGCAGAAGATAAAGAGAAAATGAAAGTCATTCCCTATGCCTCAGCCATAGGTTCTATCATGTATGCAATCCTATGTACTAGACCTGATGTGTGCCTTGCTATAAGTCTAGCAGGGAGGTACCAAAGTAATCCAGGAGTCGGTCATCGGATAGCAGTCAAGAACATCTTGAAGTACCTGAAAAGGACCAAGGATATGTTTCTCGTTTATGGAGGTGTCAAAGAACTCGTCATAAACAGTTACGTCGATGCTAGCTTTGACACTCATCCAGATGACTCTAAGTCACAAACCGGATACATATTTTTGTTGAACGGTGGAGCTGTCAGTTGGTACATTTCCATGCAGAGCATCGTGGCAGGTTCTACGTGTGAAATAGAGTACATATCTGCTTCGAAAGCAGCAAATGAAGGAGTCTGGATGAAGGAGTTCATATCCGATCTAGGTGTAATACCTAGTGCATCGGGTCCAATGAAAATATTTTGTGGCAACACTAGAGCAATTGCCTTGGCGAAGGAATCCAGGTTTCGCAAGCAAACTAAGCACATCAAAAGATGCTTCAACTCCATCCACGATCAAGTTAAGGAGGGGGACATAGAGATTTGCAAAATACATACGGATCTGAATGTAGCAGACACGTTGACTAAGCCTCTTCCACAAGCAAAACACGATCAACACCAAGACTCCATGGGTGTTAGAATCATTACTATGTAATTTAGATTAGTGACTCTAGTGCAAGTGGGAGACTGAAGGAAATTTGCCCTAGAGGTAATGATAAAGTTGTTCTTTATATTTCCTTATATGATGATAAATGTCTTTTTTCCATGCTAGAATTTTATTAACCGAAAACTTGATACATGTGTGGATACATAGACAAAACATAGTGTCCCTAGTAAGCCTCTACTAGACTAGCTCAATAATCAAAGATGGTTGAGTTTCCTAACCATAGACATGTGTTTTCATTTGATTAACGGGATCACATCATTAGGAGAATGATTTGATGGACAAGACCCAATCGTTAGCTTAGCATATTGATCGTTCAGTTTTACTGCTATTGCTTTCTTCATGTCGAATACATATTCCGCCGACTATGAGATTATGCAACTCCTGGATACCGGAGTAATGCCTTGTGTGCTATCAAACGTCACAATGTAACTGGGTGATTAGAAAGATGCTCTACAGGTATCTCCTAAGGTGTTTGTTGGGTTTGCATAGATCGAGAATAGGATTTGTCACTCCGAGTATCAGAGAGGTATCTCTGGGCCCTCTCGGTAATGCACATCACAAGAAGCCTTCAAGCAATGTGACTAATGAGTTAGTTGTGAGATGATGCATTACGAAACGGGTAAATAGACTTGCTGGTAACGAGATTGAACTAGGTATGAACATACCGATGATCGAATCTCGGGCAAGTAACGTACCGATGACAAAGGGAATAACGTATGTTGTCATGATGGCTTGACCGATAAGGATCTTTGTAGAATATGTGGGAACCAACATGAGCATCCAGGTTCCACTATTGGTTATTGACTGGAGAAGTGGCTCGGTCATGTCTACATAGTTCTCGAACCCATAGGGTCCGCACGCTTAACGTTCGAGGACGATTTGTATTAAGAGTTATGTGTTTTTGCTGAGCGAAGATTGTTCGGAGTGTCGGATGAGATCACGGACATGACGAGGAGTTTCCGAATGGTCGAGAGGTAAAGATCGATATATCGGATGATGGTATTCGGACACCGAAATGGTTTCGGGACGTTTCAGATATTTGTTGGAGTACCGAGGGGCTACCGAAAACCCCTCGGGAAGTATTGGGCCTACATGGGCCATAGGGGAGAGAGAGGGCAGCCCACAAGGGGGTGGCGCCCCCCCAAGGGGAGTCCTAATTGTACTAGGGGAGGGGGCGCGGCCCCCCTTTCCTGCTCCCTCTCCTCTCCTTCCCTCCTTCCAACTCCAAAGAAAGGAAAAAAAGAGGGGGGGGGGGGCGAATCCTACTAGGAGTGGAGTCCTAGTTGGACTCCCCCCATGGAGCGCCCCTAGGCCGGCCGCCACCTCCCCTCCTCCTTTATATACATGGCTCTTAGCCGTGTGCGGTGCCCCCCCTCCACAGTTTACACCTCAGGTCATATTGTCGTAGTGCTTCGGCGAAGCCCTGCGCGATCTACTTCACCATCACCGTCAACACACCGTCGTGCTGCTGGAACTCTCCCTCGACCCTCTGCTGGCTCAAGAGTTCGAGGGACCTCATCGAGATGAACGTGTGCTGAAATCGGAGGTGCCATACGTTCGGTGCTCGATCGATCAGTTGAATCGCAAAGACGTTCGACTACATCAACCGCATTTATCTAACACTTCCGCTTTTGGTCTATGAGGGTACGTGGACACACTCTTCTCGTCTCGTTGCTATGTCTCCTAGATAGATCTTGCGTGAGCATAGGAATTTTTTTGAAATTGCTTTCTACGTCCCCAAAGCACAACCCACCAGGCCCCTGGCACGCCTAGGTGGGTTGTGCCCACCTCGATGGCCTCCCGCACCGCCTCTTCACTCTATAAGTACCTCCATATTCCAGAAACCCTAGGAGAGTTGACAAAATGTTATTCCAGTCGTCGCAAGTTCCAGAACCACAAGATCCAATCTAGAGCCCTTTTCCGGCACTTTGTCAGAGGGGAACACGATCACGGAGGGGTTCATCATCCTCATTGGTGCCTCTCCGATGATGCGTGAGTAGTTTACCATAGACATATGGATTCGTAGATAGTAGCTAGATTGCGTCTTCTCTCTTTGTATCTCAATACAATGGTCTCTTGGAGATCTATTTGATGTAATGAATTTTTGCGGTGTGTTTGTTGGGATCTGATGAATTATGAGTTTATGATCAGATTTGCCTTAATTTAATATCCCTTCGTGGTTATTATAGCATCGTATTTCTTCTCTGATATTTGGGTTTTGTTTGGCCAACTTGATCTATTTATCTTGCAATGGGAAGAGGTGCTTTGTGATGGGTTCGCTCTTGTGGTGTCCTTTCCCAGTGAAAGAAGGGGCATCAAGGTGATATGTCTCCAACGTATCTATAATTTTTGATTGTTCCATGCTATTATTTATGAAGTCTTGGATGTTTAATCTCTTCGAGGAGATCTATTCGATGTAATCTCTTTTTGCGGTGTGTTTGTCGAGATCCGATGAATTGTGAGTTTATGATCAAGGTTATCTATGAAAGATATTTGGTTCTTCTCTGAACTCTTTATGTGTGCTCATAATATCCTTGCAAGTCTCTTCGAATTATTGGTTTCGTTTGGCCTACTAGATCTATAGTTCTTGCAACGGGAGAAGTGCTTGGCTTTGGGTTCAACCTTGCGGTGTCCTTTCCCAGTGATAGTAGGGGCAGCAAGGCACATATTGTATTGTTGCCATCGAGGATAAAAAGATGGGGTTTACATCATATTGCTTGAGTTTATCCCTCTACATCATGTCATCTTGTTTAAGGCGTTACTCTGTTTTATGAACTCAATACACTAGATGCAAGCTGGATAGCGGTCGATGTGTGGAGTAATAGTAGTAGATGCAGAATTGTTTCGGTCTACTTGTCTCAGACGTGATGCCTATATACAATGATCATGCCTAGATAGTCTCATAATTATTCGCTTTTCTATCAATTGCTCGACAGTAATTTTTTTACCCGCCGTAGAATATCGCTATCATGAGAGAAGCCACTAGAGAAAACTATGGCCCCCGGGTCTGTTCTCAACATATCAATCTACATCTACTTTAATTTTACCGCTTTTATTTGCTGTTTTATTAAACTAAAAATACCAAAAATATAAACTATCATCTCTATCAGATCTCACATTCGTAAGTGACCCTAAAGGGATTGACAACCCCTTATCGCGTTGGCTGCAAAGTTCTTATTTGTTTGTGCAGGTGCGAGGGACTCGCGCGTGGTCTCCTACTGGATTGATACCTTGGTTCTCAAAAACTAAGGGAAATACTTACGCTACTGTGCTGCATCTCCCTTTCCTCTTCGAGGGAATACAACACAAGCTCAAGAGGTAGCAAGAAGAATTTCTGGCGCTGTTGCCGGGGAGGCTTACGCAAAAGTCATATACCAAGTACCTATCAGAAACCCTTATCCTTCGCATTACATTTTTTTGCCTCTCGTTTTCCTCTCCCCCACTTCACCCTTGCCATTTTATTCGCCCTTCTTCTGCCGTGTGTTTACCGTCCGCATGTCTCTTGTTTGCTTGTGTGCTATGTGCCCTCAACTAGCTTGCATCTTCGCTTGCTAAAGTATGAATCCTCATCCACTTGCTAATCTCTTTAAGAGATTCCATTATGTTGAACCTATTGCTAGTGATCTGCGTACACTAGATTATCTTTATGAGGTTTTGCTCGAAATTTATGAATCTGAAAATTGTGAGGAATTGTTCAAAGAAAAAGTGATTCATGTTAGCTCCTTAAATAAAAAGCATGATTTCAATGATGTTACTACAAATTCTATTGATGTCAATTGTGCTAATAATATGCAAAACCTTAAGCTTAGGGATGCTAGTTTTTCTATGTCTACTACTTGTTACAATGATCATGATTGGGGTGATTCTTCTTTTGATCTTGAAAATTTATTTAATCCCGATGATGAATACAACATTGATAATAATGTTTGCATTAATATTGAAAGCGGGTTTGGAGAGGTCGTGACTTTAGTTAATCTTAATCCTACTATTTTGGAAGAGTGTCAACTTTGCATGCATGTGGATCGTGTTGAGAATATGTTATGTGATAGCTATTTTGTTGAATTTGATCATGACCCTACATGAAATTATTATGATAGAGGGAAAAATGGTTGTAGAAATTTTCATGTTACTAAATTACCTCTCGTTATGTTGAGATTGATCTTGTTTCTTTCTCCTTCCTTGCATATGCTAGATCTTGCTTGTCTTGGTAATTTGTTTTCCTATAAGATGCCTATGCATAGGAAGTACGTTAGACTTAGATCTGTTTGTCACATGTCTTATGATGCTCTCTTTGTGCTTCAATCCTTGTCGTTCATGTGAGCATCATTGAAATATCGTGCCTAGCTAAGGGCGTAAAACGATAGCGCTTGTTGGGAGGCAACCCAATTTTTTGTTTTTTGTTTTTGTTGCTGTTAGGGAATAAATATTGCATCTAGCCTCTGATTATATGTGGTTTCATGTTTTGTTTAGTGTTTGTGCCAAGTAGAACCTTTGGGAAGACTTGTGTGAAGTTTATGTGATCTTGCTGTGAAAAACAGAATCGTTAGCGCTCGCTAAAGTAGTCTTCAGATTTTACTGGAGCGTGCTTTTTAGTTGATTATTTTTGCAGATGATTGGTAGACAAATTCCGCAAATTTAAAAATTTAGTTTGAATTTTTTGGAGTGCCAGAAGTAGGAGAAACCTGCAGATTACTACAGATTTACTCTGTTTTTGACAGATTCTGTTTTTCGTGTGTTGTTTGCTTATTCCGATGCATCTATGAGTAGTATTGGAGGATATAAACCATAGAGAAGTTGGAATACAATAGGTTTAACACCAATATAAACAAAGAATGAATTCATTTCTGTACCTTTGAGTAGTGGTTTGCTTTCTTTTACTAACGGAGCTCACGAGAATTTTTGTCTAAGTTTTATGTTGTGAAGTTTTCAAGTTTTGAGTATTGCTTTGATGGACTATGGAACAAGGACTAGCAAAGGCCTAAGCTTGGGGATGCCCATGGCACCCCAAGTAAATTCAAGATAATCAAAATCCTAAGCTTGGGGATGCCCCGGGAAGGCATCCCCTCTTTCGTCTTCATCCATAGGTAACTATACTTGGAGCTATATTTTTATTCGCAACATGTTATGTGTTTTGCTTGGAGCGTCTTGTATAATTTGAGTCTTTGCTTGTTAGTTTGACAAAATCATCCTTGCTGGACACACCTATTTGAGAGAGTTAAATATGTCCTAGAAATTTTTAGAACACTCTATGTGCTTCACTTATATCTTTTGAGTTGAAGAGTTTTTGCTCTAGTGCTTCACTTATATATTTTAGAGCACGGTGGTGGTATTATTTTGTAGAAATTGTTGAACTCTCATGCTTCACTTATATCCTTTTGAGAGTCTATTAAAACAGCATGGTAATGCGTTTAGGCTAAAAGAACTAGTCTTCACATGATAAACATCGAATGTCAATGTAGTAAAAAAAATCACACTAAGTGCATTGAATATGATGAGATTTTGGATGCTTGGTAAATGTTTTGAGATATGAGGATAGTGATATTAGAGTCATGCTAGTGGAGTTATTATGAAATTGAGAAATTCTTGTGTTAAGGTTAGTGATTCCCGTATAATGCACGTATGGTGAACCGCTATGTGACGAAGTTAGAGCATGAGGTATTTGTAGAGTGCCAACCTTTGTGTGGAGGTTGGGGGCACGCGATGGTTAACTCCTACCAACCTCCCCCTAGGAGCATGCGTTGATTGCTTTGTTTTTATGACTCATAGATTTTTGCAATAATTATATGAGTTCTTATGACTAATGTTGAGTCCATGGATTATACACACTCTCACCCTTCCACCATTGCTAGCCTCTCTTGTACCGCGCAACTTTCGCCAGTGCCAAAACCCACTATATATCTTTCCTCAAAACAGCCACCATATTGTTCCTCAAAACAGCCACCATACCTACATATCATGGCATTTCCATAGCCATTCCGAGATATATTGCCATGCAACTTTCCACCGTTCCGTTTATATGACGCGCATCATATTGTCATATTGCCATGCATGATCATGTAGTTGATATCGTAGTTGTGGCAAAAGCCACCATGCATAATTTTTCATACATGTCACTCTTGATTCATTGCATATCCCTATACACCGTCGGAGGCATTCATATAGAGTCATACTTGTTGTAGTATCGAGTTGTAATAAAAAGTGTGATGATCATCATTATTAGAGCATTGTCCCATGTGAGGAAAGGCCAATAAAAAAAGGAAGATGGCCCAAAAAAATAGAGAGGGGCTAATAAAAAAAGGAGAGAAAGCCCCTCCAAAAAAATAAGAGAAAAGAGAGAAGGGACAATTGCTACTATCTTTTTTCCACACTTGTGCTTCAAAGTAGCACCATGTTCTTCATTGTAGAGAGTCTCATGTTTAGTCACTTTCATATACTAGTGGGAATTTTCATTATAGAACTTGGCATGTATATTCCAACAATGGGCTTCCTCAAATGCCCTAGGTCTTCGTGAGCAAGCAAGTTGGATGCACACCCACTAGTTTCTTTTGTTGAGCTTTCATTCATATTTAGCTTTAGTGCATCCGTTGCATGGCAATCCCTACTCACTCACATTGATATCTATTGATGGGCATCTCCATAGTCCGTTGATACGCCTAGTCGATGTGAGACTATCTCCCTCCTTTTTGTCTTCTCCACAACCACCTCTATTCCACCATAGTGCTATATCCATGGCTCACTCTCATGTATTGCGTGAAAGTTGAAAGGTTTGAAAAGATAGAGTATGAAAACAAATGCTTGGCTGAAATCGGGGTTGTGCATGATATGAATATTTTGTGTGATGAAGAGGGAGCCTAGCTAGACTATATGATTTTGTAGGGATAACTTTCTTTAGCCATAGTATTTTGAGAAGACATGATTGCTTTGTTAGTATGCTTGAAGTACTATTATTTCTTATGTCAATATAGACTTTTATCTTGAATCTTTCAGATCTGAACATTCATGCCACAATTAAGAGAATTACATTGAAAAACTATATTGGTTAGCATTCCACATCAAAAATTCTTTCTTTATCATTTACCTACTCGAGGATGAGCAAGAATTAAGCTTGGGGATGCTTGATACGTCTCCAACGTATCTGTAATTTTTGATTGTGCCATGCTATTATTTATGAAGTCTTGGATGTTTAATGGGCTTTATCATTCACTTTTATATCATTTTGGGACTAACCTACTAACCCAAAGGCCTAGTCCAGATTGTTGTTTTTTGCCTGTTTCAGGGTTCTGCAGAAAAAGAATATCAAATGGAGTCCAAATGGAATGAAACCTTCGCGAGAGATATTTTTGGAGAAAATCACGCACAGGAAGCTTGAGAACCACGTCATGAGGTCAAGGGGCCGCCCACGAGGGTGGGGGCGCGCCCCCTGCCTTGTGGCCCCCTCGAGCGTCCCCCGATGCCCTCCTTCTTCCTATATAAGTCTACGTACCCCAAAAACTCCGAAGATAGAGAGAAAACCCTAATTCCACCGCCGTACCTTCTGTTCCCGTGGAAATCCCATCTTGGAGCCTCTTCCGGCGCTCCACCGGAGGGGGATCCATCACGGAGGCCTTCATCATCATCTTCATCGCCCTCACCATGAGTTGTGAGTAGTTTACCTTAGACCTTCGGGTCCATAGCTAGTATCTAGATGGCTTCTTCTCTCACTTTGGATCTCAATACAAAGTTCTCCTCGGTCTTCAAGGAGATCAATTCGATGTAATCTCTTTTTGCGGTGTGTTTGTCGAGATCCGATGAATTGTGAGTTTATGATCAAGGTTATCTATGAAAGATATGTGGTTCTTCTCTGAACTTTTTATGTGTGCTCATAATATCCTTGCAAGTCTCTTCGAATTATTGGTTTGGTTTGGCCTACTAGATCTATAGTTCTTGCAATGGGAGAAGTGCTTGGCTTTGGGTTCAATCTTGCGTTGTCTTTTCCCAGTGACAGTAGGGGCAACAAGGCACGTATTGTATTGTTGCCATCGAGGATAAAAAGATGGGGTTTACATCATATTGCTTGAGTTTATCCCTCTACATCATGTCATCTTGCTTAAGGTGTTACTCTGTTCTTATGAACTCAATACACTAAATGCATGTTGGATAGCGGTCGATGTGTGGAGTAATAGTAGTAGATGCAGAATCGTTTCGGTCTACTGTCTCGGACGTGATGCCTATATACAATGATCATGCCTAGATAGTCTCATAATTATTCGCTTTTCTATCAATTGCTCGACAGTAATTTGTTTACCCGCCGTAGAATATCGCTATCATGAGAGAAGCCACTAGAGAAAACTATGGCCCCCGGGTCTATTCTCAACATATCAATCTACATCTACTTTACTTTTACCACTTTTATTTGCTGTTTTATTAAACTAAAAATACCAAAAATATAAACTATCATCTCTATCAGATCTCACTTTCGTAAGTGACCGTAAAGGGATTGACAACCCCTTAGCACGTTGGCTGCGAAGTTCTTATTTGTTTGTGCAGGTGCGAGGGACTCGCGCGTGGTCTCCTACTGGATTGATACCTTGGTTCTCAAAAACTGAGGGAAATACTTACGCTAATGTGCTGCATCTCCCTTTCCTCTTCGAGGGAATACAACGCAAGCTCAAGAGGTAGCACAAGGCACACATGTATCGTTGCTATTAAGGATAAAAACATGGGGTCTATACCTACATGAATAGATCTTGTCTACATCATGTCATCGTTCTTATTACATTACTCCGTTTTTTCATGAAATTAATACACTAGATGCATGTTGGATAGCGGTCAATGTGTGGAGTAATAGTAGTAGATGCAGGCAGGAGTCGGTCTACTAATATTGGACGTGATGCCTATATACATGATCATTGTCTTGGATATCGTCATAATTATTTTCTTTTCTATCAATTTCCCAACAGTAATTTGTCTACCCTCTGCATGCTATTTTCTCGAGAGAAGCCACTGGTGAAATCTACGGGCCCCGGGTCTAGTTTCCTATCATATACTTTCAATTATGTATTGCCATTTGCCTTTTCCTTTATTTGCAACTTTTGTTTTCAGATCTATATTATCAAAAACTCAAAAATACCTTGATGCATTTTATTTTGTTTGCATCTTTGTCGGTGTACTAAAGTAGGGGTACCTTAGTATCCCGAACTTGTGCACGGGCAGTTGCAGCGTCCCGCGTCAAGGCTAGCCAGGCGACCGCCAAGATCCTCCGTGGTTCCCTTGGAGCCGTTCAAGAACAAAGTATCCAAGTCAAGGAAACAAAACCCCGGCAAGTGGAGCTTGCCGGGATGGCCACTCAAGGCACAAAAACCACTCAAGGCACAAGACCCTAGCAAGAGGAGCTTGCCGGGATGGCCAATCAAAGGCATCTCAAGGAACTTGCCACGGCGCGCCACGCGTCGCGGCAAGGCCCGGTGAGCGACAAGCTCCCAGGCGCGACAAGATAGCGACTGCGGCAAGGCACTTGCCGCGGCAAACTTCCACTCAGTACCCGCGCTCTAGCACATCCACCCACGTGTCGCCCTGGGACCCTTCCAGGAGCACATGGCAGAAGGCTGTGCAGCCTGGGGTACATGGTGGCAAGCGGTGATGACAAGGCTACCGTCGTGGCGGACGGTGGCGACCCTGACGGCCACTTTTTGCACTGTTTGGGGCGACGGCGACGGGCATTTAATGCCCTTGTCCCCTGCCGTCAGGGTTAGGTATAGAGCAATACAAACACTGTTCCAACCACCACTCTTTTTACATTTTTACCCTCATCTATGTTGCCACCTGTCGGTGACCCCTTTGACCTATAAAAGGAGGCCCATGCGCAACGTAGAAGGGGTTCGGAACATCGATCATTCTCCACGCTCGGTCTTGTTAGCAGTTAGGGTGTACTGTTGCTCTCCTCGCTCCTGAGCCAAGAACTCAATAACAAACCAAAGCAGGAGTAGGGTTTTACGCAACCGTGCGGCCCGAACCTGGGTAAACTGCTCGCGTGCTTGCCTCGATCCGCTCTTTGTGCATCCTCCGCCCCCTGCCGTACCGAGAAAGGGGCTCCGGTCCCATAGGTGTTCGTGGGCGATCAGTTTCCCCGACATCTTTGGCGCGCCAGGTAGGGGTTGCGTCGAGGTTGTGTGAACCTGATCCGGTGTTCACGCGAGCGAAATCTTCAACATCTTCATCGACATGCCGTCGAAGAAGAAGGCTTCGGAGGCAGCAGGCCCGTCCGCGTCGATCCCGCCACCGCCGGAGCCAACGGCTGGTGGGGTAGACGCCGGCAGAAGGACGGACGTCGACGAAGGAACTTGCAGCGCTGCCAAGTCCAAGGACAAGACGGACGACCGGGCGCACTCCAAGGCCTCGGCGTCCGTACACGCACCGCGCCCATCTCAGGAAGCGCGAGACCGGCAGCGACGTGGTACTCAAGGTACCATACGCTTGCTGGGCCAAGGTCAAGCTGGCATATCTCGGGACGCTCAAGGCCAGCATGCACATCAACATGCTGGCACGAGCAAGGCACGGTCGCCGGGACGGGATGCTGCTCCTTCTAACGTAGTTAGAAGTCCGAGCATATCCCGCTCCTCGCACCGCTCGCCACCATTACCCGCCACTCCAGCAGAAGCTCTAGCACGAGCTCAACTGCTCCTCGACTTCCCTCCAGTGGCAAACAAGGCCGACGACTGGAGGGCCACCATCCAAAGTCTCATCGCCTTCGCCAACGGTGACACCCCGCAGCAGCCGAGCGCGTCGCGGCCGCGGCAAGTCAGCCAGGCGCAGGCCGATGGCGGCAAGACCGGTGGGGGTGCGACCACCGTGCACTCTCCGCCCCGAAGGCCAAGATCGCCGACCCGCCGGATCAACGTCGACAGCGACTCCACCGCGTCGTCAGATCCGCGGGCTCGTCGCGATCAGCGCCAAGTCCTTTAAGATCGACAACAAGAGGACGCTCGAACCCGCATCGAGCGTCGGAGAGAAGCGCGGCGTCAATCTGACCAGCGCGCTGGGCCTGCTGTTGACATGCAAGCGCCAGGTGGACCAGGCGACCTGCCGTACGCGGCAGGTTGCCCTGCGTTCACTTGTGAGCTGCGGCAAGTCTAGTGGCCCAACATGAAGAACTTCAAGCCCGACGTACCGGAGAAGTACGACGGCAAGACACATCCGTCGGAGTTCCTCAGCATCTACACCATCGCGGTGCAGGCTGCCGGGGGACGAGACGAGAAGATACTCGCCAATTACTTCCCGCTGGTGCTCAAGACAAACGTTAGATCTTGGCTCATGCACTTGCCGGAGAACTCCATTTCTTCTTGGGCCGACCTATGCCATCAGTTTTTCGGCGCCTTCACAGGTGACCACAAGCCCCATGGCCAGGAGAGTGACCTTCACATACTCGCCCAGAAGGAAGGAGAGCCCCTGCGTAAGTATATCCAGAGGTTCAGCCGTGTCCAGAACAACATCCCGGACGTCCACCCTGCCGCGGTTATTAGCGGTTCCATCAGAACGTGCGTAACCGCCGGATGAGGGAGGAGATGGCGATGTGCAAGATCAGGGACGTCAGCGAGCTGTACGCCCTGGCCAACAAGTGCACACATACTGAGGAGGGGAGGAAACTCCCCGGAGAGGATACAGGAGCAGGGGGATCCGACAGCGAGGATGCTGCCCCGGCAAAGAAAAGCCGGCGACGGGGCAACAGGAAGAAGAAGAACAAGGAAGTGCTAGTCGTTGAGCAGTCCGACAAGGAGGCTGGCGCCAAGAAAGCCCAGGCTGGTAGCTCCGGCAAGGATACTGCCGCGTGCACCAACTGCCAGGCTGTGGCGGCAGCCGACAAGCAGGACGGCTCCGACAAGCAATACTGCAAGATCCACCGCACCAAGGGCCACAAGCAGGACGGCTCCGACAAGCAATACTGCAAGATCCACCGCACCAAGGGCCACGATCTCCAGAATTGTAAGAAAGTCGAGTACCTTGTTGAGCAGCAAAAGGCTGAGTACGAGCGACACGACAAGGAGAAGGCCCAGGGAGGTGATGGAGGGTCCGGCAAGAAGCGGCCATTCAACGGCTGGGGAGGACGCCGCGGCAAGGCCAAGCAGCGGCAAGGAGACAGACCTCCCCGCGGCCGCGACAAGGATGAAGACGAAGACGAAGACGAAGACGAAGACATGGATGATGGAGAGAACATCGAGCAGGAGTTTCAAAAAGCTACAGAAGTTTTGTGCATTGACGGTGGTGCTTCTCTCAATACTTCACACCGCCAACTCAAGCAATGGGTGCGTGAAGTCAATGCGGCAGAACCACCCATCGAGTTGCGCAAACTTCTGAAGTGGTCCAGCACGCCTATCATCTTCGATATTGAGGACCACCCTGATCGCACAACTGCGGTCGGGTGCTTGCCGATGTTGGTTTCACCAACCATCCGCAACCTCAAGGTCACCAAGATGTTAGTTGACTGCGGGGCCGGCTTGAATTTGATCTCCTCCACTGTGATCCAGAAACTCCAGATCCCCGACAGCGAGCTCGAAGAAACCGGCACATTCCAAGGGATCAACCCGGGAAGGAGCAAGCCGAAGGGGAAGATCACGCTGCCAATGACATTTAGCGGAGAGCTGAACTTCAGGACTGAGAGGATCACTTTCGACGTTGCCGATATTCCATTGCCTTACAATGGAATACTTGGCCGTCCAGCGCTCGCCAAGTTCATGGCAGCCTCTCACTACGCCTACAACATGCTCAAGATGCCAGGCCCGATAAGTGTCATCTCTGTCCCTGGCGACAAGAAGGATGCCCTTAGCTGTGCCGACAAGATTTACCGGGATGCAGCAGCCGCAACAGATAGCGAGACACTTGCCGCTGAAGCTCCCGGAGGGAAGAACAAGACCAAGTCCGGCAAGAGCTCTGGGGCCTACTCCGGCAAACGCACCTCTTCGGAGTGTTGCGCTGCCGTCGAGGACGCACCATCGAGCTCCACCGGCAAGCGTAAGAAGGCGATGGCAGCTCCGCCAACAACCAAGAAGGTGTCCGCCAAGGAGGACAGCACTGGTGGTACTTTCACCATCAGTGCCACGCTTGATCCTAAATAGGAAAGCGCGCTCGTTGCTTTCCTGCGGGCGAACGTCGATGTGTTTGCATGGCAACCGTCTGACATCCCCGGTGTTCCTAGGAAAGTGATTGAGCACAAGCTTGCCGTTTGTCCTCACGCGCGGCCCGTCAAGCAAAAAGTCAGGAAACAAGCAGTAGAGCGCCAAGAGTTCATAGCCGAAGAAATCAAGAAGCTGGAAGCGGCAGGCCTTGTCAGAGGTGTGCTCCATCCCACGTGGTTGGCCAATCCTGTTGTCGTGCGTAGCGAATGGGAAGTGGAGGCTTTGTATAGACTTCACCGATGTGAATAAATCTTGTCCCAAAGATCCATTTCCCTTGCCGCGCATTGACCACATTGTTGACTCCACCGCCGGATGCGATTTGCTTTCATTTCTTGATGCATATTCAGGATACCATTAGATCTTTATGGCTGAAGAAGATGAGGAGAAGACCGCATTCATTACTCCATGTGGCACTTATTGCTTCATACGCATGCCTTTTGGATTGAAGAATGCTGGTTCAACGTTTGCAAGAGTAGTCCACGCTGATTTTGAGCCACAGATACACAGAAATGTGGAAGCTTACATGGATGATATAGTGGTCAAGAGCAAGGACAGGGCTACTCTGATCCAAGATTTAGATGAAACTTTTGTGAATCTGCGCAAGATCCAACTCAAGCTCAACCCCGAGAAATGCGTGGTTGGAGTCCCCTCCGGCAAGCTTCTCGGGTTCTTCATGTCTTAGAGGGGGATTGAAGCCAATCCCGACAAGATCAAGGCCATCGAGCAAATCGAAGCACCAAAGCGCGTCAAGGATGTACGAAGACTTGCCGGCTGCGTGGCTGCTCTCAGCAGGTTTATCTCTAAGTCTGCAGAACGCGCCCTGCCGTTTTTCAAAATTTTGAAAAAGGCAGGTCCAATGAAATGGACTCCGGAAGCGGAGGCAGCGCTGCAAGACTTGAAGAGGTACATGTCCTCCACTCCAATACTTGTCGCACCTAAGCCACAAGAAAAGTTGCTGCTGTACCTAGCGGCAACCAATCAAGTGGTTAGTGCTGCGTTAGTAGCGGAGAGGGAGGCGGATGATGAGCCAGTGGCCGCGGCAAGCACATCCAGCGACAAGCAGGGGGCTTCCCCGACAAGCTCTTGTCCCAACAAGGACGGATTTGCGCAGATACAAGAGGGGATACGGAAGAAGATGGTGCAGCGCCCAGTTTATTTTGTCAGTTCCCTCTTGCAGGGGGCTAGGTCAAGGTACTCTGGGGTGCAGAAGTTGCTTTTCGGCCTTCTCATGGCCTCGAGAAAGCTACGCCATTACTTCCAGGCACATGAGATAACGGTGGTCACTCGCTTTCCGCTGAAGAGGATATTGCAAAATCCAGAAGCGACAGGCAGGATTGTCGAGTGGGCGCTAGAACTGTCAAGCTTTGGCCTCAAGTTTGAAAGCACTTAAACTATCCAAAGCAGAGCATTGGCAGAATTCATAGCAGAGTGGACGCCAACGCCAGACGAAGAAATCCCAGAGACGAGCATCCCCGTCAAAGAAACGAGCAAGGAATGGATAATGTACTTTGATGGTGCCTTCTCGGTGCAAGGCGCCGGTGCTGGTGTGCTGCTTGTCGCACCCACCGGAGAGCACCTCAAGTACGTCGTCCAAATGCACTTTCCCAAGGAGCAAGCAACAAACAATACTGCAGAGTATGAAGGTTTGCTTGTCGGTCTCAGGATCGCGGCAGACCTTGGGATTAAGAAGCTGATTGTAAGGGGTGACTCGCAGCTTGTCGTCCGCCAAGTGAACAAGAATTACCAGAGTCCGTTGATGGAAGCTTACGTCGACGAAGTGAGAAAGCTTGAAGAACACTTTGACGGCCTACAGATGGAGCATGTTCCAAGAGCTCAGAATGACATCGCAGATGGCCTGTCAAAGTGTGCCGCACTTAAGTTACCTGTGGAACCAGGGATCTTTGTGCTCAAGCTGACTCAGCCATCCGTAACACCATCAACTGGACAGACCAAGAAGAGGAAGTTGGTTTCCGGCGACTATTTTCCGCCAGAGCTTCCCGAAGCCGCCGCCAAGAAAGTCCCCAAGATTAACACCGAAAATGCTGAGGAGCGGTCTGCTCCTGCAAGCCCTAGGGTTTGTACAGTTGAAGCAGACGCTCCCGACAAGGTTTGCTCCGGCAAGCTTGCCGGGGAACATCAAGCTCCAGCTGAGACACAAGTTCTCGCCGTAGAAGCGGATGTTCCCGCAGCAGCAGATGTGCCTTTAGTCCTTGTTGTCGAGCCACAAGCTCCAGCATGGGCGCAGCAGATCGTCTGTTTTCTCCAAACAGGAGAACTTACCGAAGAGCAAGAAGAAGCAGAGAGAGTAGCCCGGCAGTCAAGTATGTACAAGTTTGTTGACAACACACTGTACAGAACAAGACTCAACGGTGTGAAATTGAAGTGTATTCCCCGGGAAGATGGACAGAAGCTGTTGGCAGAAATACATGGAGGCACATGTGGTCACCACATTGGCGCAAGAGCACTTGCCGGCAAGGCGTTCCGGCAAGGTTTCTTTTGGCCAGAAGCCCTCCAGGATGCAACTGCACAAGTAACCAAGTGTGAAGCGTGCCAGTTCCATTCTAAACAGATACACCAGCCAGCTCAAGCTCTCCAGACGATCCCTTTATCCTAGCCATTTTCGGTCTGGGGGCTCGACATCCTCGACCCCTTTCCCCGCGCAGTCAGGGGCTTTGAGTACTTGTACGTTGTAATCGACAAGTTCACAAAGTGGCCAGAAGTGGAACCAGTGAGAAAGGTGACCGCACAGTCAGCAGTCAAGTTCTTCGGGTTGATTGTTTGCCGTTTTGGGATCCCTAACAGGATCATCACCGATAACGGCACACAATTCACAAGTCGCACCTTCATGCAATATGTCCAAGACCTTGGCGCCAAGGTCTGCTTTGCTTCTGTTGCTCACTTAAGGAGCAACGGTCAAGCGGAGAGAGCAAACGCTGAAGTGCTGCGCGGACTCAAGACAAGGACTTTCGACAGGCTGCATAAGTACGGAAGAAACTGGATCGAGGAGTTGCCGGCGGCTCTTTGGTCGATTAGGACGACGCCAAATCGAGCCACAGGACAGGCACCCTTTGCTCTATTTTATGGAGCAGAGGCAGTTCTCCCCACGGAACTTGTATACGGGTCGCCTCGAGTGCTCGCTTATGATGAGCTCGAGCAAGAGCAGCTGCGAAAAGATGACGCGTTGCTCCTTGAGGAAGACCGTCTTCAGGCCGCTGTGCGAGCTGTTCGCTATCAGCAAGCTTTGCGCCGCTACCATAGCCGCAAAGTTAACGCCAGAAGTCTCGAGGAAGGCGACCTTGTTCTTCGGCGCGTACAGTCCGCCAAGAATTCCAACAAGTTGACGCCGAAGTGGGAAGGCCCTTATCGGGTGAAACGAGTCACTAGGCCCGGCGCTGTCCGCCTTGAGACCGAAGATGGCATGCCGGTGAGCAACTCCTGGAACATCGAGCATCTTCGTTAGTTTTACCCATAAGGCGCGGTTGCCGTGATCCGCTCCGGCAACCACCTTTTGTACAAGTCTTGCCGCTGTTGCATGTAATCCTTTGTACAAAGCCGGGCGCAGACCCCGTGCATCAGTAAAGTTTATGTGCCCGCATGTCTTGTCATTTCATGCTTTCTATTTTTTGCATGAATCAACTAACACCCTGTGCAGCACCTACCCCCGGTAAACAATAACGAGCCGCAAGGGCCCATATCTGTGTTTTCTCTTCTTTCTTTTTTCTCAAGGAGGAGAAGGTTCTCTCGCGCACAAGTTTGCCGGGGGGAGAGAAGATAGTGGTATGGACCAAGTGCCGTTCAAGAAAGTCTCGCCTTGCCGGGAAGCAGACAACACAAAAGCTAAGTTGCCAAAGTTTGAGCAATCAAATTTTTAAATTTTTGAGTTATCTTCCTTGAACGACCGCGCTTTGTATGGAAACCCGTGCGTGAAGGAACCAACTCGTAGCTAGTTGCGCCCTTTACTTTGTTTCGAGTTCGCTCAACAGCTTAAGTGTGCTGCGACTAATGTCGCGCCCTTACTTTGTTTCCGAGCCCGCTCAACAACTTAAGTGTGCTGCAACTAGTTGCGACAAGGTTTCTTGTCGGCAACGGCACCGCCGGCAGGCTGCTGAAGTTCCGCACTCAGTGCTCGCGGCAAAGGTGCCTACGCCGGCAAGTTCCCTAAAAGCGTAGGGTAAAAACATACAAAGCAAGGAAGTCAAGTAAAGGAAATAACGTTGCATTAACCATCTAAGATAGAGTTATATTACAAAATGACTTGCCGCAATTCTAATAGACTATTGTTCATAACATGGTTGGCAGCGACATGGAAAGAAGAAAGTAAACAGCCTAGTCTGCGCGGTCGCCCTCGACTCTCTTGATCCCGCCCACCTTGTCCACGATGGGTGCGACAAGGGCCTTGAGCGCCTCCTGGTCGGCGTCGGGCAGCAGAGTCCTGAGGACGTTGGTGAGCTTGAGCCCTGGGTTGCGGAAAGCCACCTTCATCAACACCTTTTGGAGAACCCCCACGCAGAGCCTGCGCGATTCGTCCGCCAGCTGCTTCGGGATCTTCTCCCAGAGTTGCTGGAGGGCCGTCGCCACGCCCTTGAAGAACAAAGTAAGCTTGGTGCTGGGGTGGAGGTTCTCGTCGGTGGAATACCCGAGATACTCCGCCCCCAGCTGCGCCAACTCCTTGTCGATGTCTGCGGCGGCATTGACAAGGCCTTCTGTCCATAGCTCGACGTTCCGCCTAAAGTTATTCCGGGAAATGGCAGCACTATCCAGCAACACCTTCTCGGCCCTGAGCTCCTCCTTCAGAGCCGTCTCCCGCTCACTGGCGCCATCCAGCGTCGTGGTAAGAGTGGACAGCTTCAGCTCCAGATCGGCGATGGAGTCCTTGGCGACGGCGAGCTCCTTGCCCTTCTCGGAGAGGCGGACCTGCAGCTCAGAATGGTTGTGGGCGTCCTTCTCCCTCTCGAGCTTGAGTGCGGCAACCTCCTCGCCGCTCGTCTTGAGGTTGGCCTCCAGTTGAGCCACCCTCGTCTCCAACTCCCTTTTGGCGGTCTCGGCAGCTGCAGCAGCATCCCTTGCTTCCTGTAGAGCTCCGCCAAGAGATCGTTCACGCGCGGCAAGTTCCTCCTCGTGACCATCGAGGTTGACCTTCCGCTGCGTCAACTCACCCTCCAGCGTGGACAACTGCTCAGCGGCAAGCCGCTGCTGCTCCTCCACCTCGGCTTTTTCCAGGATAAAGGCCTGCAGCGCCTCGGCAAGCTGCTCCCGCTCCTCCGCCAAGGACCGGAGAGCCGCTTGTTTGACGGCCCGGAGCTCTTCTGCGCGCTTCTCCAAGTCAACTCCCGCCTTGGCGGCCAGAGCCTCACGGGACTCCAGCTTGGCCTGCCGGGCGCGGTAAAGGGACAGAAGCTTCCGCAGCAGCCGCTCCTTCTCGGGTTCGCTGCTGCTGCTCGGCGCATCGACGAGTTTCAGTCCGACAGAGGCAAGGACCTCCCCGTCAAAGACCTCTCCCTCGAATGGCGCCCTGGACATGAACGCCCACGGGAGCTGGATGAAGATGTCGTCGCCGGCCTTCAGGTAGGCGCTTGGCTCGGGCTCGTCGGAGCTGGGGGCTGCGGCGGCGGCGGAGGGCTCGGCAGTCGGCGTAGCGCCTGGCACTCCTGCGGCCTCAGTGCCGTCAGTGCGATCGCCAGCCTCTTCGCCAGCTGCCGCGGTGGCAGCCTTGGCGGCCTCTGCGCCGGCAGGCTCGTCCGCGCCAACCGTTTCTTCAGCAACGGCGGCATCCTCAACAACGACCTCCGTCTCCATTGGGTCTCCCGCGGACGGGTCTGACAGGAAAAGAAAAGATAAACAGTCAAGCAAATATCCAAAAAGGAGAATTGAAAGAAGAAAATTCCAAGGGATTACCTGCGCGGGCCGGCTCCTCGGTGAGGTTCCTGGCCGGAGAGCTCTCCCTCGGCGGCGTGGTGGTAGCTCCCGCCGATAGAGGGCCGCTAGCGCCATCCCTCGCCGGAGAGCTCGCTCTTGGCGGAGTGCTCGCCCTTGGCGGAGTGCTCGCCCTTGGCGGGGTGCTCGCCCTTGGTGGAGTGTTCTCCCTTGCCGGGGAGCTCCCCCTTGGCGGTGTGGTCGAGGCGTGCGGCACGTCGGGGGACGGTCTCCTGGCACTCCTGATGCTGCTCCTCTGCTCCTGCACAAATCAACAAGCAAGCGTCAGCAAAAATAGAGTACCTGGCGCGCCTGAGAGCGGAAAGTGGACAATAAAACTTACGCTGGGGGCTGCTCTGAAGGCCAGACGCCGGGTCCGGCAAGCTTGTCTCGGGCGCACCCCCTGCTGTTGCGGCGGGCTCGTCCTCGATGACGATCACCGGGACCTGGGCCCTCTTTGCTGCCCTCTGGGCCAGAGTTCTGAAAAGGACAGGTTCAGAGTTAGGCGAAGGAGATGCAAGACAAAGCAACAGAAAATCAAAGAAAAAGAAGAATTGCGAAGACTTACTCTCCTTCCTCTTCGTCGGAGCTGAGCGCAGAGAAATCGAAGTCTGGCTCGCGCGTCCCGGCGCGAGGAGGCGGGGGAGTAGGCTCCCTTGGCCGCTTGGTGAGAACAGGGGCGGTGGTCTGAGAAGACCCCGCTCCGGTTGCCGCCGAGGCACGAGGGGCGGCAGGAGCAGAGGCGCCAGTCCGGGAAGATCCCCCTCCAGCCGCTGCAGAAGCGCGAGGAGCTCCCGTGGCGGCCTTGCTTGCCGCGGTGACGCGTGTCGCGCGGCGCTGCGGCTGTTGGCCCGTCTGCCGCCCCGTCACGTCTGCGGCCTTGCGGAGGCGTCTTCTTGGTGGAGCTGGAGGACTTGCTGGTGGTGGCGAGCTGCCCGAGGACGAGGAGGAGGAGCCGATCTCCAGTGAGCCGCTCGAGTCCTCGGCAGGCTCACTTGACCCGACACCCTGCTCGGCGGGCCCGCTTGACTCGACGCCCTGCTCGGTGGGCTCGCTTGTCCTGGCGATTTGCCCGGCAAGCTTCCCCGCCTTGCGAAGCTCTTCCTGCTCAGCAAGGCTTGTCGCCTCCGCTGCCTCCGCCTCCTCCACTGTGTACCCAAACTCGCCCGCGGCCGCGGCTGCCGCTGCCTCTTCCAGTCTGGTGGCAATGTATGCCATCTCCTGGTCGGTGGTGTCGCGGGTGAGGCCTTTCTTCTCGTCGGGATCGACTGGCTGTTCCGCCAAGTTGTCGAAGAATGCCTGCACAGCTTCGTCGGAAGGTTCTTGCCAAGTGGGGTCGGTCCCGTGGGAATCGCACAGCGGCATCACTGCACGGATGGCGCTGAGCAACGAATTGTTGCACAGCGGAACTACGCCCCTCGGCAACGCAAACCATTCGGGGTGATCGGAGTCATACTTGAACAACGCCTGGAGCATCGCGTTGAGCTCCAGGACAGTGAAGTTATAATTAAGGACCGGGCGCAGCCTCATGATATCTGCCGCGTTCTCGAACTCCCAGGCGGCCCTCTTCCTCTCCTACAAGGGGGCGATTCGGCGACGGAGAAAGTCTGCTCCAACTGCGCCCACGGTGAGCTTGGCGTGCCTGAGGCGAAGGATCCGGGTAGTGGCAATCTTCAGTCTGCTGTCATCCGGGGCCAGGTCGCTCCAGTCGTTGCCGCGTACTACTGGGGCTTGGCGCTGGGAAGTGAACGGGTGCGGATCCTCCTCTACAATCCAACACCAGTTGGCCCTCCATTCATCCCACTTGCCGCGGAGCTCCCCCTCCAGATAGGCTTCCTTCTTGTGCGTCCTCGAGATCGAGGAGACGCCGCCCGACAAAGGCGACCCTACCTCGACTCGAGGCGTGAAGTAATGGCGGAAAAGAGCTACATTGTGGTAGACTCCGACAAAGTTTTCGCACAGATGTGCAAAAACGGCCATGGTCAAGACGGCATTGGGGGTGAAGTCAAGGAGGTGGAACCCGTAGGTGTTCATGATGTCGCAGAAGAACTCAGAATAGGGCGGGCAGAGCCCGCAGTAGAAGAACAGGGCAAAGAAGGCGTAGCCGTTCGGAAACATCTCGCAGGCTACGGCGGGGAGTACCTTGGTGCGCGGATGCTCCTTCGTCTCCCTCGACCAGAAAAGGTAGAAGGAATTCCTCAGCTCCTCCGCGTCAAGCTTTGGCGAAAAGACCGCCATCTTCTTCCGCATTGCTGCTAGCCGCAGCGCCTCGGCGGACTTCGCGGACATCCCCTTCTCGCTTTTCGGAGCCATGGCGGGGACGGTGGGGGAGGTCGACGGAGCTGGTGATGCTGGTGGTGACGGATGGCGGAGCGCTGCTCTCTTTCGGCCTTCGGGAAGGAGGGGAGCGGCGGGGGTTTCTGAGGATTGAAGAAGCAACGGGCAGATGAACGAACTGCCCCTGTTTCCCCTGCTTATAAGGGGGAAGGGAGCGGACGTTCCGCATTTCCAATTAAAGAAACAGGCCACGATCTCCCCCACGCCGCCGCATTGAACGCGTGTCGTTAAGGGAGGGCGCGGTGGATACAGAGTGAGATACGGCGTGCCGTAGGCCGCGCGTGCCTGTGCACTGTTTTAGGCCTGGCCCAACAGTGCTCGGCAGCGTGTCTGGCCCAGGCCCGGGGCCTCCTGTCGGTGTACTAAAGTAGGGGTACCTTAGTGTCCCGAACTTGTGCACGGGCAGTTGCAGCGTCCCGCGGCAAGGCTAGCCAGGCGACCGCCAAGATCCTCCGTGGTTCCCTTGGAGCCGTTCAAGAACAAAGTATCCAAGTCAAGGAAACAAGACCCCGGCAAGTGGAGCTTGCCGAGATGGCCACTCAAGGCTCAAAAACCACTCAAGGCACAAGACCCTGGCAAGAGGAGCTTGCCGGGAAGGCTAATCAAAGGCATCTCAAGGAACTTGCCGCGGCGCGCCACGCGTCGCGGCAAGGCCCAGTGAGCGAAAAGCTCCCAGGCGCGACAAGATAGCGACCGCGGCAAGGCACTTGTCGCGGCAAACTTCCACTCAGTACCCGCGCTCCAGCACATCCACCCACGTGTCGCCCTGGGACCCTTCCAGGAGCACGTGGCGGAAGGCTGTGCAGCATGGGGTACACGGTGGCAAGCGGTGATGACAAGGCTACCGTTGTGGCGGACGGTGGCGCCCCTGACGGCCACTTTTTGCACTGTTTGGGGCGACGGTGACGGACATTTAATGCCCTTGTCCCCTGCCGTCAGGGTTAGGTATAGAGCACTATACAAGCATTGTTCCAACCACCACTCTTTTTACATTTTTACCATCATCTATGTTGCCACCTGTCGGTGACCCCTTTGACCTATAAAAGGAGGCCCATGCGCAACGTAGAAGGGGTTCGAAACATTGATCATTCTCCACGCTCGGTCTTGTTAGCGGTTAGGGTGTACTGTTGCTCTCCTCGCTCCCGAGCCAAGAACTCAATAACAAACCAAAGTAGGAGTAGGGTTTTACGCATCTGTGCGGCCCGAACCTGGGTAAACTGCTCGCGTGCTTGCCTCGATCCGCTCTTTGTGCATCCTCCGCCCCCTGCCGTACCGAGAAAGGGGCTCCGGTCCCATAGGTGTTCGTGGGCGATCAGTTTCCCCGACAATCTTTCAATGTACTACAATTTTATCTCATCAACACATCAATTTCTGATACCGTTACCCGAAAGGGATTGACAACCCCTTTAACGCGTCGGGTTGAAAGTATTTGTTCTTTGTGTGCAGGTACCGTCTACATAGTGTTGTGTGGTTCTCCTACTGGTCCGATAACCTTGGTTTTGTAACCGAGGGAAATACTTACCGTCGTTGTGCTACATCATCCCTTCCTCTTTGGGGAAATACAGACGCATCTCAAGCGGACGTCAAAGGAATTTATGGCCCCGTTGCCGGGAAGATCACCAACATCTATCAGATTCCTAATCACAAATCTCATCTCCTTGCAATTTACATTATTTACCATTCACCTCTCGTTTTCATCTCCCCCCCACTTCACAAAAATTTGCCATTTTTATTCGCCCTCTTTTTCATTCGCCGTTTTCCCGTCGGATCTCTTACTTTGCTTATCACTATGAGTGATTTCGGTATGGCAGAAACAAATGATGGCCTAACTCCTAAAAATGGACAATCAGGCAATATGGATGCTAAAACCTTTGTTTTGGGGGCAAGGGAATGTTATAGGGAAATAGCATATCGAGGAATTTTTCCATTGTGTTGGAAACTTCACTCTTGATGACACTTCGATACTCAAGAGAACTAAATCTTATGCAAAAGCTATCTCATCACTAGTTTTGAAACTTGAAAATAGATTTATGCGTACCCATCCTACCTTGCAAAGATTGTTATATGAGCTGCCCACTTTAAGGGATCCTAAAGCTAAAAAGTTAGCCACCCTTATTCTTATGAATGAATTTGATCACCTATTACGGGAAGCTAGGGAAATCTTTGATTTTTATGGTATGAACCGCGAAAAACCGGTCATAGATAAGATCCTCTACAATAGTGATTATATGCTGAGACACTTGCTTGGGAATAATCATTTTTTTGATAAAAAACTTAAGAAGGCAGTCCCTGTTCTAGATATAATCCAACAAGTTTTTAATGATGTCAATCAACAATACTCTTGGATCTTTGCCAATAATCAAAGGGGTATAAAGTTGGGCAACTTGATAGTGCTAAAATTTCTATGGATAATGTGTTTCAAGTTATTTTTACATAACCTCATGAGGAGATCACATCTATGGAAAATAACAACAAGGATGACAACACTTGAGATCTTGGTGTTATGCCTAGCTAGGGGCATAAAACGATAGCGCTCGTTGGGAGGCAACCCAACTTTTATCTTTTTGCTTTTTGGTTTTCATGCTATTTTCAACAAAATACCCAATTATGCCTCTGATTAGATGTGTTTTATGGTTTAAATAAGTGTTTATGCCAAGCAAAGCCTTTGGGATGATTTGGTTGATAGTTGATTTGATTGCGTTGAAATTCAGAAACTTTTGCGTCCAGAGTTAGAATTTCTGACGATTACTGGAGTGTGGGAAACTCTTGCATTTTTACACGTTATCTGGATACAAATTATCCACGTTATCGTAAATTTTCAGGA
The DNA here is from genome assembly GCA_902687465.1 of Secale cereale. NCBI lineage: Eukaryota > Viridiplantae > Streptophyta > Magnoliopsida > Poales > Poaceae > Secale > Secale cereale. The sequence goes on from LR738712.1 coordinate 646,427,170, forward strand.
TTTTCAGAGTTACAGAAGTATGATGAAAAAATGCATCTTTACAGATTGTTCTATTTTTGACAGATTCTGTTTTTGTTGTGTTATGTGCTTGTTTTGATGATTATATGGTTTATTTTAAAGAGTTTTTGCCATGGAAAAGTTAGAATACAATAGATACAATACAATTACAAAATATGAATTGGTTTGCTACAACACTTAGAGTAAATATTAGTTTTGTTAGCCTAACGGATCTCACGAGGTTTTGTTGAGTTTTGTGTGATTGAAGTTTTCAATTTTTGGGTGAGATCACGATGGATGAAGGAATAAGGATTAGCAAAAGGCTAAGCTTGGGGATGCCCGAGGCACCCCAAGATAATGTTCAAGAAGTATCAAGCAACTAAGCTTGGGGATGCCCCCGAGTGGCATCCCCTCTTTCTTCTAACGACCATCGGTATATTACTTGAGACTATATTTTTATTGGTCACATATTATGAGTTTTGCTCGGACAGTCTTGTACGATATGAGTCTTTTCTTTTTTTGTTTTGTATTTTTCCACAATCATCCTTGTTGTACACACCCATTTGAGAGAGCCCAAATTATGCTATGACTTGTTAGAATTGCTCTCTATGCTTCACTTAAATTTTTGAGAGCCATGGAATTGCTCTAGTGCTTCACTAATATCTTTTTGAGAACGGTGTGCTTTATTATTTTTGAAGAAAATCTCTCATGCTTCACTTAGATTAATTTGACAGCATAAAATATTATGCTCATGTTCTTCACTTATATTTGTTTGAGCTTATCAAAAGCAACACATAACACTAGTCCCAATATGATAGATATCCAAGGAGGATATGATAAAAACTTTCATGAAGAACATTGGACAAAATAAACTTGATTCTTTGTATTAGTTTTAAGATATGATGATAGTGATATGTGAGCCATGTTAATGAGTAATTATGTTTTAGTAAGAATATTCATGCTAAGGTTTGTAATTCCCTATGCAAGCACGAAAGTCAATAGTTATGCAATGAAATTAAATCCTACTTGTGGTGCATTATTCAGTGTTAGTTATGCTCAATGCTCTCTTATGTGATGGACAAGACCCATCCGTTAGCTTAGCACTAAAATCGTTTAGTTTTACTGCTATTGCTTTCTTCATGACTTATACATGTTCCTATGACTATGAGATTATGCACCTCCCGAACCGAAGGGACACCTTGTGTGCTATCAAACATCACAACATAACTGGGTGATTATAAAGATGCTCTACAGGTGTCTCCGAAGGTGTTTGTGGTGTTGATATTGATCAAGAATAGGATTTGTCACTCTGAGTGTCGGAGAGGTATCTCTGGGCCCTCTCGGTAATACACATCATAATAAGACTTGCAAGCAAATGACTAATGAGTTAGTCACGAGATGATGTATTACGGAACGAGTAAAGAGACTTGCCGGTAACGAGATTGAACTAGGTATGATGATACCGACGATCGAATCTCGGGCGAGTAACATACCGATGACAAACGGAACAACGTATGTTGTTGTGCGGTTTGACTGATAAAGATCTTCATAGAATATCCAGGAACCAATATGAGCATCCAGGTTCCGCTATTGGTTATTGACCGGAGATGAGTCTCGGTCATGTCTACATAGTTCTCGAACCCATAGGGTCCGCATGCTCAATGTTTGATGACGATCGGTATTATGAGTTTATGTGTTTTGATGTACCGAAGTCTGTTCGGAGTCCTGGATGAGATCACGGACATGACGAGGAGTCTCGAAATGGTCAAGAGGTAAAGATTCATATATTGGAAGGATATATTCGAACATCGTAAAGGTTCCGAGTGATTCGGGTATTTTTCGGAGTACCGGGGAGTTACGGGAAATCTTCCGGGGAGTCAATGGGCCTTAATGGGCCTTATTGGGAAGGAGAGGCAGCACCCAGGAGGTGGCGCGCGCCCCTCCCAAGCCCAGTCCGAATTGGACAAGGGGTTTGGGGCGCGGCCCCCCTCTCCCTTCCTTCTCCCCCCACTCCTTTCCCCCTTCTCCTAGTTGCACTAGGAAAGGAGGAAACCTACTGCAACTAGGAGTAGGAATCCTACTCCCTTGGGCGTGCCATAGGAGGGCCATCCCTCCCCTCCTCTCCTCCTTTATATACGTGGCCAGGGGGCACCCCATAGATACACAAGTTGATTTCCTAGAAGTGTGCGGTGCCCCCTCCACAATTACACACCTCGGTCATATCGTTGCGGTGCTTAGGCGAAGGCCTACGCTAGTAACTTCATCATCACAGTCACCACGCCGTTGTGCTGACAAAACTCTCCCGCGACACTCAACTGGATCAAGAGTTCGTGGGACGTCATCTTGCTGAATGTGTGCTGAACGCGGAGGTGCCGTACGTTCGGTGTTTGGATCGGTTGGATCGTGAAGACGTTCGACTACATCAACCGTGTTACTAAACGCTTTCTCTTTCGGTCTACGAGGGTACGTGGACATACTCTCCCACTCGTTGCTATGCTTCTCCTAGATAGATCTTACGTGATCGTAGGAATTTTTTTGAAATACTACGTTCCCCAACAGTGGCATCATGAGCCAGGTCTATGCCTAGATGTTATGCACGAATAGAACACAATGAGTTGTGGGCGATAATAGTCATACTGCTTACCATCATGTCATACTTTGATTCGGCGGTATTGTGAGATGAAGCGGCCCAGACCGACATTACGCGTATGCTTACGCGAGACTCGTTTCACCGTTACGAGCACTCGTTTCTTAAAGGTGATCGGCGGGTGTTTGTCTCTCTCACAGTAGTTGAATCGAGTGTGACTGCGCCCGGTCCTTGTGAAGGTTAAAACAACACACTTGACGAAAAATCATTGTGGTTTTCTATGCATAGGTAAGAACGGTTCTTGCTAAGCCCGTAGCAGCAACTTGCAACAACAAAGTAGAGGACGTCTAACTTGTTTTTGTAGGGCTTCTTGTGATGTGATATGGTCAAGACGTGATGAGTTATACGTTATTGTATGAGATGATCATGTTTTCTAAATTATCGGCAGCTGGCAGGAGCCCTATGGCTTTCTCTTTATTGTATGAATTGTGAAGGCCATGTAATTGATTTACTTTATCACTATGAGTTAGCGATAGTAGTAGTAGCAATAGTTGGCGAGACGACCACGACGCTACGATGAAGATGATGGTGTCAAACCGGTGACGATGGAGATCATAACGATGCTCTGGAGATGGAGATCAAAAGCACAAGATGATGATGGCCATATCATGTCACATATTTAATTGCATGTGATGTTTATCTTATTATGCTTCTTATTTTCCTTAGTACGACGCTAGCATTATAAGATGATCCCTTACAAAATTTCAAGGTACAAGTGTTCTCCCTGAGTATGCACCGTTGCGAAAGTTCGTCGTGCCGAGACACCATGTGATGATCGGGTGTGATAAGCTCTACATTCAAATACAACGGGTGTAAGACAGTTTTGCACATGCAGAATACTCGGGTTAAACTTGACGAGCCTAGCATGTACAGACATGGCCTCGGAACAGTGGAGATCGAAAGGTCGAACGTGAATCATATAGTAGATATGATCAACATAAGATGTTCACCATTGAAAACTAATCCATCTCATGTGATGATCGGACATAGTTTAGTTGATTTGGATCATGTGATCATTTAGATGACTAGAGGGAAGTCTATCTAAGTGGGAGTTCTTTAGTAATATGACTAATTGAACTTTAATTTATCATGAACTTAGTCCTGATAGTATTTGCAAATTATGTTGTAGATCAATAGCTCGCGTTATAGCTCCCCTATGTTTTTGATATGTTCCTAGAGAAAACTAAGTTGAAAGATGTTAGTAGCAATGATGCGGACTAGTTCCGTGATCTGAGGATTATCCTCATAGCTACACAGAAGTATTATGTCCTTGATGCACCGCTAGGTGACAAACCTATTGCAGGAGCAGATGCAGACGTTATGAACGTTTGACAAGCTCGGTTTGATGCCTACTTGATAGTTTAGTGCGCCATGCTTTACGGCTTATAACCGGGACTTCAGAAATGTTTCGAACGCCACAGAGCATATGAGATGTTCGAAGAGTTGAAAATAGTATTTTAGACCCATGCCCGTGTCAAGAGGTATGAGACCTTTGACAAGTACTTTGCCTACAAGATGGAGGAGAATAGCTCAACCAATGAGCATGTGCTCAGAATGTCTGAGTAGTACAATCGCTTGAATCAAGTGGGAGTTAATCTTCTAGATAAAATAGTGATTGACGGAGTTCTCTAGTCACTACCACCAAGTTACTAGAACTCCGTGATGAACTATAATATGCAAGGGATGACAAAATTGATTCCCGAGCTCTTCGTGATGCTGAAATCGACAAAGGTAGAAATCAAGAAAGAGCATCAATTATTGATGGTTAGTAAGACAACTTGTTTCAAGAAAAGGGCAAGGGGAAGAATGGGAACTTCAAGAAGAATGGCAAGCAAGTTTTCACTCCCGTGAAGACGCCCAAAGCTGGACCTAAGCCTGAAACTGAGTGCTTCTAACTGCAAAGGAAATGGTCACTGGAAGCGAAAGTTCCCCGAATATTTGGCGGATAAGAAGGATGGCAAAGTGAAAAAAATTATACTTGATATACATATTGATAATGTGTACCTCACTAGTGTTCATAGTAGCCCCTGGGTATTTGATACTTGTTCGGTTGCTAAGATTAGTAACTCGAAACATGAGTTGCAGAATAAACGGAGACTAGTTGAGGGTGAGGTGACGATGTGTGTTGGAAGTAGTTCCAATATTCATATGAGCATCATCGCACACTCCCTGTACTTTCGGGATTAGTGTTAAACCTAAATAAATGTTATTTGGTGTTTGCGTTGAAGATAAACAAGATTGGATCGTGTTAATTGCAATACGCTTATTCACTTAAGTGAGAGAATAACTGTTATTCTGTTTACATGAATAAAACCTTCTATGGTCATACACCCAAGATGAATGGTTTATTGAATCTCGATCATAGTAAATACACATATTCGTAATATTGAAGCCAAAAGATGCAGAGTTGATAATGAGAGTGCAACATACCTGTGGCACTTTTGTTTAGGTTATATTGGTGTAAAGCGCATGAAGAAACTCCATGCTGATGGACTTTTGGAATCACTTCATTATGAATCGTTTGATGCTTGCGAACCATGCCTCACGGGCAAGATGACTAAAACTTCATTCTCCAGAACAATGGAGCGAGCAAGTGACTTATTGGAAATAATACATAGTGATGTATGCAGACCAATGAGTGTTGATGTTCGTGGCGGGCATCATTATTTTCTCGCCTTCACTGATGATTTGAGAAGATATGGGTATATCTACTTGATGAAGCACAAGTCTGAAACATTTCAAAGGTTCAAAGAATTTCATAGTGAAGTAGAGAATCATCGTAACAAGAAAATAAAGTTTCTATGATCTTATCACGGAGGCGAGTATTTGAGTTATGAGTTTGGTCTTCATTTGAAACAATGTGGAATAATTTCACAACTCACGCCACCTGGAACACCACAGCATAATGATGTGTCCGAACGTCGTAATCATACTTTATTAGATATGGTGCGATCTATAATGTCTCTTACCAATTTACCGCTATCGTTTTGGGGTTATGCATTTGAGACAACTGCATTCACGTTAAATAGGGCACCATCTAAATCCGTTGAGACGACACCATATGAACTATGGTTTGGCAAGAAACCAAAGTTGTCGTTTCTTGAAGTTTGGGGCTGCAATGCTTATGTGAAAAAGCTTCAACGTCATAAGCTCGAACCCAAGTCAGAGAAATGTATCTTCATAGGATACCCAAAAGAAATTGTTTGGTACACCTTCTATCACAGATCCGAAGGCAAGATATTCGTTGCTAAGAATGGATCCTTTCTAGAGAAGGAGTTTCTCTCGAAAGAAGTGAGTGGGAGGAAAGTAGAACTTGATGAGGTAATTGTACCTTCTCCCGAATTGGAAAGTAGTACATCACAAAAACTAGTTTTAGTGATTCCTACACCAATCAGTGAGGAAGCTAATGATGATGATCATGAAACTTCAGATCAAGTTACTGCTGAACCTCGTAGGTCAACCAGAGTACATTCCGCGCCAGAGTGGTACAGTAACCCGGTTCTAGAAGTCATGTTACTAGACCATGATGAAACTACGAACTATGAGGAAGCGATGATGAGTCCAGATTCCATAAAATGGCTTGAGGCCATAAAATCTAAGATGGGATCCATGTATGAGAACAAAGTGTGGACTTGGTTGACTTTCCCGATTATTGGCAAGCCATTGAAAATAAATGGATCTTTAAGAGGAAGACTGACGCCCATGATAATGTTACCGTCTACAAAGCTTGACTTGTTGCGAAAGGTTTTCGACAAGTTCAAAGAGTTGACTACGATGAGACCTTCTCACCGTAGCGATGCTTAAGTCTGTCCGAATCATGTTAGCAATTGCCGCATTTTATGATTATAAAATCTGGCAAATGGATGTCAAAACTGCATTCCTTAATGAATATCTCAAAGAAGAGTTGTATATGATGCAACCAGAAGGTTTTGTCGATCCTACAGGTGCTAACAAAGTGTGCAAGCTCCAGTGATCCATCTATGAACGGGTGCAAGCATCTCAGAGTTGGAATATACGCTTTGATGAAGTGATCAAAGCATATGTTTTTATATAGACTTGCGGTGAAGCCTGTATTTACAAGAACATGAGTGGGAGCATTGCAACTAGGGATGGCACCCGCAGGGTATGGGTACGGGTGGAGCTATCCCATACCCTTACCCGTCCACCCTGAACTTACCCATCACCCATACCCATACCCGTCAAGGGTACATTTTTTTCACATACCCGTCACCCGGCAGGGTATATGGGTACCCGTGGGTAAAAATACCCGTGTTTACAACACATCAATTGAGTAGAAAATAGTTGTAAAAAGCAACATATAATCATAAATTATTAATAGCAACACATTTTAAACAACAATGTACAACAACATATTGTAGTAACAACACATTCTGATAAACAAAAATACTTGCCTATAAAGTGACACATAAAAATGTTAAACAACAACACATAATCATAAATAACAACACATATGCATACACTTTAATTTCACAAAATAATGATAAATTATAGAGATAATTTGACCTCACATTAGAGCTTATACCTAGAGCGATTATGAGGGGAAATTAATACATTGGTATATTAACGGAAACCAACTTGTCAACATTTTAGATGGGTACATGGGTACGCGGGAATGGGTTATACAATCCCATACCCGTACCCTCTCTACCCGGTGGGTATGATATTTTCCCATTGAAGTACCCATGGGTAAGTTTTTATCCCATACCCTTACCCTAATAGGGTTTTTACCCACAGGGTACACGGGTAATGGGTACCCATTGCCATCCCTAACTGCAACCTTTCTGATAAGTATATGTGAATGACATATTGTTGATCGGAAATGATGTAGAATGTTCTAGAAAGCATTAAGGATTGTTTAAAAGAGTTTTTCAATAAAAGACCTCGGTGAAGCTGCTTACATATTCAACACCAAGATCTATAGAGATAGATTAAGACGCTTGATAAGATTATCGATTAATACATACCTTGATAAATATTTTGAAGTAGTTCAAAATGGATCGGTCAGAGGAGGAGTTCTTGCCTGAGTTATAAGGTATGAAGTTGAGTAAGACTCAAAACCCGATTACGGCAGAAGATAGAGAAAGAATGAAAGTCATTCCCTATGCCTCAGCCATAGGTTCTATAAAGTATGCCTTGCTATGTGCCAAACATGTTGTGTGCCTTGTCATAAGTTTGGCAAGGAGGTACAATAGTGATCCACGAGTAGATCACTGGACAACGGTCAAAATTATCCTTAGTTACTGGATGACTAAGGAAATGTTTCTCGATTATGGAGGTGATAAAAAGTTCGTCGTAAAGACTTACACCGATGCAAGCTTTGACACTAATCCAGGTGACTCTAACTATCAATCTGGATGTGTATTGAAAGTGGGAGCAATTAGCTAGAGTAGCTCCATGCAGAGCATTGTAGACATAGAAATTTGTTAAATACATACGGATCTGAATGTAATAGACCCGCTTACTAAACTTCTCTCACGAAGCAAACCATGATCACACCTTAGTACTCTTTTTGTGTTAATCACATGGCGATGTAAACTAGATTGTTGACTCTAGTAAACCTTTTGGGCGTTAGTCACATGGCGATGTGAACTATGGGTGTTATTCACATAATGATGTGAACTATCGATATTAAATCACATGGCGATGTGAACTAGATTATTGACTCTAGTGCAAGTGGGAGACTGAAGGAAATATGCCCTAGAGGCAATAATAAAGTTATTTATATTTCCTTATATAATGATAAATGTTTATTATTCGTGCTAGAATTGTATTAACTGGAAACTTAGTACATGTGTGAATACATAGACAAAACAGAGTGTCTCTAGTATGCCTCTACTTGACTAGCTCGTTGATCAAAGATGGTTATGTTTCCTAACCATAGACATGTGTTATGATTTGATGAACGGGATAACATCATTAGAGAATGATGTGATGGACAAGACCGGTCCGTTAGCTTAGCACTATGATCGTTAAGTTTTACTACTATTGCTTTCTTCATGACTTATACATGTTCCTATGACTATGAGATTATGCAACTCTCGAATACCGGAGGGACACCTTGTGTGCTATCAAATGTCACAACGTAATTGGGTGATTATAAAGATGCTCTATAGGTGTCTCCGAAGGTGTTTGTGCTGTTGACATAGATCAAGAATAGGATTTGTCACTCCGAGTGTCGGAGAGGTATCTCCGGGCCCTCTTGGTAATACACATCATAATAAGCCTTGCAAGCAAATGACTAATGAGTTAGTTGTTGGAAATATGCCCTAGAGGCAATAATAAAAGTATTATTATTATATTTCCTTGTTCATGATAATCGTCTGTTATTCATGCTTGAATTGTATTGTACGGAAACAACGATACATGTGTGAATACATAGACCACAATGAGTCCCTGGTAAGCCTCTAGTTACCAGTTCGTTGATCAATAAATGGTCACGGTTTCCTGACCATGGACATAGGATGTCAGTGATAACAGGATCACATCATTAGGAGAATGATGTGATGGACAAGACCCAATCCTGAGCATAGCACGAGATCGTATAGTTCGTAATGCATAAGCTTTTCGGTGTCAAGTATTTATTCCTTAGACCATGAGGTTGTACAACTCCCGGATGCCGTAGGAATACTTTGGGTGTGCCAAACGTCACAACGTAACTGGGTGGCTATAAAGGTACGCATCGGGTATCTCCGAAAGTGTCTGTTGAGTTGGTACGAACCGAGACTGGGATGTTGTCACTCCGTATGACGGAGAGGTACCTCTGGGCCCACTCGGTAAGACATCATCATAATGAGCTCAAAGTGACTAAGGAGTTAGTCACGGGATGATGGATTATGGATCGAGTAAAGAGACTTGCCATGAAGAGATTGAACAAGGTATCGGGAATACCGACGATCGAATCTCGGGCAAGTACCATACCGATGGACAAAGGGAATAACATACGGGATTGAGTGAATCCTTGACACAGTGGTTCATCCGATGAAGATCATCGAGGAACACGTGGGAACCAACATGGGTATCCAGATCCCGCTGTTGGTTATTGACCGGAGAGTGGTCTCGGTCATGTCTATGTGTCTCCCGAACACGTAGGGTCTACACACTTAAGGTTTGGTAACGCTAGGGTCGTAGAGATACATACACGTGGAAACCCGAAAGTTGTTCGGAGTCCCGGATGGCGTCCGTGACGTCACGAGGAGTTCCGGAATGGTCCGGAGGTAAAGAATGATATATAGGGAGTCCAGTTTCGGCCATCGGATGAACTCCGGGGGTCACCGGGAGTGTCCCGGGACCACCGGAGGGGTCCCGGGGGTCCACCGGGTGGGGCCACCCATCCCGGTGGGGCCCCTAGGCTGCGTGGGGGAAGTGGCCAGCCCCTAGTGGGCTGGCGCACCACATGGGCCCCCCTCCCCATGCGCCTAGGGTTGAAACCCTAGGGGGAGGGGGCCCCCCTTGCCTTGGGGGGCAAGACTCCCTCCCAGGCCGCCGCCCCCCCTTGCAGATCCCATCTGCACGGGCTGGCGCACCCCCTTGGCCCCCTATATATATGTGGGGGGAGAGGGCAGCCGCACCCAAGTCTCTGGCGCCTCTCCCCCTCCCGTCACACCTCATACTCCCTCCGCAGGGTGCTGGCAAAGCCCTGCAGGATTCTCCGCTGCATCCACCACCACGCCGTCGTGCTGCTGGATCTCCAACGACCTCTCCTCCCCCCTTGCTGGATCAAGAAGGAGGTGACATTTCTGTACCGGACGTGTGTTGAACGCGGAGGTGCCGTCCGTTCGGCGCTAGATCATCGGTGACGAAGAACGCGAAGAGTACGACTACTTCATCCACGCTTCTTCGAAAGCTTCCGCTCGCGATCTACAAAACGGTATGTAGATGCACTCTAACTTGCTCGTTGCTAGATGTCTCCTTAGTTGGATCTTGGTGAAAGCGTAGAAAATTTTGAATTCTGCTACGTTCCCCAACAGTGGCATCTGAGCTAGGTCTTATGCGTAGCATCTTGCACAAGTAAAACACAAAGCAGTTGTGGGCGTTTGAGTTTGCTCAATTTTCTTGCCGTTACTAGTCTAGTCTTGATTCGGCGGTATTGTGGGATGAAGCGGCCTGGACCGACTTTACACGTACGCTTACGTGTGACTGGTTCCACCGACAGACATGCACTAGTTGCATAAGGTGGCTGTCGGGTGTCTGTCTCTCCTACTTTAGTCGGATCGGATTCGATGAACAGGGTCCTTATGAAGGGTAAATAGAAATTGACAAATCACGTTGTGGTTTTGGCGTAGGTAAGAAATGTTCTTGCTAGAAAACCTATAGAAGCCACGTAAAACTTGCAACAACAATTAGAGGACGTCTAACTTGTTTTTGCAGCATGTGCTATGTGACGTGGTATGGCTGATACGTCCAAAACGTATCTATAATTTCTGCTTGCTCCATGCCTCTTTTGGGTGATATAGCTATGATATTTATACACTTCCATACACTTTTGATCATATTTGGACTAACCTATTAACTCAGTGCACCCCAGTGCCAGTTTTTGTTTTCGGCTGTTTTTGTATTTCAGGTTTTCCCATTACGAGAACTGCCAGAAAAATCCCGGAAAAATTGTATAAAAAATCAGCGTTCCAGAAGCTACCAGGCACCCGAAGCACAGCCGGAGGGGGGCCACCAGGGCTCTAGGCGCCCTGGTGGCGCCCCCCTGGCCGCGCTGGGGGGGCGCCTGGGCCCCCCGAGCCTCGTCTGATGCCCCCCTTTGGCATATATTTATATCGTGTCCGGAATCCCTCGAGAGGGGAACCCTTTTTCGCGATCTCATCTATGTTCCGCCGCCGCCGCGCTTCCAAGATCGGGAGCACCAGGAGAACTCTTCCCGGCACCCTGCCGGAGGGGAGGATCACCACCGGGAGCTTCTCCACCACCATGGACGCCTCCCGGATGAGTTGTGAGTAGTCTCCCTTGGACCATGGGTCCATGACCAGTAGCTATGTGATGTTCTCCTCCCGTTCTTGTGCTTCACTAATTAGTCCTCGTGAGCTGCCCTACATGATCGAGGCACATATGTAATCCTTATGCTGTTGCTATGATGAGTTTGCTGGGATCCGATGGATTATGAGATTATGTTCAGATTGTGTTTGAGTAATATATTTGATTCACCTCTTTTATATTTATGTTCGTAAGTAATTCTTGCATGTTCTCCGTTGTTATTTATTGCTTTGGCCAAGTAGTAGGCAGTGACTCCAAGAGGGAACGTTATGCTTGATTGTGGGTTCATGCCCCTCGATGACTAGCTTGAGTGATAGAAACATGAGTCTAGGGGATGTGTTGTTGCCACAAGGGGGAAAACAACGGTGCTTGTGCCCGCAGGTGCAAGGATTGTTTACTTTACGCAAAGTTCTTTTAATGCAGTTGTCTGTTGCTTTGAGTTTACACAATGGGTGGGACTCGCAACTTAATACCAGCGAGATGTTCTGGATAGATATCTCAAGGTGGATGATTAGTAGTAGATGCAGATGGATTTCGGTCTACTTACCTCGGCGTACCGCCCATGCTTTGAACCTCTACCTTTCTTGCAACTTAGTCAGCATTGGTTTGCGCACATGGTCCTGTCAATTGCCCAGCTGTAATTCGTTTACCTCACATAGCAGTTTTATCGTCTTTTGGGAGAGAGACATCACTAGTGAACATCATGGGACTCCGGTCCATGTTACCATCATTGATCACATCCGCTATTTACTTTCCGCTTTTATTTACTATTGCAGCAATATCTATCACAATTATCACTTGCGTTTGATCCTTTGTAAAGGACAAGGCCGGAGGGATTGACAACCTCTCTGTACTCGTTGGGAGCAAAGTTATTTGTATCTGTGTGCAGGTCCACGTTGATTGCTAATATCTGGCGCCGTTAGCAGTTGACACCTTCTTGTTGAAACTGGGAGTCTTAGGGGAAATCGATCATTGGTATCTTTGCCAAGGGAAAACTTCCGCTACACTGCATCTCAAACCTTCCACTTGGGGTAACCAACGAGGGGCGAGAAGCCATCAAGCATAGTTTTCTGGCGCCGTTGCCGGGGACTCCACTCTTCAGGATAGGGGAGTTGCACGCTATCTTTTACCTTTGCTTTTTGTCTTGTTAGTTTACCTTTCAGTTTTTGCTTTAGTATCTTTTATCAAAAATCACAAAAATAGTTATGTCATTCTTTAGTTGTCATTATGTCGGGTCCTTTTGTCTTTTACGAGGCAGAAGTTCTCACCTTTAAACAAAGAGGTGGGGAAAGTTTGAAAGATGCTTGGTATAGAATTAGTGATTCTCAAAGAAGAGCCACCAAGAAGCAACCTACCACTATCCTGCTTAGAAATTTTTATGTTGGAATTACTTCTTGGAATAGGTTTATTCTAGATACTGCTATCAATGGGAATTTCCTAGAGGCCCCAGTTTGGGAGTCTCTTAGTATTATTGAAAATCTTGTTGGGAGTCCCCCTGTTGTTAGCATTCAAGAGGACATCACCCTAGCTCACATTATGAAAAAACTTGAAAAGATAGAGCTAGAGATGCCAAGCATTAATAAGATAAATGAGTTGGATCGTAAGATCCAAGGGAATTTGAATAGGCTTGATAGCTCCATGCATAAAATTTTCAAAACTTTGGAGACCATCAAATCCCATGACTTGGACTCTTCTAGGATAGACAAGATTGAGGAAATCTTTGATACTCTAGGAACTACTTTCTCCTCAATCAAAACCAAAAAGGTAGAAACTCCGGCAAAGAGGGAGCCTAAGTTCGTTCACGTTCCAAAGGCTCCCCGTTCTAAAAGTAATCCATCTATTGCCAAAGGGGTTGAAACTGTAAAGACTTTGGAAGAAACACCTCTCTTTGATGAATTTATAAATGAATCTTCCCTTGACTTTTATCCTTTTGGTCTTCTCCCTAGAAGTATCTCTATGAGGCCTTTATTTGAAAAGTCCTCTTAAGATTAGTTGTATTATTGAAGAGCTTTTTGATGATCTTGATGATGGTTCAATTGATACAACTTGATCTCTATACATTATGCCTAGCTTAAAGGCATAAAAGAAAGCGCTTTTGGGAGGCAGCCCACATGAATAAATTTTATTTTGCTTTAGTTGTGTCTTGATGTTGTTAACTATAGTAGCATCATCATTGTATCTTTGCTTTTCAATTTTGTGCCAAGTGTAGCCTCTGATTGCAAGAAAATTCAAAAGTTGTGACGTGCTGTCCAGGAAACAGATTCTGTCCTTGGATAGAAAAATTCGTATAAAATCACCAGATCATCTTTTTGGTCTGAATTTTTTCGACAGCGTGCTCTATACAATTGTCTTTTGTGCATCTGTTCTGAGTTTTTTTATTAGAGTTGCAGAAGTGCCCCGAAAAAATCATTTACTACCTGCTGTTCTGTTTTTCACAGATTCTGTCCTGTTTTGCCTTTCCTTCATTTTGCAAACCTTGAGCTTGCTTTTTCTTTGCAAAAACCTTTTGGCAATCTTGAGAAACAGTAGACCTTCAAGAATACCCTTATTTCCAGCAAGGAACAATTATTTTATTATGGGTACTAACCTCGCTAATCAGATTATGATGAGTTATGTATGAAGGGAGTTTTCAAGTGTGCGAGGGAAGATGATAAAAAGATCCAGGAGTGTCAAACGCTTAAGCTTGGGGATGCCCCCGTGCACCCCCAAGAAATATTCAAGGAGACTCAAGTGTCTAAGCTTGGGGATGCCCCCGTGCATGCCCTTCTCCATCAACATTATCAGTTCGTCTTTTGTTCCACTATATTTTTATCACTTCATGTGTTATGTGCTATGCTTGGAGCGTCTTGCTTTAGAGTTTCCTTTTTAGTTTTCCTTAGCTTTTCATAACGAGTCGGAACTCAGCTTTCTTTATGTGGGAGAGAAACACGCTCCACTTCTACCTAGAACATAACATAGAATTTTCATGTCTATCTTTGATGTGTGTGTTCTTTGTCTTTCAATAGCTACTATCATGCTTAGCTCTTAGTTTTCATGCTTATCTTTTTAAAGTGCTTTTGTTTAGTTGGTTGCTTGAACTCTCTTTAGTTATCATGCTTATCTTATTAAGAGAGTTTGCTTCCGTTGCATTGGTTGATATGTCTATGATAAAGATGCTACGTGCATAATGGCGCTTAGTAGTTCATGTTTTCTTATGGTTAGTCTCAAATAGCTGGGGGTTCCCAATGTGTTATTGGAGTACCAACATGATTTGTTTGCCTATGATGTGGTATGGTTTAGTAATATCTTCCTTCGAGAATTTACTTTGATTGACTTGGCGTATGCTCACGCATATTTAAGACTGTAAAGAAAGTCTGTCAAGCCTTGATGATCTTTTGTTTCTGAGTAGCGATATAACTTCCATGCCTGATTCAATGTTGCTTTGTCGCTCTGCATGATTATGACCGTCATTGCTCTCTTAGTTGGTCGCTCCTAGTCTTTTGCTAACCTCCACCTGTGCTAAGCGTACTGACTGCTTGTGCATCCAAATTCTTTTAAACCAGTTATGCCATATGAGTCCACCATACCTTCCTACATGGTATTTACCTGGCATTCCTAACGGAGACTTGCATGTACCATCTCGAAATTATTCAAAGAAAAGCATTCCTATTTTGTGCCTCTGTTTTAAGTTCATGAGGAAGTAGTAGTTAATTCATGATCTTTTTAAGTTGGACAAGCTTCACCCCGGGATTGCATGTATAATGTGCAAACCCATAATACGAGAAGGAACTGGCATTGAGTGGGCCCGGCTCAAAAATAATATAACAAAAAAAACCCTCCTTCACGCTTTGTTCATGAGAAATCAGAAAACTTTGGCAGTGATAAACAAAGGAGATTAAGAGGATGTGATCGTCCTCATTCGGGAGCCGTTCCTCGAAACTTGTCCATCTCAAGAAGTGATTGAGTTGTCTGCTAGCATTCGTTGACGAAACATGCATGATCTAAAAAAAATATTATTACCTCTGTTTTTAAAACCAAGAGCTCTGGTACATGTTTTGTCTTTGTTTCCGACTACGGGTTTTCAACCTTGCCAACAAAAGCCATGGTTCGAGAGTCTCCACCTTATTTTAAAAGCACCAAC
The DNA here is from genome assembly GCA_902687465.1 of Secale cereale. Classification (NCBI taxonomy): domain Eukaryota; kingdom Viridiplantae; phylum Streptophyta; class Magnoliopsida; order Poales; family Poaceae; genus Secale; species Secale cereale. Next base: position 646,442,934 of record LR738712.1, read on the forward strand.
TACTGAGAGCATGATTGTCATTCTGAGTGTAATGTGCATTGTCCCAAAGTAGCATTGTCTTTTGCATGATTGTGATATTGTTTATTCTGAAATCATTGTATCCAGTCATCACTTAAACCTTGGAGGTGCCCCTGCATTTATGTTTTGCTTCACTAAAGGGGGCAAGAGAGATATCACTTTATCATATTTGCACACCATGCTCATTGCAAATCTATTTGATATTTCAGTATCATATTGTAAAACTTTCAGTTCTTTGTGATTTTCTCATGAGGCAACTTAATTGCTATAGATTCATTGTCTCAGTAAGATTTTGTCATGTGACTATGAAAAAGTCCTATATGGTTAATAGCATGTCACCACAGAAATTATTCTTGTTATCATTTACCTACTCGAGGACGAGCAGGAATTAAGCTTGGGGATGTTGATACGTCCAAAACGTATCTATAATTTCTGCTTGCTCCATGCCTCTTTTGGGTGATATTGCTATGATATTTATACACTTCCATACACTTTTGATCATATTTGGACTAACCTATTAACTCAGTGCACCCCAGTGCCAGTTTCTATTTTCGGCTGTTTTTGTATTTCAGGTTTTCCCATTACGAGAACTGCCAGAAAAATCCCGGAAAAATTATATAAAAAATCAGCGTTCCAAAAGCTACCAGGCACCCGAAGCACAGCCGGAGGGGGGCCACCAGGGCTCCAGGCGCCCTGGTGGCGCGGCCCCCCCTGGCCGCGCCGGGTGGGCGCCTGGGCCCCTCGAGCATCGTCTGATGCCCCCTTTGGCCTATATTTATATCGTGTCCCGAAACCCTCGAGAGGGGAACCCTTTTTCGCGATCTCATCTCTGTTCCGCCGCCGCCATGCTTCCAAGATCGGGAGCACCAGGAGAACTCTTCCCGGCACCCTGCCGGAGGGGAGGATCACCACCGGGAGCTTCTCCACCACCATGGACGCCTCCCGGATGAGTTGTGAGTAGTCTCCCTTGGACCATGGGTCCATGACCAGTAGCTATGTGATGTTCTCCTCCCGTTCTTGTGCTTCACTAATTAGTCCTCGTGAGCTGCCCTACATGATCGAGGCACATATGTAATCCTTATGCTGTTGCTATGATGAGTTTGCTGGGATCTGATGGATTATGAGATTATGTTCAGATTGTGTTTGAGTAATATATTTGATTCACCTCTTTTATATTTATGTTCGTAAGTAATTCTTGCATGTTCTCCGTTGTTATTTATTGCTTTGGCCAAGTAGTAGGTAGTGACTCCAAGAGGGAACGTTATGCTTGATTGTGGGTTCATGCCCCTCGATGACTAGCTTGAGTGGCAGAAACATGAGTCTAGGGAATGTGCTGTTGCCACAAGGGGGAAAACAACGGTGCTTGTGCCCGTGGGTTCAAGGATTGTTTACTTTACGCAAAGTTCTTTTAATGCAGTTGTATGTTGCTTTGAGTTTACACTATGGGTGGGACTCGCAACTTAATACCAGCGAGATGTTCTGGATAGATATCTCAAGGTGGATGATTAGTAGTAGATGCAGATGGATTTCGGTCTACTTACCTCGGCGTACCGCCCATGCTTTGAACCTCTACCTTTCTTGCAACTTAGTCAGCATTGGTTTGCGCACATGGTCCTGTCAATTGCCCAGCTGTAATTCGTTTACCTCACATAGCAGTTTTATCGTCTTTTGGGAGAGAGACATCACTAGTGAACATCATGGGACTCCGGTCCATATTACCATCATTGATCACATCCGCTATTTACTTTCCGCTTTTATTTACTATTGCAGCAATATCTATCACTATTATCACTTGCGTTTGATCCTTTGTAAATGACAAGGCCGGAGGGATTGACAACCTCTCTGTACTCATTGGGAGCAAAGTTATTTGTATCTGTGTGCAGGTCCACGTTGATTGCTAATATCTAGCGCCGTTAGCAGTTGACACCTTCTTGTTGAAACTGGGAGTCTCAGGGGAAATCGATCCTTGGTATCTTTGCCAAGGGAAAACTTCCGCTACACTCCATCTCAAACCTTCCACTTGGGGTAACCAACGAGGGGCGAGAAGCCATCAATGGCCAAAGAAGATGTGATGAATGATATATGTGATGTATGAGATTGATCATGTTCTTGTAATAGGGAATCACGACTTGCATGTCGATGAACTTGACAACCGGCAGGAACCATAGGAGTTGTCTTAATTATTGTATGACCTGCGTGTCACTGAATAAACGCTATGTAATTAATTTACTTTATTGCTAAACATTAGCCATAGTAGTAGAAGTAATAGTTGGCGTGACGACTTCTTCAAGACACGATCATGGAGATCATGATGATGAAGATCATGGTGTCGAGCCGGAGACAAGATGATCATGGTGCCCCGAAGATGGAGATCCAAGGAGCAAGATGATATTGGCCATATCATGTCACTTTAATTGATTGCATGTGATGTTTATCATGTTTATGCATCTTGTTTACTTAGAACGACGGTAGTAAATAAGATGATCTCTCACTAAAAATTTCAAGAATTGTGTTCCCCCAAACTGTGCACCGTTGCTAAAGTTCGTTGTTCCGAAGCACCACGTGATGATCGGGTGTGATAGGTTCTAACGTTCGCATACAACGGGTGTAAGCCAGATTTACACACGCAATACACTTAGGGTTCACTTGACAAGCCAAGCATGTACAGACATGGCCTCGGAACACGGAAGACCGAAAGGTCAAACACGAGTCGTATAGAAGATACGATCAACATGAAGATGTTCACCGTTGATGACTAGTCCGTCTCACGTGATGATCGGACACGGACTAGTCGATTCGGATCGTGTATCACTTAGATGACTAGAGAGATGTCATTCTGAGTGGGAGTTCATTAAAATTTGATTAAGATGAACTTAATTATCATGAACTTAGTCTAAATTCTTTACAATATCTCTTGTAGATCAAATGGCCCACGCTCAAGTTTCCCTCAACTTCAACGCGTTCCTAGAGAAAACCAAGCTGAAAGACGATGGTAGCAACTATACGGATTGGGTCCGTAGCCTGAGGATTATCCTCATGGCTGCCAAGAGATCATATGTCCTTGAAGCACCGCTAGGTGATGCACCCGGTCCCGATGCGACCCAAGACGTTTTGAACGTCTGGCAGTCGCGTAGTGATGATTACTCCCTGGTTCAGTGCGGCATGCTTTACAGCTTAGAGTCGGGGCTCCAAAAACGTTTTGAGAACCACGGAGAATATGAGATGTTCGAAGAGCTGAAAATGGTTTTCCAAGGTCATGCCCGAGTCGAGAGATATGACGTCTCCGACGCATTCTACAGTTGTAAGATGGAGGAAAACAGTTCTGTCAGTGAGCACATCCTCAAGATTTCTGGATTGCACAACCGCTTGTCTTAGCTGGGAATGAATCTCCCAGATGAAGCGGTCGTTGACAGAATCCTCCAGTCGCTCCCACCAAGCTTCAAGAGCTTCGTGTTAAACTTCAATATGCAGGGGATGGAGAAGTCCATTCCCGAGGTGTATTCGATGCTGAAATCAGCGGAGGTGGATATCAAGAAAGAACATCAAGTGTTGATGGTCAATAAAACCACTAAGTTCAAGAAAGGCAAGGGTAAGAACAACTTCAAGAAGGACGGCAAGGGAGTTGCCGCGCCCGGTAAGCCTGTTACCGGGAAGAAGCCAAAGCATGGACCCAAGCCTAAGACAGAGTGCTTTTATTGCAAGGGAACGGGCCACTGGAAGCGGAACTGTCCCAAATACTTAGCAGACAAGAAGGCCGGCAACGTCAAAGGTATATGTGATATACATGTTATTGATGTGTACCTTACCAGCGCTCGTAGTAGCTCCTGGGTATTTGATACCGGTGCGGTTGCTCACATTTGTAACTCAAAACAGGAGCTGCGGAATAAGCGGAGACTGGCGAAGGATGAGGTGACGATGCGCGTCGGGAATGGTTCCAAGGTCGATGTGATCGCCGTCGGCACGCTACCTCTACATCTACTCTCGGGATTAGTTTTAAACCTTAATAATTGTTATTTAGTACCAGCTTTGAGCATGAACATTGTATCTGGATCTCGTCTTATGCGAGATGGCTACTCTTTCAAATCGGAGAATAATGGTTGTTCTATTCATTTGATAGATATGTTTTATGGTCATGCCCCGCTGGTCAATGGTTTATTTTTAATGAATCTCGAACGTGATGATACACATATTCATAGTGTAGATGCCAAAAGATGTAAAGTTGATAATGATAGTCCCACATACTTGTGGCATTGCCGCCTTGGTCATATTGGTGTCAAACGTATGAAGAAGCTCCATTCAGATGGACTTCTAGAGTCTCTTGATTATGAATCATTTGACACGTGCGAACCATGCCTATTGGGCAAGATGACCAAGACTCTGTTCTCCGGAACAATGGAGCGAGCAACCAACTTGTTGGAAATCATACATACCGATGTGTGCGGTCCAATGAGTGTTGAGGCTCGCGGAGGCTATCGTTATGTTCTCACCCTCACAGATGACTTGAGTAGATACGGGTATATCTATTTGATGAAACACAAGTCTGAGACCTTTGAAAAGTTCAAGGAATTTCTGAATGAGGTTGAGAATCAACGTGACAGAAAAATAAAGTTCTTACGATCAGATCGTGGGGGTGAATATTTAAGTCATGAATTTGGCACGCACCTTAGGAACTGTGGAATTGTTTCACAATTGACACCGCCCGGAACACCTCAACGTAACGGAGTGTCCGAACGTCGAAATCGTACTCTGTTGGACATGGTGCGATCTATGATGTCCCTCACCGATTTACCACTATCTTTTTGGGGTTATGCTTTAGAGACTGCCGCATTCACTTTAAATAGGGCTCCGTCAAAATCCGTTGAGACGACTCCGTATGAACTTTGGTTTGGCAAGAAACCGAAGCTGTCGTTCTAAAAGTTTGGGGTTGCGATGCTTATGTCAAGAAACTTCAACCTAAAAAGCTCGAACCCAAATCGGAAAAATGCGTCTTCATAGGATACCCAAAGGAAACGATTGGGTACACCTTCTACCACAGATCCGAAGGCAAAGTATTTGTTGCCAAGAATGGATGCTTTCTGGAGAAAGAGTTTCTCTCGAAAAAAGTGAGTGGGAGGAAAGTAGAACTTGATGAGGTGACAGTCACCCCTCCTGAACCGGAAAGTAGCACAGCACAGGAAATTGTTCCTAAGGTTCCTGCACCGACAAGGGAGGAAGTTAATGATGATGATCATGAAGAAACAGATAAAGTTACTACTGAACTTCGAAGGTCTACAAGGGCACGTTCCGCACCAGAGTGGTACGGCAACCCTGTCCTGGAAATCATGTTGTTAGACAACGGTGAACCTTCGAACTATGAAGAAGCGATGGCGGGCCCAGATTCCAATAAATGGCTTGGATCCATGAAATCCGAGATAGAATCCATGTATGAAAACAAAGTATGGACTTTGGTGGACTTGCCAGATGATAGGCACGCCATAGAAAACAAATGGATATTTAAGAAGAAGACAGACGCGGATGGTAATGTGGCCATCTATAAGGCTCGGCTTGTCGCTAAGGGTTATCGACAAGTTCAAGGGATTGACTACGACGAGACTTTCTCTCCCATAGCGATGCTGAAGTCAGTCAGAATCATGTTAGCTATTGCCGCATTCTATGATTATGAGATATGGCAAATGGACGTCAAAACAGCATTCCTTAATGGCTTCCTCAAGGAAGAGTTGTATATGATGCAGCCAGAAGGTTTTGTCGATCCAGAGAACGCTAACAAGGTATGCAAGCTCCAGCGCTCGATTTACGGGCTGGTGCAAGCATCTCAGAGTTGGAATATTCGCTTTAATGATGTGATCAAAGCGTTTGGCTTTATACAGACTTATGGAGAAGCCTGTATCTACAAGAAAGTGAGTGGGAGCTCTGTGGCATTTCTCATATTATATGTGGATGACATATTGCTGATGGGAAATGATATAGAATTCTTGGAAAATGTAAAGGCCTACTTGAATAAGAGTTTTTCAATGAAGGACCTTGGAGAAGCTGCTTACATATTAGGCATCAAAATCTATAGAGATAGATCAAGACACCTCATTGGTCTTTCACAAAGCACATACCTTTATAAGATATTGAAAAAGTTTAATATGGATCAGTCCAAGAAGGGGTTTTTGCCTGTTTTGCAAGGTATGAGATTGAGCAAGGCTCAGTCGCCGACCACGGCAGAAGATAGAGAAAAGATGAGTGTCATTCCCTATGCCTCAGCCATAGGTTCTATCATGTATGCCATGCTGTGTACCAGACCTGATGTGAACCTTGCCATAAGTTTGGTAGGGAGGTACCAAAGTGATCCCGGTATGGAACACTGGACATCGGTCAAGAACATCCTGAAGTACCTGAAAAGGACTAAGGATATGTTTCTCGTTTATGGAGGTGACGAAGAGCTCGTCGTAAAGGGTTACGTCGATGCTAGCTTCGACACAGATCTGGATGACTCTAAGTCTCAAACCGGATACGTGTATATTTTGAACGGAGGGGCAGTCAGCTGGTGCAGTTGCAAGCAAAGCGTCGTGGCGGCATCTATATGTGAAGCGGAGTACGTAGCTGCTTCCGAAGCAGCGCAGGAAGGAGTCTGGATGAAGGAGTTCATCACCGACCTAGGAGTCATTCCAAGCGCATCAAGCCCGATGACTCTCTTCTGTGACAACACTGGTGCTATTGCTATTACCAAGGAGCCCGGGTTTCACAAGAAGACCAAGCACATCAAGCGCCGTTTCAACTCCATCCGGAATTATGTTCAAGATGGAGATATAGATATTTGTAAAGTGCATACGGATCTGAATGTCGCAGACCCGTTGACTAAACCTCTTCCACGGGCAATACATGATCAACACCAGAACTCTATGGGTGTTCGATTCATCACAATGTAACTAGATTATTGACTCTAGTGCAAGTGGGAGACTGTTGGAAATATGCCCTAGAGGCAATAATAAAATTATTATTATTATATTTCCTTGTTCATGATAATCGCCTGTTATTCATGCTTGAATTGTATTGTACGGAAACAGCGATACATGTGTGAATACATAGACCACAATGAGTCCCTGGTAAGCCTCTAGTTACCAGTTCGTTGATCAACAGATGGTCACGGTTTCCTAACCATGGACATAGGATGTCAGTGATAACGGGATCACATCATTAGGAGAATGATGTGATGGACAAGACCCAATCCTGAGCATAGCACGAGATCGTATAGTTCGTAATGCATAAGCTTTTCGGTGTCAAGTATTTATTCCTTAGACCATGAGGTTGTACAACTCCCGGATGCCGTAGGAATACTTTGGGTGTGCCAAACGTCACAACGTAACTGGGTGGCTATAAATGTACGCATCGGGTATCGCCGAAAGTGTCTGTTGAGTTGGTACGAACCGAGACTGGGATGTTGTCACTCCGTATGACGGAGAGGTACCTCTGGGCCCACTCGGTAAGACATCATCATAATGAGCTCAAAGTGACTAAGGAGTTAGTCACGGGATGATGGATTACGGATCGAGTAAAGAGACTTTCCATGACGAGATTGAACAAGGTATCGGGAATACCGACGATCGAATCTCGGGCAAGTACCGTACCGATGGACAAAGGGAATAACATACGGGATTGAGTGAATCCTTGACAAAGTGGTTCATCCGATGAAGATCATCGAGGAACACGTGGGAACCAACATGGGTATCCAGATCCCGCTGTTGGTTATTGACCGGAGAGTGGTCTCGGTCATGTCTACGTGTCTCCCGAACCCGTAGGGTCTACACACTTAAGGTTCGGTAACGCTAGGGTCGTAGAGATACATACACGTGGAAACCCGAAAGTTGTTCGGAGTCCCAGATGAGATCCCGGACGTCACGAGGAGTTCTGGAATGGTCCGGAGGTAAAGAATGATATATAGGAAGTCCAGTTTCGGCCATCGGATGAACTCCGGGGGTCACCGGGAGTGTCTCGGGACCACCGGAGGGGTCCCGGGGGTCCACCGGGTGGGGCCACTGATACGTCCAAAATGCATCACTATTTTGTACCATAATTCATCTTTATTCATTGATATATTTCACGTTATGATGATGTTCTTATGTTGTTTTGGTCTATTTTACACAGTTTGCAACTTTCCGGTGCCGGAACAGCAGATGCAGGATTCAACAGGAAAAAGTGGATACTGAGTTGCTGAAGAAGAACACCTCCAAATTACCTGAAAATTGACGGGAGGTATTTTTCGGACGAATAACGAAGACACGCAAAAGGGGAGTCAGAGGGGGCCACAGGGTGCCCAGGCGTCCTAGGGGCGCCCCCCCCCCCCTGGCCGCGCCGGGGGGCGCCTGGAGCCCCTGGCCCACCTCTGGTCGCCCCCTTTTGCATATATGTTCTCCAACCCCCAAAAACCCTAGGCACGGGACTTTTTACGGAGTTCCGTCGCCGCTTCAAGGCGGAAACCTACAGAGAAGAAAAGGGCATCTCCGGTGGGCAGATTCCGCCGGGGAGATCATCTCCCGGAAGGGGAGATCGTCGCCATCGTCATCACCATCGTCACGGGCATCACCGAGATCATCATCAACATCATCCCCAACACCAGCACCATCTCCATCTTCATCCAAATCTCATCTTACCATCGCAACTCGTGTTGTAACTCGTACTACCTATCCTCTCTACTCCATTGGTGTTGATTGCTACTTTGTGGTGAATGCTATTGAGTTTTGTTGGAGAAATATTATTATGTCCAGATTGTTTATCACATATTTATCCCCACTGATCATGATCTCTTTTATGTCTTGTGAGTAGTTACCTTAGTTCTTGAGGACATGGGGAAGGTCTTGTTGTTAGTAGTCATATGTTGTTCAAGTAATATGTGTTGTTTGATACTTAAGTTGCGTTGTCATTCTACTAGTGGTGTTGCGTGAGTCGAACACCCAACACTTCGCCTTATTAAGGACCTAGGGGAATACATTGTGTATAAAGAATGCTTATGGTGGGTTGCCGGAGTGACAGAAACCTGAACCCCAGTTCGCACGCTTTTGCATAAGGGAATAATGGATCCTCGATCGTATTGCTATGGTTAGGCTTTTGCCTTAAATTATATCTTGTATTTGCGGATGCTTGCAAGGTGTTTAATCATAAGAGTGCATTCATCTTAGTCTAGAGAGTGCACTAGCATAGATCCACCCACTCAACACTTATCAACACATAACATAGTATCGATACGGAATATGGCGAAAGCACATGACTATCTCTCCCGTGTGTCCTCAAGAACGCTTTAGTCTTTATAAGTTTAGTTGCTAGGCCTCTCCTTTGCCAAGAAAGGATTGGGCCACTTGTTACTCTCAGTACCTTTTACATTACTTGCCTTTACATTCCTGTTGCTTATATCGAGAAAACCCCTAAAAGTTATCTTTCAGTGCTTGCAGTAATTTCTTGCTCAGAATCGCTTATCAATACCTTCTGCTCCTCGTTGGGTTCGACACTCTTACTTATCGAAAACGCTGCAACAGATCCCTTACGGTTGAGGGTCATCAAGTAACGTTTTCTGGCGCCGTTGCCGGGGAGCGTAGCGCTATTGGTAAAGTGAAACTGGTAAGAAAGTCTTTTTATAATTCTGTTTTTATTTTTGCTATTGCTGCTCTTTGTCCTTATGGATAACCCTATTATTGGAGCGTTGCTTGCGGGAAGACGCCCCACACCTGTGGTGGTTGATCCTCCCCCTACTGAAATTGTGCCTTATAAAATACCAGCTGGCATTATCAATTATGTTTTGGCTAATCGTTATGCAGGAGACAGACATCCCGGTGAACACTTGCTATATTTGTCATGACTATGTTCATTATTTAAGCTTGCAGGTGTATCGAGGGAGTTTGTCATGAGGAAATTGTTTGTTGTATCACTTATAGATAAAGTTTCAGATTGGTATGGGCTCCTCTATAACTCACACTTGCTGGACTGGCAGGAGCTTATGTCTCTCTTTTATACTAAGTTTTATCCTCTTCATGAAATTCATCGAGACAGGAATTTTATATATAACTTTAGGTCTCGACGGAGAAAGCATTGCTCAAGCTTGGGGGAGATTGAAGTCTCTAATGCTCAAATGCCCAATTCATAAGCTCACCAAGGAAATTATACTTACAAATTTTTATGCCAGGCTTTCTCGTCAGGATAAGGAGATGCTGGATGCCTCCTCTAGTGGGGTATTTCAGAAGAAGAGCGTTGAAGAAAGGTGGGATCTCCTTGAAAGAATCCAGAGGAATACTGAAGATTGGGAAATTGATAAAGGTATTGAACCCGCTATAAATTATGAACATGATTATATTGAGAGCTATGTGGAAACTGATTACTTCAATACTTTTTGCTCTAAGATTGGCCTTGATTCCCATCTAGTGATTGATTTGTGTAAGAATTTTGCCTCTCACGTTGATTCTTTTAAAAAGAATAGAGACCAGCACCATGCACCTTTTAAAGAACCACCTATTGATATTTATGTTGTTGAGCCTATTTTGCCTGCAGTCATATATGAAAAACCTCCTTTTCCCACGAGGATAAAGGAACACTCTCTTGTGACAGGCATAATAAATAAAAGTGAGAGAAGAGTTGATGAACCTGAGGACCAGATCAGGGTCGATCCTCAAGTTGCATTGATTAAAGACCTTGCTACTGATGATGTTTTGGATTCCAATATAACTTTTTGTGCTGTTTCCACTAATCTTGTCATAGCCAAGAACAAAGGCCCAATTTCAGGTACTCCGGTGGTATCTGTTAAAATAGGAGATCACAATTATTATGGGCTATACGATTTGGGATCGAGTGCAAGTGCTATTCCTTATTCACTCTATGAAGAAATCATCGGTGAGATTTCCCCTTGTGAACTTGAAGAAGTTGATGTTACTATTCATCTTGCAAATAGATCAACTATCTCTCCTATCGGAATTGTGAGGGACGTTGAAGTCCTATGTGGAAAGGTAAAATACCCTACCGACTTTCTGGTACTTGGTTCAGCCAGGGACAATTTTTGTCCCATCATTTTTGGTAGACCTTTTCTTAGAACTTGTGGAGCTATAATAGATTGCAAGAAAGGTAAAGTTTCTGTTGAATTCGATGGTGAGCCATATGAATTTAATTTTTCTAAGTTCTCTAAGCAGCCTCGTGGTACTAATTTACCTAGTGATGATAAGATTATTGAAAGTATTGCCTCTATTGCTATTCCCCCTGATGATCCTTTGCAGCAATACATGGAGGACCACGAGAATGATTTGCATATGCAGGAAAGAAATGAACTAGATGAAATATTCTTGAGGCAGCCTGCTATCCTGAAGCACAACCTTCCGGTTGAACCTTTGGGAATTTTATCAAAACCAAAAGAAGACCCGGTGTTCGATCTTAAACCTCTTCCCGATACGCTCAAGTATGCTTATTTAGATGAAAAGAAAGTATATCTTGTTATTATCAATTCTAACCTTTCAGGATATGAAGAAGAGCGATTATTGGAAGTACTTCGTAAACACCGAGGCGCAATTGGCTATACCCTTGATGACCTTAAGGGGATTAGTCCATCTATCGGTCAACATACTATCAACCTTGAGCCTGATGCTAAACCAGTTGTTGATCATCAACGACGGTTGAACCCGAAGATGATGGATGTCGTGAGAACTGAGATTCTCAAGCTTCTAGCCGCAGGTATTATCTATCCTATAGCTGATAGTAAGTGGGTAAGTCTGGTACATTGTGTTCCTAAGAAAGGAGGTACAACTGTGGTTCCTAATGATAAAAATGAACTAATACCTCAAAGAATTATTATTGGATATAGAATGTGTATTGATTACAGGAAGTTGAACAAAGCAACCAGGAAGGATCACTACCCGTTGCCGTTCATCGACCAAATGCTTGAAAGGTTATCCAAAAATACCCACTTTTGTTATCTCGATGGTTATTCGGGTTTCTCTCAAATTCATGTTAACACTGTCGATCAAGAGAAGACCACTTTTACTTGTCCTTTTGGTACTTATGCTTACAGACGTATGCCTTTTGGTTTATGTAATGCCCCTGCTACTTTTCAAAGGTGTATGTCTGCTATCTTTCATGGTTTTTGCGAGGATATTATGGAAGTCTTCATGGACGATTTCTCCGTCTATGGAACTTCATTTGACCATTGTCTTCACAACCTTAATAAAGTTTTGCAGAGATGCGAGGAGACAAATTTGGTACTCAACTAGGAGAAGTGCCACTTTATGGTTAATGAAGGAATTGTTCTTGGTCACAAGATTTCCGAAAGGGGAATTGAAGTGGATAAAGCCAAGATCGAAGCTATTTAGAGGATGCCCTATCCAAAGGACATCAAAGGTATTCGCAGTTTTCTCGGTCATGCAGGTCTTTATAGAAGATTTATTAAAGACTTTTCTAAAACCTCAAGACCCCTCACTAATCTTCTCCAGAAGGATGTTCCTTTTGCGTTTGATGAAAATTGTAAGGAAGCTTTTGAAACCGTTAAGAAAGCTTTAATAACTGCTCCTATAGTACAACCACCTGACTGGAATTTACCTTTTGAAATTATGTGTGATGCAAGTGATTTTGCTGTTGGAGCTGTTTTAGGACAAAGAGTTGATAAGAAATTGAATGTTATACATTATGCTAGTAAAACCCTTGATAGTGCTCAAAGAAATTATGCTACTACTGAGAAGGAATTCTTAGCTGTAGTTTTTGCTTGTGATAAGTTTAGGCAGTATATTGTTGATTCCAAAGTTATTATTCATACTGATCATGCTGCCATTAAATATCTTATGACAAAGAAGGATGCCAAGCCAAGGCTTATCAGATGGGTACTCCTTCTCCAAGAATTTGATTTGCAGATTGTTGATAGGCAAGGGGAAGACAATCCGGTAGCGGACAATCTTTCAAGAATGGAAGATATACCGCATGACCCCATCCCAGTTAACGATAGTTTTCCAGACGAGCAACTTGCCGTTGTAAAAGTACAACCTCTTTCCGATCCTTGGTATGCAGATTATGCTAATTTTATTGTTGCGAAGTATTTTCCTCAAGGTCTAACATTTCAGCAGAGGAAGAAGTTCTTTCATGATTTAAGGCACTACTTTTGGGATGACCCACATCTTTTCAAAGAAGGCCCCGACGGGATCGTGAGAAGATGCATTCCGGAACATGAGCAGAAGGACGTTCTCCGACGGTGTCATGATAGTCCCTATGGAGGACATCATGCCGGTGAGAGGACTGCACATAAGGTTCTTCAATCAGGTTTTTATTGGCCTACTCTCTTTAAAGATGCTAGAAATTATGTTTTAGCTTGTGATAAATGTCAGAGAGTTGGTAACATTAGTAGAAGGAATGAGATGCCTATGAATTACTCACTAGTGATTGAACATTTCGATTGTTGGGGTTTTGATTTTATGGGTCATTTTCCTTCTTCGCACAAGTACACTCACATTTTAGTAGTTGTCGATTATGTGACCAAGTGGGTTGAAGCAATCCCCACTGAAAGTGGTGATCACAAAACATCCTTGAAAATGCTTAAGGATGTAATATTTCCTAGGTTTGGTGTACCAAGGTACCTCATGACCGATGGAGGATCACACTTCACGCACGGAGCTTTTAGAAAAGCTCTGGCTAAATACGATGTTAATCATAGAATTGCTTCACCGTATCATCCTCAAACTAGTGGGCAAGTTGAGCTCACCAATAGAGAGATTAAGTTGATCTTGCAGAAAACAGTAAACAGAAATAGGAAGGATTGGTCAAATAAATTGAAAGATGCTTTGTGGGCATATAGAACTGCTTACAAAAACCCCATGGGCATGTCCCCCTATAAGATGGTGTATGGCAAGGCTTGACATTTGCCATTAGAGCTAGAGCACAAAGCTTTCTGGGCTGTTAGAGAGCTTAACGCTGATCCAAAACTAGCTGGTGAGAAGCGTCTCATGAACTTGACTTCTCTAGATGAATGGAGAAGTGAATCTTACGAGAGCGCTAAAATGCTCAAGGAAAAGGTAAAAAGGTGGCATGATAGGAAGATTCTGAAACGTGAATTTAATGTTGGTGATAAAATTTTGTTGTTTAGATCCCGTTTCAGGTTTTCTCCAGGTAAACTACTTTCCAGGTGGGAAGGACCATTTCATATTGAAGAAGTTTATTGGTCTGGTGCAATTAAGATTAATAATTTTGAAGGCACCAAACCTCAAGTTGTGAATGGGCAAAGACTTAAACATTACATAGCAGGAGACCCTGTCGATGTTGATGTAAATATAATATACACAACAACCCACGAAGAACATGTTGCAGCCCTGTTTCAGACGCCAGCAGAAGCAGAATAAAGAAAAGGTATTTAGTACGGTAAGAAAACACCGCAAAACATTATAAAATTTCCGTATTATGAGTTTTTGTAAAATTAGTAAAATTCCGAGTCGAAGTGGAGCCGGAGACGACCACCAAGGAGTCCAGGCGCCCCCCTGGCGCCCCCCCCCTGGGCCGCACCGGCAGGTTGCCTGGACACCCTGGAGTCCGTCTCCGACCCCGCTTTGGTCCGTTACCTTCCTTTCTGTGCATAAATTTTTCCTATATATTTGCCCGGGTTGTTCCGGCAACGTATCTTGCGATTTCGCGTGTTTTCTCTTCGATCTGTTTCTGCCAGGAAATCTTTCAGCTAAATTTAGGTGCCATGGCTTCTCCAAGTTCCCCCAAGGACACGTTCGTCGTCAACGTCATCAACCCTTACCTCGCCGAGGTGAAGAAGCACCCTCAGGTTGTTCAGATGAAGGAAGGCGTCCTTCACCAAGAAGATCTGAAGGGACCTATCAAGGAGGGGAGCGTCCAGGCCAGGCTGGAAGAAGTGGAGCAGGAAGTCTTCGAGTACAAGAAGATGATCGAGTGTGGTGTTGAAGCTAACTTTGACATCACCAACGAGCTGAAGAGCTACTTTCTGAAGGAGATGAAGGAGATGTGGGAAAGAATCGCCGCATCTGAAGACAGAATTATAGAGCTACAAGGGCAAATTAATGATCTACATAACCAGAACTGTGAGTATGAACTAAGGTTTCTACGCATGGGTTTGGGTGCTGAATGCAGGATCCAGGAGACGAGCTTCTCATATGAGACTGGAGAACCCCTTCCATGGAAGAGTTTCGCCAAGAACTACTTGATCAATGCCAACAAGGATGATGAGTGAAATCTCCGTGGTAATGGCATTCCCTAGGCTTGTTCCAAGCTTGGGGGAGTGCCCGGTATCTTTATCTTTTACCTTTTGTCTTTTAGAAGTCAAGTAGAGTCGTATCATGTCTAGGGAGGTTATTATATGAGATAGGTGTGTGCATTAAGGTCTATCACCCCTTTGGTGAAGAATTGTATCCGTGTGTGTGGAGTCGTTTATGATGGAATATTAATGAGAAGTTTATCGGTTCCTTTTTGCTGCACTCGGTATTCTCTTCAAGCAATCGACCTTATATGATGATTCTTATGGGGAGTATTGACCTTATGTCATGTATGGCTATGAAACTTTATTTAATCTTGGCAAACATAGCTTGGGTCATAACAACAAGCATGATTTTCTTAAAGTATCAACATAGCTAAAACCTTTATGTTATTATGCTTGAAGTGTCATATTGACAAGGAAGACAACTTGATGTGTTATGCTTATTTCAATGTTCATGCTTTATATTGCTTTGCATATTAGTCATCATCAATTGTCTGCTCTCTCAAAACCTTTGCTAGCCTAACTCTGTACTAAGCGGAATTCTGCTTGTGCGTCCATACCCTTAAGCCAATACCTTCCATATGAGTCCACCATACCTACCTACTCGTGGTACTCCACTACCACCTCCTAAAGTATATAATTTATGTGTTATCCTTAAATGTTCAAAATCTTATATTTTGTGCCTCTGCTTTAGCTCATGAGGAAGTAGTAGCTAATTCATGACCTTTTTGAGTTGGACAAGTTTCACCCCGGGATTGCATGTATAATGTGCAAACCCATAATACGAAAAGGAACTGGCATTGAGTGCGCCCGGCTTAAAAATAATATGACAAACAAACCCTCCTTCGCGCTTTGTTCATGAGAAATCAGAAAACTTTGGCAGTGATAAACAAAGGAGAATAAGAGGATGTTATCGTCCTCATACGGGAGCCGTTCCTCGAAACTTGTCCAGTTCAAGAAGTAATTGAGTTATCTATTAGCATTCGTTGACGAATCATGCACCTCTCAAAAATTTGTTTTCATTCTGTTTGATTTGAGGATAGCACATGAGTTTTCCCTACTACCCTAGAGCAGGGCCTATCTTTTAATTTTAAGATGAGTCAGTTATTCCTACTTCCCTCTATTTCCCAAAGAGAGCAGACGTTTGGTGTTGATAAGGATTCATTCATATAAGGCTGCATTAAGATCTGTCATATCATATCCTTGTTGACATTATCATTTGATAAGTAAGTTGTTTGTCATGCCCAGCTAAGGCAAATATCTTCCTTTGTGTTAACACTTTCACTTCTTGCTTATTAACATGTTATTCCAAAGAGCTTCAATTAATCCCATCAAAATATAAGAGCAAAAGTTAAAATTAATTGTTGTTCTTTGACCAAAGGATATGTTTGCCATGATATAATGAGTTTCCATTGGTCCTACTTTCGAATATAAGTGTTAACACTCTTTCATAAGAGCCTTATGAGTTGAAGATTGTTGCTGAGGATATTTGAGTTGGTGAAGAGACTATGATGCTTCTTGTCCGTATCCTATTTATCGACACTTCACTCTCTAAACTTGTGGACAGGTTTACCGAGTTCATATTCGCTTGGGGACAAGCGAGGTCTAAGCTTGGGGGTGTTGATACGTCCAAAATGCATCACTATTTTGTATCATAATTCATCTTTATTCATTGATATATTTCACGTTATGATGATGTTCTTATGTTGTTTTGGTCTATTTTACACAGTTTGCAACTTTCCGGTGCCGGAACAGCATACGCAGGATTCAGCAGGAAAAAGTGGATATTGAGTTGCTGAAGAAGAACACCTCCAAATTACCTGAAAATTGACGGGAGGTATTTTTCGGACGAATAACGAAGACACGCAAAAGGGGAGTCAGAGGGGGGCCACAGGGTGCCCAGGCGGCCTGGGGGCGCCCCCCCTCCCCCCCCCTGGCCGCGCCTGGAGCCCCTGGCCCACCTCTGGTCGCCCCCTTTTGTATATATGTTCTCCGTCCCCCGAAAACCCTAGGCACGGGACTTTTTACGGAGTTCCGCCGCCGCTTCGAGGCGGAAACATACAGAGAAGAAAAGGGCATCTCCAGTGGGCAGATTCCGCCGGGGAGATCATCTCCCGGAAGGGGAGATCGTTGCCATCGTCATCATCATCGTCACGGGCATCATCGAGATCATCATCAACATCATCCCCAACACCAGCACCATCTCCATCTTCATCCAAATCTCATCTTACCATCGCAACTCGTGTTGTAACTCGTACTACCTATCCTCTCTACTCCATTGGTGTTGATTGCTACTTTGTGGTGAATGCTATTGAGTTTTGTTGGAGAAATATTATTATGTTCAGATTGTTTATCACATATTTATCCCCACTGATCATGATCTCTTTTATGTCTTGTGAGTAGTTACCTTAGTTCTTGAGGACATGGGGAAGGTCTTGTTGTTAGTAGTCATATGCTGTTGAAGTAATATGTGTTGTTTGATACTTAAGTTGCGTTGTCATTCTACTAGTGGTGTTGCGTGAGTCGAACACCCAACACTTCGCCTTATTAAGGACCTAGGGGAATACATTGTGTATAAAGAATGCTTATGGTGGGTTGCCGGAGTGACAGAAACCTGAACCCCAGTTCGCACGCTTTTGCATAAGGGAATAATGGATCCTCGATCGTATTGCTATGGTTAGGCTTTTGCCTTAAATTCTATCTTGTATTTGCGGATGCTTGCAAGGTGTTTAATCATAAGAGTGCATTCATCTTAGTCTAGAGAGTGCACTAGCATAAATCCACCCACTCAACACTTATCAACATTTAACATAGTATCGGTACGGAATATGGCGAAAGCACATGACTACCTCTCCCGTGTGTCCTCAAGAACGCTTTAGTCTTTATAAGTTCAGTTGCTAGGCCTCTCCTTTGCTAAGAAAGGATTGGGCCACTTGTTACTCTCAGTACCTTTTACATTACTTGCCTTTACATTCCTGTTGCTTATATCGAGAAAACCCCTAAAAGTTATCTTTCAGTGCTTGCAGTAATTTCTTGCTCAGAATCGCTTATCAATACCTTCTGCTCCTCGTTGGGTTCGACACTCTTACTTATCGAAAACGCTGCAACAGATCCCTTACGGTTGAGGGTCATCAGCCACCCATCCTGGTGGGGCCCCTAGGCCGCGTGGGGGAAGTGGCCAGCCCCTGGTGGCCTGGTGCACCACATGGGCCCCCCTCCCCATGCGCCTAGGGTTGAAACCCTAGGGGGAGGGGGCGCCCCCCTTGCCTTGGGGGGCAAGACTCCCCCCCAGGCCGCCGCCCCCCCTTGCAGATCCCATCTGCAGGGGCTGGCGCACCCCCCTGGCCCCCTATATATATGTGGGGGGGAGAGGGCAGCCGCACCCATGTCTCTGGCGCCTCTCCCCCTCCCGTCACACCTCATACTCCCTCCGCAGGGCGCTGGCGAAGCCCTGCAGGATTCTCCGCTGCATCCACCACCACGCCGTCGTGCTGCTGGATCTCCGACGACCTCTCCTCCCCCCTTGCTGGATCAAGAAGGAGGTGACGTTGCTGTACCGGACGTGTGTTGAACGTGGAGGTGCCGTCCGTTCGGCGCTAGATCATTGGTGACGAAGAACGCGAAGAGTACGACTACTTCATCCACGCTTCTTCAAAAGCTTCCGCTCGCGATCTACAAAACGGTATGTAGATGCACTCTAACTTGCTCGTTGCTAGATGTCTCCTTAGTTGGATCTTGGTGAAAGCGTAGAAAATTTTGAATTCTGCTACGTTCCCCAACAGTGGCATCTGAGCTAGGTCTTATGCGTAGCATCTTGCACGAGTAGAACACAAAGCAGTTGTGGGCGTTTGAGTTTGCTCTATTTTCTTGCCGTTACTAGTCTAGTCTTGATTCGGCGGTATTGTGGGATGAAGCGGCCCGGACCGACTTTACACGTACGCTTACGTGAGACTGGTTCCACCGACAGACATGCACTAGTTGCATAAGGTGGCTGGCGGGTGTCTGTCTTTCCTACTTTAGTCGGCCCGGATTCGATGAACAGGGTCCTTATGAAGGGTAAATAGAAATTGACAAATCACGTTGTGGTTTTGGCGTAGGTAAGAAACGTTCTTGCTAGAAAACCTATAGAAGCCACGTAAAAGTTGCAACAACAATTAGAGTCAATGGGCCTTAATGGGCCTTATTGGGAAGGAGAGGCAGCAGCCAGGAGGTGGCGCGCACCCCTCCCAAGCCCAGTCCGAATTGTACAAGGGGTTTGGGGTGCGGCCCCCTCTCCCTTCCTTCTCCCTCCCCCTCCTTTCCCCCTTCTCCTAGTTGGACTAGGAAAGGAGGAAACCTACTCCTTTGGGTGCGACATAGAAGGGCCGGCCCTCTCCTCCTCTCCTCCTTTATATACGTGGCCAGGGGGCACCCCATAGATACACAAGTTGATTTCCTAGCCGTGTGTGGTGCCCCCTCCCTAGTTACACACCTCGGTCATATCGTTGCACTGCTTAGGTGAAGCCCTGCGCCGGTAACTTCATCATCACCGTCACCACGCCATCGTGCTAACGAAACTCTCCCGCGACACTCAACTGGATCAAGAGTTCGTGGGACGTCATCGAGCTGAAAGTGTGCTGAACGCGGAGGTGCCGTACGTTCGGTGCTTGGATCGGTTGGATCGTGAAGACGTTCGACTACGTCAACCGCGTTACTAAACGCTTCCACTTTTGGTCTACGAGGGTACGTGGACAAACTCTCCCGCTCGTTGCTATGCTTCTCCTATATAGATCTTGTGTGATCGTAGGATTTTTTTTTTTTTTGAAATACTACGTTCCCCAAGAGATCGAACCCATCACAAAGCACCTCTTCCCATGAAAAGATAAATAGATCAAGTTGGCCAAACAAAACACAAATGTCAGAGAAGAAATAAGAGGCTATAATAATCAAGCATGGGTATAAAAGCAAGACAAATCTGATCATAAACTCACTATTCATCGGATCCCAACAAACAGATCGCACAAAGTCATTACATCAAATAGATCTCCAAGAGACCATTCTATTGAGAATCAAAAAGAGAAAAGAAGCTATCTAGCTACTGCCTACAGACCCATAGGTCTGAGGTGAACTACTCACGCATCGTCGGAGAGGCATCAATGAGGATGATGAACCCCTCCGTGATCGTGTTCCCCTCCGGCAAAGTGCCGGAAAAGGGTTCTAGATTAGATCTCATGGCTCTGGAACTTGCGGTGGCTGAAACAATGTTTCGTCGACTCCCCTAGGGTTTCTAGAATATATGGGTATTTATTGAGCTGATAGGCAGTGCGGGAGGCAATCGAGGTGGGCCCAACCCACCTGGGCGCGCCTGGCCCCCAGGCGCGCCCTGGTAGGTTATGCTCCCCTCAGAGCTCCCCTCAGGTACTTCTTTGGCCCTACGCGGGTCTTCTCGTCCAGAAAATTCTCCAAAAAGTTTCACTGCATTTGGAATCCGTTTGGTATTGATTTTCTGCGAAGTAAAAAACAAGAAAAAAACAGCAACTGGCACTGGGCACTATGTCAATAGGTTAGTCCCAAAAAATGATATAAAGTTGGTATAAAATGATTATAAAACATCCAAGAATGATAATATAACAACATGGAACAATCAAAAATTATAGGTACGTTGGAGACGTATCAAGAAGTTGCTTTCATATTAGGCATCAAGATCTATAGAGATAGGTCGAGACACTTAATATGACTTTCACAAAGCTCATTAGATTTTGAAGAAGTTCAAAATGGATCAATCCAAGAAGGGGTTCTTGCTTATTTTGCAAGGTGTGAAATTGAGTAGGACTCAATGCCCAACTACTACAGAGGATAGATAAAAGATGAGTGCCATCCCCTATGCTTCAGCCATAGGCTCTATTATGTATGTGATGTTGTGCACGAGACTAGATGTCAGCCTTACCATAAGTATTGCTAGAAGGTTTCAAAGTGATCTAGGAGTGGAACACTGGACAACGGTCAAGAATATCCTTAAGTACCTGAAAAGGACTAAGGAAATGTTTCTTGTTTATGGAGGTGATCAAGAGCTCGTTGTAAAGGGTTACATCGATGCAAGATTTGACACTGATCCGGATGACTCTAAGTCTCAAACTGGATACATATATATTCTAAATGGGGGAGCGATAAGTTGGTGCAGTTCCAAGCAAAGCATGGTAGCTGATTCTACATGCGAAGCGGAGTACATAATTGCCTCGGCGCCATCAAATGAAGGTGTCTGGATGAAGGAGTTCATGACAGATCTTGGAGTTGTGCCTAGTGCACTGGACCCAATGACTCTGTTCTTTGACAACATTGGTGCCATTGCTCTAGCCAAGGAACCAAGGTTTCACAAGAGGACCAGACATATAAAGCGACACTTTAATTCCATCCGTGATGCGATCAAGATCAGGACATAAACATTTGCAAAGTACATACGGATCTGAATGTTACAGATCCGTTGACTAAAGCTCTTCCACTGGGAAAACATGATCAACACCAGAACTCTATGGGTGTTAGATTCATTACCATGTAATGCTAGATTAACTCTAGTGCAAGTGGGAGACTATTGGAAATATGCCCTAGAGGCAATAATAAAGTGGTTGTTATTATATTTCCTTGTTCATGATAATCGTTTATCATCCATGATAGAATTGTATTAATCGGAAACTCAGATACATGTGTGGATACATAGACAAAAATGTGTCCCTAGTGAGCCTCTACTAGACTAGCTCGTTGATCAAAGATGGTTAAGGTTTACTAACCATAGACATGAGTTGTCATTTGATAACGGGATCACATCATTAGGAGAATGATGTGATGGACAAGACCCAACTGTAAGCATAGCATTTGATTGTATTAGTTTATTGCTACTTCTTTCTTCATGTCAAGTATCTGTTCCTAAGACCATGAGATCATGCAACTCACTGACACCGGAGGAATAACTTGTGTGTATCAAACATTACTTTGTAACTGGGTGATCATAAAGGTACTCTACAGGTATCTCCAAGGGTGTCTGTTGGGTTGGCATGGATCGAGACTGGGATTTGTCACTTTGTATGACGGAGAGGTATCTCCGGGCCCTCTCGGTAATACAACATCACAAGAAGCTTGCAAGCAATGTGACTAAGGAGTTAGTCGCGGGATCTTGTATTACAAAATGAGTAAAGAAACATGTCGATAAGGAAATTAAACTAGCTATGAAGATACCGACGATCAAATCTCGGGCAAGTAACATACAACTCATACGGGATTGATTGAATCCCTGTCATCGTGGTTTGACCAATAAAGATCTTCGTGGAATATGTGGGAACCAATACAGGCATCCAGGTCCCGCTATTGGTTATTGACCGGAGAGGTGTCTCGGTCATGTCCACATGATTCTCGAACCCGTAGGGTCCGCACGCTTAACATTCGGTGACACTAGAGTAGTATTGGGATATTCACATTGGTGACTGAATGTTGTTCGGAGTCTCGGATGAGATCCCGGACGTCACAAGGAGCTCCGAAATGGTCGGTAAAGAATTATATATAGGAAGTCATATTTTGGCTACAGGAAAAGTTTCGGGTTTTACTGGTATTGTACCACGAAGCTTCCGAAAGGTTCTAGAAGGTCATGTAGGGTTCTGGAGGAGTCCGGAAGGGTCCCTCCAGCACCTAGGGCGTGCATGGGCTATGATGGAGCGCCCTAGCCTTATTGGACAGGCGCATGAGCCCCCTAAGGCCCATCTGCCTAGAGGAAGGGAAACCCTAAGGGTGAGGGCCCTCAACTTGGCTTGGAGGGCTCTCGTCCCCCTTTGGCCGCCTCCCCTCCTTGGAGGAGGGGCTAGGGCTACGCCCCAACCCTCCAACACCCCTATATATAGTATGGAGGAGGCGCAAGGGCTGGAGACAACAATTCCCACGCCCTGCGGCCTCCCCTCTCTCATGTTCTTCCTCATTCGTAGTTCGGAGACGCTTGGCAAAGCCCTGTTAGGATTGCTCCACCACCATCTCCACCACGTCGTTGTGCTGGTTGAGATCCCATCTACTTCTCCTCCCTCTCTTACTGGATCAAGGAGGTGACGTCACCGTGCTGCACGTGTGCTGAATGCAGAGATGTCGTCCGTTCGGTGCTAAATCGGATTGAATCGTGATTGGATCGTGAAGAGTATGACTACATTAACCGCGTTATATATACTTCCGCTTAGCGATCTACAAGGATATGTAGATCAAATTTCTCCACTCATAGATGGTCATCTCCTGGATTGATCTTGATGAGTGTAGGAAATTTTTTGTTTCCCATGCTACGATCCCCAACACCGACAACCCCGTTGATGCGTCCATCGAAAAAAGTTACAGCCAATACCACCGGGGATGAAACCGATGTCATATGACCTTTTTTTGTAATCGTCATCAGATTTTACTAGGGCCGGGGATTTCTGCTACCAACATTTTGCCATGGCGATTACTGGTGGCACTCATCCGCGGGAAATGAGGGGAAAAGCTGCAATTGTCCACGAGGCGGGGTGACAGTGGTAAATATGGGAGCAAAGACTTGTTGGAACCGCTGGAGTGCTGCGACGGCCTGGTGCGCAAGCACAAAATGGCAACCCCCATGCTGCAATCGAAGATAGCAAGTGAGAAGAGGATACACGTTGGTGCTGCCGAGGCCAACCACACTGACATATGCGGCAACTATGTCCTCCGAAGGAGCGCCCGAATGAGAGGCGCGCTACTCGTGATGACCTTGCTTCTCTCCCCTACGAGCGTCGCTGTGATTTAAGGGAAGCGGAAAAGGACGGGCGGTTGGGGATGAAGAGGGATCAGATCCAACGGCTGGGAGACGACTCTTCATGCGCTTGCTAAACGCTTGCCAAGTGGCGGGCGCATGCCATAACCCCTTCCCCTAACCCCTAAATGATATAGCTAGATCTTAGTCGACAAGTGAGATAACATATCTCTACTCTTATAAAAAGACAGAGTTAATGATGATGGTGTTGTGTCTGCCATCCTACATTATAGGCCGTTCGATTTATATCAGTAAATTATATCAATTTTGTAAAAAGATACCCACATCCCTCTCCATATTTACAATTAAGGCATTCCCTCATTCATCATTTTCTCTCAAAGATAAACTATTCATACAAATGCATCTTGATGTTTTGTGCAACGCACGGGCATCTTGCTAGTAAGGAAAAAAGAAAACTTAGCACAGAGCTTAATGTGAGATCTCCTGAATATAACGTGGACTGCGACTAAACCAAGTCTTAGTTCGTAGCAAGACTAAATAAAAAGTGCAACACTCATGCTGGACATATATAACAAACAAAAGTGGCACTAACATTAGATCTTAGCTACCAGTGCTACGCCAAGAGAATCAATCAAGAGAATAAACGAAGAAACTAATTGAAAAGCTTGCGCATCCTCCTCCAAAACTTGCTGACCGTCGGTCAGATCCGCTACAATTCATTATCCGTCCCCGTCACGGAAGGTTTGCTCACGGCGCCGCGCGCATCAACGCTGCCCCTGGCGCGAGGACATCTCCGTCTCTTCCTCCTAGCACGACTCGCCGTGGCCCGTCGACAGCCTCTGTTTCTTCCTCCTGCCGCCGATGCTCGCGTCTTCCTGCGTCGTCGTCCATGGCGCCTCCTCCCCTCGCCTCCAATCCTTGGAGCTTGACCCTGAAAGGCCGGTGCCGGAGGCGGACCCTGGACGACAGGCCCTTGGCGGCGTCCCGGAGCCCATCGCCGATGAACACCGCTTGTTGGCACCGATGGTACATGACGGCCGTGCCTGCGCAGACGTAGGTCCAGAGGTACATGATGGACTCGGGGCCTGGACACGGCGGCCCATGGGAGGCGCACCGCCGAACCCGCACGCGAAACCGCCGGCGGCGAGGTCGGCCTGGAACATATCCACGAAGAGCTGCTGCAGCTCCTCGAAGCTCTCCTGCAAAATCACATCGTCAATAATCCACGCCGCAATTTCAGAATGCGCTCACTCAGAGCTTTAGCCACGAGGAGGATTCTAACTTACGGTTGGCTTGGCCTGGCTCATCATCTCGGCCATCTCCCCGAAGAAGTCGCCCATCCCGGACACCTGCGCCCACGGGAGAATTCCAGTAAATATCTAGCAAATTGGTTGGCTCGATCCAAAGAAACGTGATAACATAGCATGGTCGCGTACGTACATCTTGCTGGTGACGGCCGTCGTCGTCGCTGTCGTAGACGCCGACGTCGTAGAGGAGCCGCTTGCCGGAGTCGGAGAGCACTGCGTGGCACAACATGGAAAACAGAGGAGGCCCCGTACGAGGCATATGAGTTTTACACACACGCAGGCGGCAGCAGCAGCAGTCGCCGTGAGAATAACTTGTGCGTGCTCGCTGACTAATAATGGGGATGAAATGGAAGAATCAATGACCGGAGTAGGCGCTCTGGATCTCCTGGAACCGCTCCTTGGCCTCCTCCACGCGCGCCGAGCTGCCGGACGCCGAGCACCGGTCCGGATGCCATGTCTGCCACAACAAGATCGAAGAGAATGATAAGTACAGACTCGCAGGTACGTAAACTCCAAGCAAGGTATGCGATCCATCGGTCGGACTCAGACTCACCATGGCGAGCCTCCGGTAGGCGAGCCTGAGGTCGGCGTCGGAGCACTCCTTCTTGAGCCCCAGGACGCCGTAGAGGTCGACGTCGGCGCCGCCGAGTTGCCGGTGGTCGGCCATGGCGCCGGTACCACCTCCTTGACGTACGGTCGCTGTCGAGCTTGTCGCCGGGACGTTGTCGGCAGCTGGCCGGAGGCGCGCGAAGGCGGAGCGGAGAGCGCGTAAGGTGGCGTACGAACGAACGTTCACGAGCGGACGAGGTGGGCCGGTGTCCGTCTGTAACTATCTTTCTGTACTCTGCCTTGGCAGCAAGTTGCGCGGGCAGAACTTACCAGAAAAGAAGCTCGTGGAGTGGTGGGGTCTCCCACCCGCCGCCGGAAGCCTCCAGAAGCGTTGAGAGGGTGGTGAGGCCGACGGCCGGCTGACGACGTAGCTTTTTCATCAGTAAAATAACAGGGGCAGGAATTTCTTTATTACAGAAAAAAACGATGCTTCGTACGCGTACCAAAGTAGAAAGACGCCGCAAATTGGCACAACCAGATGAGGAACGTGACCATGTTGGAGCACTCCACCAAACCATAGAGTATTTACAAAGTTTGCTTTGGGGTTCCACGAATGGTTTGGATCCTCTCGACTTCCGTTAACAAAATGAGTGCCGCGCCCCCCTCGAGTGATTACTTAAAAGTTTTGAATGGTAGTACGAGTTTATGACGTAGGGCTTGTATATTCTTAGGACAGGAATTCAAACCGAGTCGAGCCTAGATCTTGTTTCATTAACGAGCTAACTCGACTCGACTTGTTACTATAACGAGCTTAAATCCAAGATTGGCTCTCGTTAAAGATATGGACATAAAATCTCAAATATGATAAAAATGAATATGTATATATTAAACATATATTAAATACCAAGCAATTGTAATTTCCTTGTAACGCATGAGTCTCCGGGACGGCTGGGTCTTGTGTTGTGCGCCGGGGACGCAGGGTGGTAAGTGGCTGATATTTTTTTGATTGGGGGTGGCTGGTCTTTTGTACCGAGCCTAACGAGTTACACGAGTACCGGTAAGATTGACTCATTTAACTCGGTCTATAAACGATCTTAAACTAATGCTTGGCTCGACTTGTTATTCTTCGAATTCGAGTCAATTCGACTCGAGTCATGAGCTACTCGTTTAGCTCGCGAGCTTCGAGCTTTTCTTCCAACCCTATATATTCTTCTTTTGTCAAAGTTTAATTGTAAAACTAGAAGGATTGGACGCGCTTTTGTTACGCCGTTGGTGTTGGTACGTTTCTTTAAAAAAAAACCTCACTCTGTATCAAAATATAAGGTGCATTACTTTTTTTGGAAAGTCAAACCTTTTAAGTTTGATCAAATTCGTAGAGAAATATATCAAAATCCGTAATATCAAGTCCGTGTGATTAGATTTATCATGAAATGAGCTTTCATACTTTTTTGTTGAATGTTGTAGATGTCGATATTTTTTGCTAGGAAATTGGTCAAAGCAAAAGAAATTTGATTTTTCGAAAACTAACACCCCTTATAGTTTGGAACTGATGGGATGTTTAGTTTGGTGGTTGTGCAAGATGTTGGAGTGTGTTTTATTTTTAATTATGATGCGGTAATTTGATGGGTCTTTCCTGGTGTGGCTCTCTGTTATCGGCTAACAAATGTATATTTACGTGGCGAAATTTTCACGTCGGTGGTTGTAAGTACTCCTTTATTGATGCTATAATATCACATGGTGGCACTTATTTTTCCAAGGTGATGGGAAGGATGCGTGGGTTGATATGTTTTTATAGGCTAATTGTTGCTAATTGATTTGAAAAAACATTTGACCGGTCAAAATTATAAACCTAATCTAAAATTGAATACCTCAATTGAATGAAAGAGTTTCAATTTTTCTAAAAGTACTGAATGGGAGAGCTCTTTAAGAAATTGTTGATCCGATCAAAATTAGGTGACCCAATTCCAATTGAATACATCAATTGAATGTGGGTTCTTTAAAACTAGGAAGTACAGTGTTACAAAGGATGTAGGGCAGCATAAAAGTAGTACACGTTTACTTTGTAATGCTAAAAACCTTCTTACTAGGGGTGTAATCATTGTTTTATGTGAACATGAAATATGACCTCCGCTTTCTAGAAGTGAAAAGCTTAAACGTAACCTGTTGATCGGTATTACCTAATAAGTACTATGAACAACATTGTTATCACATCATACTTGGATGCGCCAAAATGGAAATTGCGTCCAGCCAGCCCCAAGACTATTTAGGACAGTATAACCGAGCCACTTTCCAGCCCTCTCACGCACTAAGCAATTTTGGTCGTCAGATCTGAGTCCAGATCATTTTTGGCCGTTGGATGGCTGTCCTAAGGGGCTGCTGCTCCGGTAGAAAAATCTAAAGCTTGTGGTTAATTGGGCCTTCTGCTGTGTGAAGCCCACGAACGACTAACCCTATCTTTCCATCTCTCCGTTTGTTCCCACGACGGCAGCAGTCTCGGGCGACTGCATGAATGAGCCGCCGCCGCCGTTGGGAGTCTCTCGTCGCCGCATGGACTCGCTTGCCGCCCATAGACATCTCCCTCCCGTGCGCCTCATCTGATCCATCGTCTTACTGGCAGGGTTGTATTTGGGACCGCAGTATCAACGTACCAGGTGCATAGGAATGTCGATGCAGGGAGACAGAGGGTCTTCATACAAATTCCAGGTAAAATCACCTTACCTTCACTCGTTCCTTCTGCCCACATGCCTTATGTTGAGGAAGTTGTGTTGATGCTATGACAGTAGAGATGTGAAGGTAGTGCAAGATGCATCCCTAGAAGCTCCTTTTCAGCGGCGGTGGAGTGAGAAGCGCCATATTTTCCTTGTCCACCTCCCTCCTCTTGTGGATACTCTAGGTGTCTTCTTTGCCCACCAAAGCCCAGGCCTGGCCGTGGTTGCCACTGGTGAATCCCGTTTCTACTCCTCCATGCCCCTTCCTTTCCATTTGTTCTTGGGATCGATGTTCATGTGATGATATTTTTCAGGTCTCCTTTTGAGAGAAGAGATTGGAAGAGGTTGAATTGCACTGTAAGAATCTATCCAAAGGTACCGAGGTTAATTTCCGTCATGAGATCTCTTATGTGGTTATGACTGAATTTTCGCAGCAGTTACTTAATTTATGGTGTTTTCAAGGATAAGATGAAAACTATGTGATGGGGCACAATCAGGTTTCCTGATCTCCTGTGCATTTTCTGTAGTATTAGCATATAAAACCTCGTATGTATCTTGTTTCCAACAATTATTATTCTTTCATGGGGAATACTCTTTGGTAACACTAAGATTATTGGGAAATGTTTCACAGTTTTTGCTGAATTCAGTTTGCCACGCACATGATGCAAAATTAACAACTAGGATTTCTGCTAAAGAAGGACTTTGAAAGACAGATGATGGTGCTTATTATGCTAGAAATCAAATAAGAAAAGGAGAAGATAATGGTTGCCAAGGTGTGTATACTGAACAAGCATCCTGATTGTTGCGTTTTTCTCTAAACATTATTTGATGTAATAGTAATATCCATCCTTATTTCATTTTGATTCTGTATTGATGTGAAATATATCCATTTTATATAGACCAAAGCTAATATTCATCATGCCCTGCTATTGGTATGTTGTAACTTTACACAGAAAACAAAGTGAACATGTTTAGTTGCACAAAAAGTTTCAGTGGATGATATATTTCGTCAGAAAAAAAACATAAATGCAAATGTTTCTTAATTTGAAATTAGTAATCCTGTTGAGCACTTAATTCATCGTCTTGCAGCTTAGAATATTTGGCACACTAGCGCCATCCTTACAACTTGGTTGTCAGGCTAAATATCATGCACCAAATATATTCCATCTTGCACTCTCTGCAGATGAGTTATCGTTCATTATGTTGCTAGCCGGCTGGTTGTTCAAGAAGAGTCGTGTGGGGCTACGGGGCGGTGCAGATGAGGAGGAGCCGCCAACAATGGTAAAAGTAGATGCTTTTTTTGTACAAAGAGCAAATTAGCACCTATGGTGTACGACGTCTTTGATTAGTCATGTTGTTATCACCCGCATGTTCTCAGGTTATCAAAGTTATCAAGGGCAGTGTTTTTACATAATTGTATTTTTGTATGTGTGTATGGATATATCCGCTTCTCACATTATGCCTTACAAAAATTTCATTTTTTGCTTTCATGTTTCTTGGGTATATATCTTTAATCAAATTTGTCATTCTATCGAACAAATGGACGGGCGCGGCAACGCGCGCCATCATGGTCTAGTATATAGTGATATAGGCGGACATGTGCGCTTTGTCCGCATTTGTCTGTGTCGAACGAAGATACAATAATCCATTGTTGTAATTATACGTGCCAATACTGAAATAATCGACACACACTTATGCGGACGCCGCGGATGTGCATCCCTAATTGTGTTTTCCTTATCTTTACCATTTTTTTAAAGCAGCTATATTATGAAACAGAGGGAGTGTCGTAGAAGACGTTGGATGAGATGTATTGCTCCATGGTTGACACTTCCTCTGTAAATAAATATAAAAACGTTTAGATCACTGAACGCTCTTATATTTCTTTACGAAGGGAATACCAATGAATTGCAATGTTTCTGACGACACTGGAATGTATGGAATGTTACTACTTTGGTCACATTTTGTTCAGAGATTCGAGAACTCTTGGTGGAAAATGACAGCAGAGAGAAGATATTATTATGTGGCCAGTCTCCAGAAAGTTTCCGGCTTGCCGGCCCGGCAGGGCGGGCCATTGCGCGGACACCGTCTACGTGGCCGCCAGAAGCCGACGACCCGAAAAAGCGCAGTCGTCCAGCATCTTCAGGGCATGCACCTGGCCAGCCTCTCGAAGCTTCCTGTCGCTCCACTTTTTTTTAACCCCTCCAGAAGAGCCTGGACGATGCACCTGATTTCCTGCTGCCGCGTCCGGTCAGAACGTGGCGACGTATTTTGCTTTCCTGGTACCAACTGATGATGGTTTGGCTGCTCATGTACACGATCAGCCTTATGTTAATTTGACATGGTAAGAGCAACTTAGCAGACCCCGGCATAACGTCTGGCTCGCAAAAATTACGGCGAGTACGCGGGTTCGACCAAATTTTTCGGCCAGAACAAAGCCCGCATACTCGCCTGGCCCGTAAAAGTTTTTGCCGCAGTCCGCAAACCGCACGTCCCGAGCACTATAACTTTGGTTCGGCGACCCTTTGTGGATCCAAACCCTATCCCCCGCCGCCGCGAGCCATCCGATTCCCCTTTCCCCTCCCCGCATTTCTTGCCGTCGGCGACCACCCGTCCCGTCTCCAGCCGTCATGTGGGGCCGCATGTGGAGCTCCGGACGCGGCTCCGGCAGCAGATCCGGCCGTGAGAGGGACCCGGAGTGCGAGCGGCGCGTCCGGTCGGACGGCGCGAGGAAGCGTGGCGCCCGCAGGTGGACCAACCAGGGGATGTCACCGCCGACGAGCTTCAACCACCGCGAGACGGAGGAGTACGATCGCCGGCGCGCGTCCTTCTCCTCCTCGAGGTCTTCCTACGCCGGATCCTCCTCGTCCTTCGGCGCGGGCTTTGCCCCCGTGAAGACGGAGTGGTCGGACGACGAGGAAGACCCGAAGAAGTCGGCGCCGTTCGCCTTCGTCCCGGTGAAGGAGTAGCCCGAGGAGCCCGCTCCGCTCGGTCGCCCCGGAGTCGTCAGACCCGAGGACTATGTCACGGACTTCGACGCCGTTGCTGCCGCCATCGCCGAGCAGAGCGTGCGCGAGGAGGCGAAGCGCCGGCGCCACGTCGAGGAGCTCGAAGCCCTCGAGTGGCGGCAGGCGGTCGCCGACAACGTTGCCGCCAACGAGAAGGCTGAGGAGTGGCGCCGCATCCTGTATGTGCATCTAGTGCCACCCCTAGTTGGTTTTGGAGTATTGACGACAAACCTGGTTGAGGGACTAATGTGTTTGTGAGAATTGCAGGATAACACATGTAGTAGTCCCTCATTGATTCGGTTAACCTACCGGAGATGACCCCTAAAAATGTATGAAGACATTGATATCAGTGGTGGTATATGAAGATAATCATATTGAAGACTATGACTTGAGAAGACATTGTGTGAAGACTGTGGAGAGCGAAGACATAGATGTTTCGCTGTTTCCTTTTCTTCTTTGTTGAGTCATAGGAACCACCGTACTGTTAAGTGGGGTCCAAGTGAACTAAGTCAGAGTGACTAAAGTGATGCTCTACCAAATCATATGTCTTCGAGCGAAGATAATGAGAGCAAATCTTATCCAGAGTTAGATGAGTCAGCTTTACTTGTAGCCCAAGTAAAGTTGCCGTGTGAGTGTTTGAAATCTGACCGTTGGAACACGTGTCAGTTCCTTAGTGACCCAGAGTCACTTCGGACAAATCAGGCCGGGTTGCCCAGTGGATATAAATAGCCCACCCCCTACACCATAAATTGGTGGCTGCTCAGAGTTATTGCACGGCTTTTGTCGTTTGAGAGCAACCCACCTCCGAAGCTTTTGAGAGAGAAATCCTTGCGAGGACAAAGCCAAAACACCCAGAGCCAAAGAGTGTTAGGCATCACTGAAGTCTTTCTGTCTGTGTGACCTGAAGACTTATTACACTTGAGGACTGTGTTTCCTCCAGCCGGTTAGGCGTCGCGTTTTGAGCATCCAAGAGTCATTGTGGATCGCCGGTGAACGAAGTCTGTGAAGGTTTGGAAGTCTACCTTGAAGACTTACCAGAGTGATTGGGCGAGGACTAGGTGTCCTTAGCTCAAGGGGAATAAGGTGAAGACGCGGTCTTCTGAGTTAAATCCCAGCCTCCCTAACCAGACGTACAGTTGTCACCGCAACTGGAACTGGTCTAACAAATCATTTCCTCCCCGAGCTACTGGTTCTATCATTTCCTTTCCTTTACTTACTGTCTTATGTTGTGAAGTCATTGCTTGCTTGCCTTATCTGATTGACTTCACTGAGTATCTACTTGTTCTGATTGGCTTCATTCCTTCTTCCATCTTGATCCCTACTGCCTAGCTGCTATTAGTCCTCGTACTTTCACTTCATTGAATACCTGACTATGGCTTGTCTAGTGTAGTTTACTTTCCGCTGCATACAAATAGGATTGGATTTATCTTTTGTCTTCAAAACTACCATGTTTTGAAGCATTTCATAAAAATCGCCTATTCATCCCTCCTCTAGTCGATATACTGCACTTTCAATTGATATCAGAGCAAGGTACTCCCTTGTTCTGTGTGATTCGGTTCAACCACCTCTAGTTTTAGCTATGTCGACTGCAGGGATAATTAAATTCTCCGCTGCGTACCCCGTCTTCAATGGCACCGAATATCCCTACTGGAAGAACAAGATGCGCATGCACCTTGAAGCCATTGACGTGGACCTCTGGTTTGTCGTCAAGAACGGCGTTCCCAAGACTGGTGAAGGTATCACCCCTGCTGATGTCAAGAGGCTCGTTCAACTGGATTCAACGGCCAAGAACATCATCTGTGGTCATCTGACCAAAGGACAGTATGGTCGTGTAAGTGCTCTGGAAACTCAAAAGAAGTATGGGACTGGCTCTCAAAGGTCAACGAAGGATTCTCAACCCAGAGAGATCAAAGGATCAGCGTCCTTCGCAATCTCTTCAATCGCTTCAAGAGACATGACAATGAGTGAAGGAAATATGCCCTAGAGGCAATAATAAAGTTGTTATTTATATTTCCTTATATCATGATAAATGTTTATTATTCAAGCTAGAATTGTATTAACCGGAAACTTAGTACATGTGTGAATACATAGACAAAACAGAGTGTCCCTAGTATGCCTCTACTAGACTAGCTCATTGATCAAAGATGGTTATGTTTCCTAACCATAGACATGAGTTGTCATTTGATCAACGGGATCACATCATTAGGAGAATGATGTGATGGACAAGACCCATCCGTTAGCTTAGCACTATGATCGTTTAGTTTTACTGCTATTGCTTTCTTCATGACTTATACATGTTCCTATGACTATGAGATTATGCAACTCCCGAATACCGTAGGAACACCTTGTGTGCTATCAAACGTCACAACGTAACTAGGTGATCATAAAGATGCTCTACAGGTGTCTCCGAAAGTGTTCGTGGTGCTGGCATAGATCATGACTAGGATTTGTCACTCCGAGTGTCGGAGAGGTATCTCTGGGCCCTCTCGGTAATGCACATCATAATAAGCCTTGCAAGCAAAATACTAATGAGTTAGTCACGAGATGATGTATTACGGAACGAGTAAAGAGACTTGCCGGTAACGAGATTGAACTAGGTATAGAGATACCGACGATCGAATCTCGGGCAAGTAACATACCAATGACAAAAGGAACAACGTATGTTGTTCTGCGGTTTGACCGATAAAGATCTTCGTAGAATATGTAGGAGCCAATATGAGCATCCAGGTTCCGCTATTGGTTATTGACCGGAGATGAGTCTCGGTCATGTCTACATAGTTCTCAAACCCGTAGTGTCAGGGATATTACTAGCAGGTATAAACCGGCTAGGGAGATCCGGATTACGATAATATAGCTGTGTTGTTATAAGCTTAGTGGAGGTTACGACCCATGTATAATGTTTATGGTTTGTAAACCGTCCTATCATGTAACTTGAGATACAAGGAAGAAAGAGTAGAGACCGAGGCGGACACGATTATGAGCCGGCCTCGGGACTCTGTAAACCGGACCGGGCGTTGCCTCCTATATAAAGGAACGGCCCGATGACGGTTCAGAGACAAGCAACAATCCGTCGAGAGACAGGCAAGCAATCTGCTCCCTGTTCATCGACGCCTGAGCAATACCAAACCAAACTAGACGTAGGCTTTTACCTTCATCGAAGGGGCCGAACTAGTATAAACCCTCGGTGTCCTTTGTGTGCTTTTAACCTCTTAAAGCTAACCCGCGCGATGGCTCCACACCTAAGTCCCTTAAACCGGACATCTGCCGTGCTAATTCCACGACAGTTGGCGCCCACCGTGGGGCTATCGCACGATGGTTTCGAGTTCTTGAAGGGCAGCTTTGAAGGACTCAAGGGCTACGCGGTCGGCCGGATGACCAAGAGTCGCCGCGGCCGGATCTACATCGACGACGCAGGCTGGGGCCCGGAGGCCGATTCAATCGAATACGAGTATCGGGTTCCCTTCGGCGGCATCCACGTCTTCATCGGCAAGATTGGTGAACCGGGACCTAAGACGGACATCTTCCCCAACATCGTCGAGCCGGCTCAGCGTTCGAGATCGGCCCGGATTCAGCCTGCCATGAAGCGTGTTTTCGTTGGAGCAATACATGGAGTCCAAGCCAAGGACGGATCGGATTCTGGTGGCGAGACAGTTGTCTATTCCGACGATGAATCCTCATCCGGAGAGACTGAATCCTTGTATCTGTTGCGGGACGGCCGATCCGAGGGTGTGTCTGATGGTGATAGTATTCCGGACCCTTTTGATCCGCCAAACCGGGTGGCTGTCTTCATGGCCGGATCGTAATCTGCGCCGCAGCCCACGGTGACCGGGGCGTTCACAGCAGAGGCTGGTGCAGGGGGGAGCGGCCAAGCCCCCTCGCCCTCTGACGCTCTATCCGCCTGGGTGGAGGAGTTGACAACCCGGGCAGTAGCAGTGGTGGCTCCTGCCGACAAGGCGCAACACGATGCAGAAATCCTTCAGTTGAAAGGCCGGATCGAACAAGCTAGACATGATCTAAATGCAGAGAAAGCTACGATAGCAACAAGGCAGGCAGAGCTGGATTCTCAGGCTTTCCGGCTCAGGATGGATCAGATCTCTGCGCAGGAAGTAAGGAACAGAAGGTATCAGACTCGTCTAACGCCGGTCTATGAGGCGATGAATCTCTTTGGCACGCTAGAAGCGGGAGCCAGCAATACTCTAGAAGTAAACCGGAGGGGAGCTCCAGCGACAGGTGCACCGGTTCAACAACCCACTGTGGAGCAAGATCGTCGGGTTATACCCACGCCGCACGTCCCCACTCCTCCTGGCCATTACTCAAACCCCCTGGATAACATTGTCGCCGCTGCTTCACGCCTGGCCGCTTTACCCATTGAGGGAACATCCCCCGTGGCGATGGAAGCACGCAGGATCAAGGATCTGCTCGACACGGCATTGACACAGCAGCAGGCGTACTCGTACAGTAGGGAGAGACTTCATTCAACACCTCGTCATAGCAGGAGTTATACTAGGCATTGGGATGAACCGGAGGTGTCCAGTAGTGAACGGAGGCGTCACCGTCACAGACATGATAATCCGGCAGGAGCAGAGGCGCAAGCCCAGGAGGCGGTAAACCGGGCTAGACCTACGGCCCGCGAGGACATCCGCCAAACGATGCCGGTTCACACAACCACAGCAGAGACGGGAGTCACGGCGAGTTCTTTTGGAGTGCAGTGTCTCATTCCCGCTTTACGAAGTGTAAGGTTACCCAAGGACTTCAAAGGTCCACGTAAGGTGCCTAACTACACAGCGGATCTGGCTCCAGAGGCTTGGATTGAGAGCTATGAGATGGCTATGGAGCTGCTGGACATAGATGAAGCGGCATGTGCAAAATATTTTACCATGATGCTTGAGGGTACAGCCCGGACATGGTTAAAGGGCTTACCACCCAACTCCATCGGATCATGGGGTGAATTGCGCCGCCAGTTTATCAAAAATTTCAAGGACACATGCAAACAGCCGATGTCAGTAGTAGACCTAGCGGCATGTATACAAGGAGAGCAGGAGCCTACGAGCACATGGGTGCGGCGAGTGTCAGAAATCTTACACTCTTCGAACGGTATCAGTCCTAGTACGGCGATAGTAACACTGGAAAACAATTGCCGATTCGAGTCTCTGAAGCTGAAGCTGGGACGGCTCAAGTGGGATTGTAATGACATGGGAACACTCATGAGCGCTTTGGTAAAGTATGGGGACTCTGACAACACTAAATACCCAGAAGCGGATGGGGATAAGTCCGAAAAAGCAAGTAAGCCTGGTAAACCGGCGCAGGCTAGTCCGGTCGGAACAAGCTTCAACGGTAAGCAAAAGGCAGAAGGTGGCTCTGATTTTGTGGCCAATACCAAGGTTCAAGGAAGCTTTCAACGCAACAAGGATAGACCGCCTCCACGGAGCGGCGGAGGATTCACTAATCTGGAGCGATAGTTGAACGAGCCTTGCCCGAAGCACAGCACAGAGGAACACCCGGCTAAACACACATGGGGGGAATGCCGGGTCATGATGGAGGCCATGAACCGGGCCAGATTCAACAACGGACCACCGGGCGGCAGTTCAGGCCCCGGGTTTCATGGTCCGGGTCACCAGGGTAATGGCTCCGGATCAGGATATCAGGGTGGCAATAATGGCTACAACCAGAGCAATTATCAGTATGGTCAGGGTGGTTATAATAACCAAGGCAACCATCAGCCTGGTAAGGGCGGTTATAATAACCAAGGCAACCAACAGCATGGGTAGCAGCAGCAATCCGGATATCAGAGTAATCCGAAGGAGCTGAGTAGTGGACAATATCATGTGTTCACTACGAGTTTGTGCAAACGAGATCAAAAAATCCTAAAGCGGGCGGTACACACAGTTGAACCGGCAACACCACGATTCCTGCGCTGGTCGGAACAACCTATTGTGTGGAGCAGAGAGGATCACCCGCCGCGGGTTGATAATCCGGGTCAGTTGGCCTTAGTAGTGGCACCACAGGTGGGTGGCTATAAATTCACTAAGGTACTCATGGACGGCGGCAGCAGTATCAACATCTTATATTATGAGACTTTCCGTCGCATGGGATTAACGGACAAGAAGCTAAGGCAGTCAAATACGGTGTTTCATGGAGTGGTGCCAGGTAAATCAGCTTACCCAGTTGGGAAAATCGATCTAGAAGTTACCTTTGGAGATGAACAGGATTCCAGGTCAGAGACGATAACCTTTGAAGTTGTAAAGATCCGGAGCCCCTAGCACGCCCTGTTTGGACGGCCGGTTTACGCCAAGTTTATGGCTAGACCGTGCTATGTTTATCTACAACTCAAGATGCCGGGTCACAAGGGAACCATCACGGTTCATGGAAGTCGCAAGATCGCATTGGAGTGCGAGGAAGGAGACGCTGCTTATGCAGAGGCAGTATGTGCTACGGAGGAGTTGAAGTTTTATAAAGACAACGTTGATCCGACAGATATGTCCCCGTTGAAGAAGCCAACTACAGAGCATGATCCGGCGTTGAAGTTTAAATCGGCAGAGGAAACCAAGCAAGTCGACTTTGTACCAGGCGATTCATCCAAACAGTTCACTATCAGCGCTAACCTTGATCCTAAATAGGAAAGCACGCTCATCGAGTTCATCCGTGAGAACCGGGATATCTTTGCATGGAAACCTTCTGACATGCCAGGTATACCGAGGGAACTCGCTGAGCACAGTCTTAACATTGATCCGAAGTTCAAACCGGCCAAGCAGTATCTGCGCCGCTTTAACGAAGAAAGGCGCAAGGCTATAGGTGAAGAAGTGGCCAGACTTTTGGCCGTAGGGTTCATAGTGGAGGTATTCCATCCGGAGTGGTTAGCTAATCCGGTTCTGGTGTTAAAGAAAAATGGAAAGTGGAGGATGTGTGTGGATTACACAGACTTAAACAAAGCTTGTCCAACGGATCCTTTTGCTCTCCCCCGTATTGATCAGATCATTGATGCTACGGCGGGATGTGAGCGGCTAAGTTTTTTGGATGCATATTCAGGGTATCACCAGATCAAGATGGTAGTTAAGGACCAGGAGAAGACAACCTTCATAACTCCTTTTGGTGCATTTTGCTATGTATCTATGCCTTTTGGGCTCAAGAGTGCCCAAGCAACTTACCAGCGTTGCGTGCAGAACTGTCTTAAGGGGCAGATGGGGAAAATGTCCATGCCTATGTGGATGACATTGTGGTAAAGTCAAGGAAGGAGGAGACATTGATAGAGGACCTCAAGGAAACCTTTGATAACCTTCGAGTGTATAAGATGATGCTTAATCCGGAGAAATGCGCTTTTGGTGTTCCAGCTGGCAAGCTCCTCGGATTCTTGGTGTCGAACAGAGGAATAGAAGCCAATCCGAAGAAGATCAAGGCAATCACGTCCCTGACTAAACCAGCTTGCATCAATGATGTCCAGCGTATCGCCGACCGGATTACAGCGTTGAGCCGATTCATCAGTCGTCTGGGAGAGAAGGCGATTCCGCTTTATCAGATGCTAAAAAAGACAGACCGGTTTATATGGAGCGATGAAGCAAATGCTGCGTTTGAGGATTTAAAGTGGCAACTGGAGGAACCACCGGTCCTTGCTGCCCCCGTTGATAAGGAGCCGTTGCTGTTATACGTGGCAGCCAATGCACGGGCAGTTAGCGTGGCAATCGTGGTCGAGCGCAAAGAAGCAGGAAAGGAGTATCCGGTTCAACGTCCGGTTTATTATGTCAGCGAGGTTCTCATTGAATCCAAACAAAGGTACCCGCATTGGCAGAAGCTGGTATATGGCGTGTTCATGGCAAACCGGAAGTTGAAGCATTATTTCCAAGGCCACCCAATAACTGTTGTCAGTTCAGCTCCGTTGGGGGATATAATCCAGAACAGAGAAGCCACTGGCAGAGTCGCAAAGTGGGCCATTGAGCTTAGCCCGCACGGATTGAAGTATGTGCCACGCACCGCTATCAAATCGCAAGCGTTGGTAGATTTTATCAACGATTGGACAGAGTTGCAAGCACCAGAGGAAAAGCCGGATCATACATACTGGACTATTCACTTTGACGGTTCAAGACAATTAGAAGGCTCGGGGGCTGGAGTTGTGTTAACTTCCCCGCGAGGTGACAAATTCTGTTATGTCCTCCGTCTAATGTTTCCTTGTACTAATAATGCAGCAGAATATGAATCATTGCTTCATGGACTGCGGATGGCTATGGAGATGAACTTGTGCCGGTTCAAGTATTTTGGTGATTCAGACTTAGTGGCACAGCAAGTATCCGGCAAGTGGGATTCTAAAGACCCTCTCATGGCAGCCTACAGACGAGAAGTTGAGGCAGTCGCAGGATATTTCAAACGATATCAGGTGGATCACATAGACCGGCGGAAAAATGAAGCGACCGATACTTTAAGCCGGCTAGGTTCTCAGCGTAAACCGGTGCCACCGAATACCTTTTTGGATGAGCTACACAGTCCATCAGTTCAGGTACCATCGGAGGAGGATTTGGCTGTTCCTGATCCGGAAGCACAGTTGGTTGCGGCACTTCATGTTATTCCGGATTGGACGCTCCCATACTTGGCATATCTAAGCCGTGGAGAGTTGCCGGATGATGAGATTGAAGCAAGGTAGATAATCCGGCGATCCAAATCCATGACAATTGTAAACGGCAAACTTCACCATCGCAGTGTTTCTGGAGCATTTCAGCGGTGTGTATCATCCGAGGAAGGCTGTGACATCCTTCGAGAGATTCATGAAGGGGATTGTGGTCATCATGCCGGTTCAAAATCCTTGGTAGCTAAAGCTTTCCGTCATGGGTTCTATTAGCTGACAGCCCATGCTGATGCGGAGGATCTAGTCCGGAAGTGCGATGCTTGTCAGAAATTTTCACGGCGCGCTCTTGTTCCGGCACAGGAGCTGCGGATGATTCCAATTACTTGGCCGTTCACGACTTGTGGGCTTGATATGGTTGGGCCTTTTAAAAGATCCCAAGATCAAAAAACTCATATGCTCGTTGCTGTGGATAAATTTACAAAGTGGATTGAGGCAGAGCCTGTGAGCAAGTGTGATGCGGCAACAACGGTTAAGTTCATCAAGAAGGTAATTTTCCGGTTTGGCTTTCCACACAGCATCATCACTGACAATGACACCAATTTATCTAAAGGAGAGATGGAAGAGTTTTGTCAAAGGGAGCATATTCGCCTAGATGTGTTCTCTGTGGCTCACCCTCAATCCAATGGTCAAGCTGAAAGGGCCAATCAAGAGATTTTGCGAGGTATCAAGCCCCGGCTTATGACTCCCTTGCAAAGAACACCAGGGTGCTGGGTTGAGGAGTTACCTTCTGTCCTCTGGAGCATCAATACTACGCCGAACATGTCCACAGGTTACACACCTTTCTTCATGGTGTACGGTGCTGAAGCGGTTCTTCCAAGTGATATCCGCCATGACTCACCGAGGGTGGCAGCTTATGTTGAAGTGGCCAATGAGCAGGAAAGACAGGACAGTTTGGACCGGCTAGATGAAGAGCGTGACATAGCAGCAGCACGATCCGCGATTTATTAGCAGGACTTGCGCAGATATCACAGCCGCCGGGTTAAAACCAGGACGTTCCAGGAGGGGGACTTGGTACTCCGGCTCATCCAGGACCAAACAGATATGCACAAGCTATCCCCACCTTGGGAAGGGCCCTTTGTGGTCAGCAAGAACCTACACAACGGTTCATACTACCTGGTGGACATTCGAGAGAACAAAGACTCACGGACATCAGAAGAAGAGACGAAGAGGCCGTGGAACATCGCTCTCCTGCGGCCCTACTACACCTGAGCCATGAGCTCTGCTGTATCCTATGTATATATTATGATTAATAAATAAACCGGCACCCTTGGTAAACCAGGGGATCAGCCTTTTTCTTCTAAATATATGTCCTGTGAAAATTATTACAGATATTTCGAAACAAACTATTTTATGTAGAAGGGACCAAACTAGGGGGCTACGGATTACATGTGAATCCTCGCTAAAGTCTTTTCTGGTCCAGTCTACATGATTATCTTCACGTCAAGCGCCCTTTGGATAAACTCCATCGATTGGCAAAAAACTGTTCTTGTGCCTAGGGAACCTTCCTTTGATGGCAAATGCAATATTTCTTGCCCCTTGGTTGATCACTCCCTTTGATGGCAAAAGAAAAAAAACTGTTCTTGTCCCTAGGGAACCTTCCTTTGATGGCAAATGCAATATTTCTTGCCCCTTGGTTGATCACTCCCTTTGATGGCAAAAGAAAAAAAACTATTCTTGTCCCTAGGGAACCTTCC
>LR738712.1:646484774-646601168 GCA_902687465.1 Secale cereale
AAATGCAATATTTCTTGCCCCTTGGTTGATCACTCCCTTTGATGGCAAAAGAAAAAACTGTTCTTGTCCCTAGGGAACCTTCCTTTGATGGCAAATGCAATATTTCTTGCCCCTTGGTTGATCACTCCCTTTGATGGCAAAAGAAAAAACTGTTCTTGTCCCTAGGGTACTTCCTTTGATGGCAAATGCAAAATTTCTTGCCCCTTGGAAGATACATCCCTTTGATGGCAAAAGAAAAGTTCTTGTCCCTAGGGGTACTTCCTTTGATGGCAAATGCAAAAATTCTTGCCCCTTGGAGTACATCCTCTGATGGCAAAAGAAAAAGAGTCATAGCCCTTTGGGTCGCACCCTTTGAGTGGCACATATGGAGCCTGGCAGCTCGTAAAAAGCCTCGACTACATGGTCTTATTTGCAACCTGTGTTTTGTGTTTGTGATTTTTTTAATGTTTTCTATGGTTTTTGATCCGGAGCTGGACAACTTCAAAGTTGACCACATATTTTCAAAATTCTGGACATAAAGCTCCAGCATTATTTAAACCGGTAGTTACTATAACCCGGAACAATTATTGGGTCCACCCCAACAGAGCCAAGAGCTTCCTCAGAAACTACAATGTTCACCGGATTAAGGATGTCAAGCATACTTAATCAAAGGTATGAAGTTATTTTTGGTATAAAACAGATACTCGTGCGATATATATAAACCTATGAGAGCACTTTAATCGGTCCGGCGGTAAACCGCCAGGGCATTTTTTCAGTGTTATCTATGCAGATACAGATAAACCATAGCAGACAAAGGATTCAAATTGGCAGACGCCAAAGCAAAGCTATGACATCCGGATTAAGACGAACAATGTTTCGAGCTATCCTACTACAAGGCACGGCAAGCCTGAACGGATTAAAGTTTTTCTCAACAAAAGAGTACAGCAGCTAAAAGTTAAACTGAGCGGCTTATGCTTCTTCTTCCTGTTGCGAAGGCTGAGGATCGACTTGTTCCAGAGCTTCTTCATCTTCTTGAAGCGGTTGAAAAGCAGGAACGCGCCAGTCGATCTTTGATAAAGCACGGAAGTACATCTCTTCAGTAATGAGATCAGACGGATCAATATCTGGGGCGAAAGTATGGGGGCGCACTGGTGGGATTAGATTTTCGGTGTCATAAACCGGACGATCCACCCGCTCATTCTTTAAGTCATACGCCGAATGATACCTGGTCAAGTCCGATTCATCAGCAAGCTTGCTGGCAAGAGGACGCATTTCCTTAGTCAAAGCATGAAGGTCTTTTCCAGAGAAGGCCGATCCATCCTCCTTGGTGCTGGGGTACCCGTTCATAGCTTCTTCCGGATCAAAGTCCGGAACCCACTTTGGCTCTGGTCAGTGCTACAAGAGAACCAGCCCGTGCAGCAGATTTCTTCACCTCTTCCAAGCGTACAGGCAATATAGAAAGCTTCTCCAGAGTACCTTGGATAGTGGTGGGGGCCGCTTTGTAATGAGACATCGCGCTTATAATCCTTTGAGCGCCGGAATATAGCTGCTCAACCAGAGTATAAGAGGCCTTGAGTTTCTTCCGGAGGTCATCCCCAAGATGGGTGACGCGTCGCCCTGCATATGATTATTACAATTAAACCGGAGCGAGACAAAAGATTGCAGAGATGAAAGCATATGCACGTGAAGTGCTTACCAAAGACAACAGAGGTCATAAGCTCTA
This sequence comes from Secale cereale, assembly GCA_902687465.1. Taxonomy (NCBI): domain Eukaryota; kingdom Viridiplantae; phylum Streptophyta; class Magnoliopsida; order Poales; family Poaceae; genus Secale; species Secale cereale. Next base: position 646,486,477 of record LR738712.1, read on the forward strand.
TTTGCTGCCTTAAACCGGTCAGTTCTTGCGTCACCGGGTTAAGGGCCTCTTCAGCATCCTTTGCTCTTTTTTCAAGAGCATTCCTCTGCACCTCCCAGGTTGTCCGCTCCGCTTCAAAATATATTTTCAATTGTTCAGCAGTGGTTAAGCTCAACGCCAGCTCATCTTTGGCCTTGGCAGAAGCAGTTTCAATCACAGCAAGTCTATTCCGGAGCTTAGTTATTTCTGCAGCCCTCCGGGTCAAGTCAGCCTGCAAGAAAATCAAGTGGAATAAATGACAGTTCAGACAAGTCTCAAGCACATAACCAAGTTATCCACTTGACACTTGGGGGCTAATGAGCAATTGAAGTATCAAAATAAGACAATTAAAGATAAGTCTCAAGCACATAAGCAAGTTATCTACTTGACACTTGGGGGCTAATGGACAATTGAAGTATTGAAAGAGAGATTCAGACAAGTCCCAGGCACATAACACAAATTATGACCCTGGCACTTGGGGGCTAATGTAAGTTCATTTTCCATACATTTGGAAGTACCGGTTCACCTACAACGAAGCTAAACCGGCACTTGGGGGCTATTATGGCATAAAGACAGAAATACAAAGAAGGCAAAAGCAAAGACAAGTAAGGTACTTCGTATTTGTCCTTCATCATGTTAACCAAACCAAAATCGTAGTCGCGGCTGGTATGAAGCCGGTTCAAGTACCCGGAATAAAGTTCCTGGGCACTCAGTTCGGCATAATTGGACAAATCTGTACTCCATTTGCCCTTCTCTTGCTGAAGCTTCTCCGCTTTAGCAGTGTGCTTGGCTAAGACGGTAGGCTCAGCAGGAGCGGAAAAACCCGTCCCGGTTACTTGAACATCCGGAGAGGAAGCAGTGGTTGGCTGCGAAGGGGCAGCAGTATGAGCCGGACTAGCTGGAGCCGGGCTAGTCCGAGGAGGGCTAGCCCGGACAGGACTCGCCGGTTTAAGGACATCTTCTACATTAGTATGTTCAGGAGCAGAAATGTAGTCATGGTCCATGGGAGCAGGATCGTCAAGCTGAATTGCAGGCTCGCCCTCTGGAGGAATGACTTCATCCGGATCAGCCACCGGATCAGCAGCAGCAGTTTCGACAGCCGTTTTGCTGGCCTTTGCCTTTTTGCTAGGTTTAGGCTTGCTGAAAGAAATTGAAGAGGCAATCAGAATTATAAAGGGCAAATACAAAGGTAAACTGGATGAGATAAAGGACTTACCCAGGGACAGTTTTCAGTACTGGGACCTGTGTGGCAGTCGATTCACCGGAAGATGATAAAGGCGTTTCCTGATAGTTAGGATCAGACGGTTTAAGCGGTTTGCGTATAAGTCCGGCCTTGGGATGAAGAAGAGTTGGAAAAAGTAAAACCTCAGAGCGGCGCCTCCGAGCCGGAGTGAGAGATATTCCGGAAGACTCTACTACATGGCCACTATGGCGTGTAGTCCGACGGGCTTCATGTTGCTGCTTCTTCAAAAGAAATTTAGGGTCCAGTTGAGCGTAAGGATGAGAAAAAGGGTACTTCCGAGATGCGCGACGAGTTTTGGGCACCGGTGGTTCAGAATCTGAAGAAAGAGTGATTACCTCAGTTTCTGCCACTTTATCACCTTCAGCCAAATCCCGTGAAAAGACACTGTTAACATAAATCTGGATAAAAGAGATCAAAACATATCAAGATCAAATCATACCTCAGAATCTGGATCATCTTCCTCAAGATGTGAACCGGAGCCAGCAGCTGCCTTCTTCTTTTTGACAGCGCACGTCTTCCGGCGTGGCTGTTTACCTGACTTGTCCTCAGATTTTCTCTTCCAAAATGGATCGTCGGCCTATGCAGGAAAGGAAAAATAAATACAAGGGGTAATTGATATGAACGGATTAGAAACCAGCTGAAAGGATTAACTTACCGCTGGCAGTTTGTTCTTCTTATAATATGGAGCCAATCCGGTTTGGCTGCATTCTTCAAGAGAGATGTTGAGCAGTTTCTTGGCAGATTCAATAACTTCCTTCTCAGGAAGTATTATGTCAATGTGGCTTTGAGGGTCATCTGCTTTTCCGGTATACTGATACATCAGGCCGGAGCGCCGGCTCAGAGGAAGGATACTCCAGGCAAGCCAACAACGAACGAAGTCGACTCCAGTCAAACCATTGGCCATAAAAGCTTTAAGCTTCGCAAGTTGAGGGGCAAACCGGGCTCGCTCTGCGGAGCTAAGATGCTGTGGCAAGGGATGATCTTCCGGAAGACGATGTTCGCGGTAACCCGGCAGTGGGTTTTCTCCCTCAAGCGAGGTATCTTTGCAATAAAACCAAGATTGGTTCCAGTCCTTGGGGTGTGTATGGAGTGCAGCTTGAGGAAAGACCACATCTCTTCTCTTATGAATACTAACACCGCCTAGCTCTTGATGTGGTCCGGCAGTAAATTCTGTCCACCGGTTTAAGTGGAAAAAATCCCGGAACAAGTCCACTGACGGTTCTTCTTGAAGGTACACCTTGGAGAAGACTTGGAAATTGCAGATGTTTGATATGGAATTTGGACCTATGTCCTGAGGGTGAAGTTGAAAGGCGGCCAGCACATCTCGGAAAAATTTTGAACCAGGAGGGCTAAAGCCCCGGGCCAGATGGTCGTAGAAAACAATAACTTCTCCTTCTTTGGGGGTAGGAGGACACTCATCCCCTGGGCCCCACCATTTAAGAGTTGCTTGGGAACCAAGAACACCAATCGAAGCAGCGTTGATTAAATCATCTTCCGTAATACGAGAAGGGACCCAGTTGCAAGAAACAAACTGTTTGGCAGTCATTTGAGCAAAAGGAAAAGCTGAAAAAAGTAAAGTACAAAATCCGGATTATTCAAGTGCTGAAGCATAAACCGGATTGTATTATCAACTTACATCGACGGTTTAGACAGGGGACTAATGGCATTGTCAACCCGGAAGCAGATGGGAGACGAGCTACTATCGGTTTATGATAACAAAAAAATAAGAAGCTAAACCGTCGGCTTCATGGTTGATGCGTTGCAGGAGCAATATATGATTGGTTAAACCGGCGAGTAACTTGCAGATCTATCAAGACGAAGAAACAGGTTTCTACAGAAGGCTAAAGTAAAATAGATCTGAGCAGTAAGAAAAAGACGAAATTTACGCAAGTCTATCACAAGAAGAACTGCGAAGGTTTTCTACAGAGCAAATGAATCTAAGGGCGAGCTTAAACATCTGAATCTAAGTCTAAACTACGGAGCAGGGGTGAGTTCGAAGCAAATCTAGGGTTGGAATCTATTGCAAGCATGACGTATAAGATAAACAACAAAAGCTTCGAGGTCTAATGGCGGAAGCAATGGAGGAACCCTAGGTTATAGATCTGCAGCAAGAGAAAAGGAATACCTGAGAAGGAAAGGGATGGTGGCGGAGTAATCTGGTCGCTGATGGCTTCTCGCCCCTCGTTGGTTACCCCAAGTGGAAGGTGTGAGATGCAGCGTAGCGGTAGTTTTCCCTTGGCAAAGATACCAAGGATCGAATCCCGTGAGACTCCGAGGATCGACAAGAAGGTGTCAACTGCTAACGGCGCCAGATACTTAGCGATTGACAGGACCTGCACACAGATACAAATAACTTTGCTCCCAACGAGTACAGAGAGGTTGTCAATCCCTCCGGCCTTGTCGTTTACAAAGGATCAAACACAAGAGATAATAGTGATAGGTATGACTGCAACTTGTAAATAAGAACAGGAAGTAAATAGCGGGTGTGATCAGTGATGTAATATGGACCGGGGTCCCATGATGTTCACTAGTGATGTGTCTCTCCCAAAAGACGATAAAACAGCTAAGCGAGGTAAACGAATTACAGCTGGGCAATTGACAGGATTATGTGCGCAAACCAATGCTAACTATGCTGCAAAGAAAGGTAGAGGCTCAAAAGCATGGGCGGTACGCCAAGGCAAGTAGACCAAAATCCATCTGCATCTACTACTAATCATCCACCTTGAGATATCTATCCAGAACATCTCGCTGGTATTAAGTTGCGAGTCCCACCCATAGTGTAAACTCAAAGCAACAGACAACTGCATTAAAAGAACTTTGCGTAAAGTAACCAATCCTTGCACCCGCAAGTACAAGCACCGTTGTTTTCCCCCTTGTGGCAACAGCACATCCCCTAGACTCATGTTTCTGTCACTCAAGCTAGTCATCGAGGGGCATGAACCCACAATCAAGCATAACGTTCCCTCTTAGAGTTACTACCTACTACTTGGCCAAAGCAATAAACAGCAACGGAGAACATGCAAGAATTACTCAAGAACATAAATATAAAAGAGGTGAATCAAATATATTACTCACACACAATCTGAACATAATCTCATAATCCATCAGATCCCAGCAAACTCATCATAGCAACAACATAAGGATTACATATGTGCCTCGATCATGTAGGGAAGCTCACGAGGTCTAATCGGTGAAGAACAAAGAGGGGAGGAGAACATCACATAGCTACTGGTCATGGACCCATGGTCCAAGGGAGACTACTCACAACTCCTCCGGGAGGCGTCCATGGTGGTGGAGAGGCTCCCGGTGGTGGTTCTCCCCTCCGGCAGGGTGCCGGGAAGAGTTCTCCTAGTGCTCCCGATCTTGGAAGCGCGGCGGCGGCGGAACAGAGATGAGATCGCGAAAAAGGGTTCCGTCCTCGAGGGTTTCGGGACGCGGTGTAAATATATGCCAAAGGGGGGCGCCAGGGGAGCTAAGGGGGGCCCAGGCGGCCTGGCGGCGCGGCCAGGAGGGTGGCCGCGCCCTCTGGGCGCCTGGAGCCCCGGTGGCCCCCCTCTGGCCCTACTTTGGCCGCATGGAAGCTTCCGGAACGCTGATTTTTTATATATTTTTCCCAGAATTTTTGTGGCAATTTACGTAATGGGAAAACCTGAAATACAAAAACAGCAGAAAACAGAAACTGGCACTGGGGTGCACTGAGTTAATAGGTTAGTCCAAATATGATCAAAAGTGTATGGAAGTGCATAAATATCATAGCAATATCACACAAAAGAGGCATGGAGCAAGCAGAAATTATAGATACGTTTTGGACGTATCAACATCCCCAAGCTTAATTCCTGCTCGTCCTCGAGTAGGTAAATGATAACAAGCATTATTTCTGTGGTGACATGCTATTAACCATATAAGAACTTTTTATAGTCACATGACAAATGCTTACTGAGATAATGAATCTGTAGTAATTAAGTTGCCTCATGAGAATATCACAAAGAACTGAAAGTTTTACAATATGATACTGAAACACTCAATAGATTTGTAGTGAGCATGGTGTGCAAACATGACAAAGTGATACCTCGCTTGCCCCCTTTAGTGAAGCAAAACATAAATGCAGCGACACCTCCAAAGTTTAAGTGACGACTAGATACAATGATTTCAGAATAAACGATATCATAATCATGCAGAAGACAATGGTACTTTGGGACAATGCACCTTACACTCAGAATGACAATCATGCTCTCAATAGTTGGTGCTTTGAAGAAAGAAGGTGGAGACTCTCGAACCGTGGCTTTTGATGGCAAGGTTGAAAATCCGTGGTCGGAAACAAAGACTAATCATGTACCAGAGCTCTTGGTTTTAAAAAGGTAAAAAATAAATATTTTTGGGGTATGCATATTTCGTCAACGAATGCTAGTAGATAACTCAATTACTTCTCGAGCTGGACAAGTTTCGAGGAACGGCTCCCGCACGGGGACGATCATATCCCCTTAATCTCCTTTGTTTATCACTGCCAAAGTTTTCTGATTTCTCATGAACAAAGCGTGAAGGAGGGTTTGTTTGTTGTATTTTTTTATGAGCCGGGCGCACTCTTTGCTAGTTCCTTCTCGTATTAGGGGTTTGCAGATTAGACATGCAATCCTGGGGTGAAACTTGTCCAACTTAAAAAGATCATGAATTAACTACTACTTCCTCATGAGCTAAAACAGAGGCACAAAAGGGAAATGTTTTTGAATAATTTCGAGATGGTACATGAAAGTTTTCGTTAGGAATGGCAAGTAAATACCATGTATAGGAAGGTATGGTGGACTCATATGGCATAACTGGTTTAAAGGATTTTGGATGCACAAGCAGTCAGTCCGCTTAGTACAGGTGAAGGTTAGCAAAAGATTGGGAGCGACCAACTAAGAGAGCAATGACGGCCATAATCATGCAGAGCGACAAAGCAACATTGAATCGGGCATGGAAGTTATATCGCTACTCAGAAATTAAAGATCATCAAGGCTTGATAGACTTTCTTTACAGTCTTAAATATGCGTGAGCATATGCCAAGTCAATCAAAATAAATTCTTGGAGGAAGATATCACTAAACCATACCACATCATAGGCAAACAAATCATGTTGGTACTTCAATAACACATTAAGAACCCCCCAGCTATTTGAGACTAACCATAAGAAAACATGAACTACTAAGCATCATTATGCACATAGCATTTTTATCATAGACATATCAACCAGTGCAACAGAAGCCAACTCTCTTAACAAGATAAGCATGATAACTCAAGAGAGTTCCAGCAACCAACTAAACAAAAGCTCTTTAAAAAGAAAAGCATAAAAACTAAGAGCTAAACATGACAACAGCTATTGAAAGACAAAGAACATACACAGCAAAGATAAACATGAAAATCCTATGTTGTGTTCTAGGTTGAAGTGGAGCGTGTTTCTCTCCCACACAAAGAAAGCTGGGTTCTAACTCGTTATGAACAGCAAGCAAAGCTAAAGAAAACTAAAAAGGAAACTAAAAGCAAGACGCTCCAAGCATAGCACATAACGCATGAAGTGATTAAAATATAGTGGAACGAAAGACGAACTGATAATGTTGATGGAGAAGGGGATGCACGGGGGGCATCCCCAAGCTTAGACGCTTGAGTCTTCTTGAATATTTCTTGGGGGTGCATGGGGGCATCCCCAAGCTTGAGTGTTTGACACTCCTGAATCTTTTTATCATCTTCCCTCGCACACTTGAAAACTCCCTTCTTACATAACTCATCATAATCTGATTAGCGAGGTTAGTACCCATAATAAAATAAATTTTCCTTGCTGGAAATAAAGATAATCTTGAAGATCTACTGTTTCTCAAGATTGCCAAAAGGTTTTTGCAAAGAAAAAGCAAGCTCAAGGTTTGCAAAACGAAGAAAAGGCAAAACAGGACAGAATCTGTGAAAAACAGACCAGCAGGTAGTAAATAATTTTTTCGGGGCACTTCTGCAACTCAAATCAAAAAACTCAGAACAGACGCCCGAAAGCCAATTGTATAGAGCACGCTGTCGAAAAAATTTAGACCAAAAAGATGATCTGGTGATTTTATACGAATTTTTCTGTCTAAGGACAGAATCTGTTTCCTGGACAGCACGTCACAACTTTTGAACTTTCTTGCAATCAGAGGCTAAACTTGGCACAAAGCTGAAAAGTAAAGATACAATGATGATGCTACTGTAGTAACAAACATCAAGACCACTAAAAACTGAAAGAACAAACTGAAAGCAAAGATAACAAGGGTTGTCTCCCTAGAGCTCTTTCTTTATAGCCATAAAGATAGGCTTAAGACTTTAATGATGCTCTCGTAGGAATAAGAGTTGAAGAACAAAAGAGAGCACCAAGAAGCAAATACCAAACACATTTAAGCCTAACATGCTTCCTATGCATAGGAATATTGCAATACAATAATTCATTGAAGCACAAAGCAATAAGCATAGGAAGACAAAACAAGTGCAGCTTCAAAACCTTCAACATAAAGAGAGGGAACTTGATATTATTGAAATATCTATAAGCATATGTTCCCTTCTCATAATAATTTTCAGTGGGATCACGAATAAACTCAACAATATAAGCATCACATAAAGCATTGTTACCATGATCCACATGCAAAAAGGTATCATTACTCTTCATATAAGCAAAATCTTTCTTATTAGAGATAGTGAGAGTAAAGCAATCATAACCATCATGGTAATCATTGTATTTAGGAGGCATATCATAATCATAATAAATTTTATCCTCAATAGTAGGTGGACTGAAAACATCATATTCATCTTCAAAAGTTGGGGGACTAAAAATATCATGTTCATCAAACGTGTCATCCCCAAGCTTAGAGCTTTCCATGTCATTAGCAATATTGATATTCAAAGAAAGCATACTAATAACATCACCACCATCATGATTGTTATGCAAATAATAAAGTTCCATAGGTTTTTTTAATTTTCTCTTCAAACACATAATGTCCCAAAGCAAGGTAGAGCTTATAAAGCTCTCTCATATTTTTGTTGTTTTCCATTAAGCAAAACTAGTGAAAAGACATAAAGAAAACTGAAAGGTAAACTAACAAGACTAAAAAGCAAAGATAAAAGATAGCGTGCAACTCCCCTATCTTGAAGAGTGGAGTCCCCGGCAACGGCGCCAGAAAACTTTGCTTGATGGCTTCTCGCCCCTCGTTGGTTACCCCAAGTGGAAGGTGTGAGATGCAGCGTAGCGGTAGTTTTCCCTTGGCAAAGATACCAAGGATCGAATCCCGTGAGACTCCGAGGATCGACAAGAAGGTGTCAACTGCTAACGGCGCCAGATACTTAGCGATTGACAGGACCTGCACACAGATACAAATAACTTTGCTCCCAACGAGTACAGAGAGGTTGTCAATCCCTCCGGCCTTGTCGTTTACAAAGGATCAAACACAAGAGATAATAGTGATAGGTATGACTGCAACTAGTAAATAAGAACAAGAAGTAAATAGCGGGTGTGATCAGTGATGTAATATGGACCGGGGTCCCATGATGTTCACTAGTGATGTCTCTCTCCCAAAAGACGATAAAACAGCTAAGCAAGGTAAACGAATTACAGCTGGGCAATTGACAGGATTATGTGCGCAAACCAATGCTAACTATGCTGCAAAGAAAGGTAGAGGCTCAAAAGCATGGGCGGTACGCCAAGGCAAGTAGACCGAAATCCATCTGCATCTACTACTAATCATCCACCTTGAGATATCTATCCAGAACATCTCGCTGGTATTAAGTTGTGAGTCCCACCCATAGTGTAAACTCAAAGCAACAGACAACTGCATTAAAAGAACTTTGCGTAAAGTAAACAATCCTTGCACCCGCAAGTACAAGCATCGTTGTTTTCCCCCTTGTGGCAACAACACATCCCCTAGACTCATGTTTCTGTCACTCAAGCTAGTCATCGAGGGGCATGAACCCACAATCAAGCATAACGTTCCCTCTTGGAGTTACTACCTACTACTTGGCCAAAGCAATAAACAGCAACGGAGAACATGCAAGAATTACTCAAGAACATAAATATAAAAGAGGTGAATCAAATATATTACTCACACACAATCTGAACATAATCTCATAATCCATCAGATCCCAGCAAACTCATCATAGCAACAACATAAGGATTACATATGTGCCTCGATCATGTAGGGCAGCTCACGAGGTCTAATCGGTGAAGAACAAAGAGGGGAGGAGAACATCACATAGCTACTGGTCATGGACCCATGGTCCAAGGGAGACTACTCACAACTCATCCGGGAGGCGTCCATGGTGGTGGAGAGGCTCCCGGTGGTGGTTCTCCCCTCCGGCAGGGTTCCGGGAAGAGTTCTCCTGGTGCTCCCGATCTTGGAAGCGCGGCGGCGGCGGAACAGAGATGAGATCGCGAAAAAGGGTTCCGTCCTCGAGGGTTTCGGGACGCGGTGTAAATATATGCCAAAGGGGGGCGTCAGGGGAGCTAAGGGGGGCCCAGGCAGCCTGGCGACGCGGCCAGGAGGGGGGCCGCGCCCACTGGGCGCCTGGAGCCCCGGTGGCCCCCCTCTTGCCCTACTTTGGCCGCATGGAAGCTTCCGGAACGCTGATTTTTTATATATTTTCCCGGAATTTTTCTGGCAATTTACGTAATGGGAAAACCTGAAATACAAAAACAGCAGAAAACAGAAACTGGCACTGGGGTGCACTGAGTTAATAGGTTAGTCCAAATATAATCAAAAGTGTATGGAAGTGCATAAATATCATAGCAATATCACACAAAAGAGGCATGGAGCAAGCAAAAATTATAGATACGTTTTGGACGTATCAGTCGTGTTTCAGGGTGATGCAGCGGCCTGGTTGGACGACGGTGACGAGCTCGAAGGCAGCGGCGGAGCTTCGGGCGACGGAGGAAGAAGAAGAGCGGAAGGAAGGAAAAGAGTAAAGGCTCGACAGTATTTATAAAGGCTGAGAGGTGAAACGGCAAGCGTGGGATTTGAGGAGGTCAGAGATTGGATAAAGATTCTACTGTCGCCTCGATTTTCGGGATAGCCTTTAAACAAAGGTAACAAATAGCTGTGTGCAATAAATGCGGAGGTGATGTCACTACTGAATTAAATGATTTCCAGAGATGACGTCATAGCCGGTTTACAAAGCCGAGAAGATACAAAGAAGAAGTTTATGCAAGGTTTAGAAGACTTACATGAACAAGTTCAAATCACTCTGGGGCCTAATGTCAGGGATATTACTAGCAGGTATAAACCGGCTAGGGAGATCCGGATTACGACAATATAGCTGTGTTGTTATAAGCTTAGTGGAGGTTACGACCCATGTATAATGTTTATGGTTTGTAAACCGTCCTATCATGTAACTTGAGATACAAGGAAGAAAGAGTAGAGACCGAGACAGACACAATTATGAGCCGGCCTCGGGACTCTGTAAACTGGACCGGGCGTTGCCTCCTATATAAAGGAACGGCCCGGCGACGGTTCAGAGACAAGCAACAATCCATCGAGAGACAGGCAAGCAATCTGCTCCCTGTTCATCGACGCCCGAGCAATACCAAACCAAACTAGACATAGGCTTTTACCTTCATCGAAGGGGCCGAACTAGTATAAACCCTCAGTGTCCTTTGTGTGCTTTTAACCTCTTCAAGCTAACCCGCGCGATGGCTCCACACCTAAGTCCCTTAAACCGGACATCTGCCGTGCTAATTCCACGACACGTAGGGTCCGCACGCTTAACGTTTGATGACAATCGGTATTATGAGTTTATGAGTGTTGATGTACCGAAGGAGTTCGGAGTCCCGGATGAGACCGGGGACATGACGAGAAGTCTAGAAATGGTCGAGACGTAAAGATCGATATATTGGACGACTATATTCGGACATCGGAAAGGTTCCGAGTGATTCGGGTATTTTTCGGAGTATATGGGACTTATTGGGCCATACGGGAATAGAGGAGAAAGGCCAAAAGGAAGGAGGCGCGCGCCCCCCCTCTGGTCCGAATTGGACAAGGGGTGCAGCCCCCTTTTCCTTCTCCCTCTCCACCTCTTTCCTTCTCTCCTACTCCGGAAAGGAAAGGGGAATCCTACTAGGACTTGGGAGTCCTAGTAGGACTCCCCACACTTGGCGCGCCCCCTCTAGGGCTGGCCTCTCCCTTGCTCCTTTATATACGGGGGCAGGGGGGCACCCTAGGACACACAAGTTGAATTGTTTTAGCCGTGTGCGGTGCCCTTCTCCACATAAACATACCTCGGTCATACCGTTGCAGTGCTTAGGCGAAGCCCTGCGCCGGTAGATACATCATATCTGTCACCACGCCGTCATGCTGGAGAAACTCTCCCGTGAAGCTCAACTGGATCAAGAGCTCGTAGGACGTCATCAAGCTGAACATGTGCTGAACGCGGAGGTGCCGTACGTTCGGTGCTTGATCGGTTGGATCGCGAAGAAGTTCGACTACATCAACCGCGTCACTTGACGCTTCCGCTTCCGGTCTACGAGGGTACGTAGACACACTCTTCCCTCGTTGCTATGCATCTAGTAGATAGATCTTGCGTGATCGTAGGAAAATTTTGAAAATACTACGTTTCCCAACTATGGCATCATGAGCCAGGTCTATGCGTAGATGATATGCACGAGTAAAACACAATGAGTTGTGGGCGATACTAGTCATACTGCTTACCAGCATGTCATACTTTGCTTCGGCGGTATTGTGAGATGAAGCGGCCCGGACCAACATTACGCGTACGCTTACGCGAGACTGGTTTCACTGTTATGAGCACTCGTTGCTTAAAGGTGACTGGCGGGTGTCTGTCTCTCTCACTTTAGCTGAATCAAGTGTGGCTACGCCCGGTCCTTGTGAAGGTTAAAACAGCACATACTTGACGAAACATCGTTGTGGTTTTGTATGCGTAGGTAAGAACGGTTCTTGCTAAGCCCATAGCAGCCACGTAAAACTTGCAACAACAAAGTAGAGGACGTCTAACTTGTTTTTGCAGGGCATGTTGTGATGTGATATGGTCAAGACATGATGAGATATACGGTTTTGTATGAGATGATCATGTTTTGTAAAGTTATCGGCAACTGGCAGGAGCCATATGGTTGTCGCTTTATTGTATGAAATGCAATCGCCATGTAATTGCTTTACTTTATCACTAAGCGGTAGCGATAGTCGTAGAAGCAATAGTTGGCGAGACGACAACGATGCTACGATGGAGATCAAAGTGTCGCGCCGGTGACGAAGGTGATTATGACGGTGCTTTGGAGATGGAGATCAAAAGCACAAGATGATGATGGCCATATCATGTCACATATTTTGATTGCATGTGATGTTTATCTTATTATGCTTCTTATTTTGCTTAGTTCGACGGTAGCATTATAAGATGATCCCTTACTAAATTTCAAGGTATAAGTGTTCTCCCTGAGTATGCACCGTTGCGAAAGTTCGTCGTGCCGAGACACCACGTGATGATCGGGTGTGATAAGCTCTACGTTCAAATACAACGGGTGTAAGCCAGTTTTGCACACGCAGAATACTCGGGTTAAACTTGACGAGCCTAGCATATGCAGATATGGCCTCGGAACACTGGAGACCGAAAGGTCGAGCGTGAATCATATAGTAGATATGATCAACATAAGATGTTCACCATTGAAACTACTCCATCTCACGTGATGATCGGACATGGTTTAGTTGATTTGGATCACGTGATCATTTAGATGACTAGAGGGATGTCTATCTAAGTGGGAGTTCTTAAGTAATATGATTAAATTGAACTTTAATTTATCATGAACTTAGTCCTCATAGTATTAGCATATCTATGTTGTAGATCAATAGCTCACGATGTTGCTCCCCGTTTATTTTTTATATGTTCCTAGAGAAAACTAAGTTGAAAGATGTTAGTAGCAATGATGCGGAATTGTTCCGTGATCTGAGGATTATCCTCATTGCTGCAGAGAGAATTATGTCCTTGATGCACCGCTAGGTGACAGACCTATTGCAGGAGCAGATGTAGACGTTATGAACGTTTTTGACAAAAGCTCGGTATGATGACTACTTGATAGTTTAAGTGCACCATGCTTTACGGCTTAGAACCGGGACTTCAAAAACGTTTTGAACGCCACGGAGCGTATAAGATGTTCCAATAGTTGAAATTAGTATTTCATACTCATGCCCGTGTCGAGAGGTATAAGACTTCTGACAGTACTTTGCCTACAAGATGGAGGAGAATAGCTCAACCAGTGAGCATGTGCTCAGATTGTCTGGGTACTACAATTACTTGAATCAAGTGGGAGTTAATCTTCCAGATAAGATAGTAATTGACAAAGTTCTCTAGTCACTATCACCAAGTTAGTAGAACTTCGTGATGAACTATAATATGCAAGGGACGACGAAAGGAATTCCCGAGCTCTTCGCGATGCTGAAGTCGGCGAAGGTAGAAATCATGAAAAAGCATCAAGTTTGATGGTTAACAAGACCACTTGTTTCAAGTAAAGGGCAAAGGGATAGAAGGGGAACTTCAAGAAGAATGACAAGCAAGTTGTCACTCCCGTGAAGAAACCCAAAGCTAAAACTCAGGCCTGAAACTAAGTGATTCTACTGCAAAGGAAATGGTCACTGGAAGTGGAACTGCCCTAGATACTTGGCGGATAAGAAGGATGGCAAAGTGAACAAAGGTATATTTTGATATACAGATTATTGATGTGTACTTTACTAGTGTTCATAGCAACCGCTAGGTATTTGATACCGGTTCAGTTGCTAAAATTAGTAACTCGAAACGAGAATTGCAGAATGAACAGAGACTAGTTAAAGGTGAAGTGACGATGTGTGTTGGAAGTGGTTCCAAGATTGATATGATCATCATCGCACACTCCCTATACTTTCGGGATTAGTGTAAAACCTAAATAAATGTTATTTGGCATTTGCGTTGAGCATGAATATGATTTGATCATATTTGTTGCAATACGGTTATTCATTTAAAGTCATAGAATAATTGTTATTCTGTTTACATGAATAAAACCTTCGATGGTCATACACCCAATGAAAATAGTTTGTTGGATCTCGATCGTGGTGATACACATATTCATAATATTGAAGCCAAAAGATGCAAGATTAATAATGATAGTGCAACTTATTTGTGGCACTACCGTTTAGGTCATAATGGTGTAAAGCGCATGAAGAAACTCCATAGTGATGGACTTTTGGAATCACTTGATTATGAATCACTTGGTGCTTGCGAACCATGCCTCATGGGCAAGATGACTAAAACTTCGTTCTCCGGAACAATGGAGCGAGCAACAGATTTGTTGGAGATCATACATACAGATGTATGTGCACCAATGAGTGTTGAAGCTCGCGGCGGGTATCGTTATTTTCTGACCTTCACTGATGATTTGAGCAGATATGGGTATATCTACTTAATGAAGCACAAGTCTGAAACATTTGAAAAGTTCAAAGAATTTCAGAGTGAAGTGGAGAATCATCGTAACAAGAAAATAAGAGTTTCTACAATATGGTCGTAGAGGTAAAATATTTGAGTTAGGGAGTTTGGCCTTCAGTAAAAATAATGTGAAATAGTTTCACTACTCACGCCACCTGGAACACCACAGTGTAATGGTGTGTCCGAACGTCATAACCGTACTTTATTAGATATGGTGCGATCGATGATGTCTCTTACCGATCTACCACTATCGCTTTTGGGGTTATGCATTAGAGACAGCTACATTCACATTAAATAGGGCACCATCTAAATCCGTGGAGATGACATCGTATGAACTGTGGTTTGATGAGAAACCTATGCTGTCATTTATTTAAGTTTGGGACTGCGATGCTTATGTGAAAAAGTTTCAACATGATAAGCTCGAACCCAAATCGGAGAAGTAAATCTTCATAGGATACCCAAAAGAAACTGTTGGGTACACCTTCTATCACAGATCCGAAGGCAAGGTCTTTGTTGCTAAGAGTGGATTCTTTCTAGAGAAGGAGTTTCTCTCGAAAGAAGTGAGTGGGAGGAAAGTAGAACTTGATGAGGTAATTGTACCTTCTCCCGAATTGGAAAGTGGAACATCACATAAACTAGTTCCAGTGATTCCTACACCAATTAGTGAGGAAGCTAATGATGATGATCATGAAACTTCAGATCAAGTTTCTGCTGAACTTCGTAGATCAACCAGAGTTCGTTCCGCATCAGAGTGGTACGGCAACCCGGTTCTGGAAGTCATGTTACTGGACCATGATGAACCTACGAACTATGAGGAAGCGATGATGAGCCCAGATTCCGCAAAATGGCTTGAGGCCTTGAAATCTGAGATGGGATCCATGTATGAGAACAAAGTGTGGACTTTGGTTGACTTGCCCGATGATCGGCAAGCCATCGAAAATAAATGGATCTTCAAGAGGAAGACTGACGCTGACGGTAATGTTACTGTTTACAAAGCTTGACTTGTTGCGAAAGTTTTTCAACAAGTTCAAGGAGTTGACTACGATGAGACTTTCTCACCCGTAGCGATGCTTAAGTCTGTCCGAATCATGTTAGCAATTGCCGCATTTTATGAAATCTGGCAAATGGATAACAAAACTGCATTCTTTAATGGCTTTATTAAAGAAGACTTGTATATGATGCAACCAGAAGGTTTTGTCAATCCTAAAGGTGCTAACAAAATGTGCAAGCTCTAGCGATCCATCTATGGACTGGTGCAAGCATCTCGGAGTTGGAATATACACTTTGATAAGTTGATCAAATCATATAGATTTATATAGACTTGCGGTGAAGCCTGTATTTACAAGAAGTGAGTGGGAGCACTACAACCTTTCTGATAAGTATATGTGAATGACATATTGTCGATCGAAAATGATGTAGAATTTTCTGGAAAGCATAAAGGAGTGTTTGAAAGGAGTTTTTCAAAGAAAGACCATTGTGAAGCTGCTTACATATTGGGCATCAAGATCTATAGAGATAGATCAAGACGCTTGATAAGACTTTCGATGAGTACATACCTTGATAAGATTTTGAAGTAGTTCAAAATAGATCAGTCAAAGAAGGAGTTCTAACCTGACTTGTAAGGTGTGAAGTTGAGTAAGACTCAAAGCCAGACCACAGAAGAAAAATATAGAGAGAATGAAAGTCATTCCCTATGCCTCAGCCATAGGTTCTATAAAGTATGCCATACGCTGTGTACCAAACATGTTGTGTACCTTGCCATGAGTTTGTCAAGGGGGTACAATAGTGATCCAGGAGTAGATCACTATACAGCGGTCAAAATTATGCTTAGTAACTGGATGACTAAGGAAATGTTTCTCGATTATGGAGGTGATAAAGAGTTTGTTGTAAAGGGTTACGCCGATGCAAGCTTTGACACTAAATCCAGATGACTCTAAGTATCAATCTGGATGCGTATTAAAAGTGGGAGCAATTAGCTAGAGTAGCTCTATGCAGAGCATTGTAGACATAGAAATTTGCGAAATACATACGGATCTGAATGTGACAGACCCGTTGACTAAACTTCTCTCACAAGCAAAACATGATCACACCTTATTACTCTTGGGTATTAATCACATAGCGATGTGAACTAGATTATTGACTCTAGTAAACCCTTTGGGTGTTGGTCACATTGCGATGTGAACTATGGGTGTTATTCACATAACGATGTGAACTATCGGAATTAAATCACATGGCGATGTGAGCTAGATTATTGACTCTAGTGCAAGTGGGAGGCTGAAGGAAATATGCCCTAGAGGCAATAATAAAGTTGTTATTTATATTTCCTTATATCATGATAAATGTTTATTATTCATGCTAGAATTGTATTAACCGAAAACTTAGTACATGTGTAAATACATAGACAAAACAGAGTGTCCCTAGTATGCCTCTACTAGACTAGCTCATTGATCAAAGATGGTTATGTTTCCTAACCATAGACATAAGTTGTCATTTGATCAACGGGATCACATCATTAGGAGAATGATGTGATGGACAAGACCCATCCGTTAGCTTAGCACTATGATCGTTTAATTTTACTGCTATTGCTTTCTTCATGACTTATACATGTTCCTATGACTATGAGATTATGCAACTCCCAAATACCGTAGGAACACCTTGTGTGCTATCAAACGTCACAACGTAACTGGGTGATCATAAAGATGCTCTACAGGTGTCTCCGAAAGTGTTCGTGGTGTTGGCATAGATCAAGACTAGGATTTGTCACTCCGAGTGTCGGAGAGGTATCTCTGGGCCCTCTCGGTAATGCACATCATAATAAGCCTTGCAAGCAAAAGACTAATGAGTTAGTCACGAGATGATGTATTACGGAACGAGTAAAGAGACTTGCCGGTAACGAGATTGAACTAGGTATAGAGATACCGACGATCGAATCTCGGGCAAGTAACATACCAATGACAAAAGGAACAACGTATGTTGTTATGCGGTTTGACCAATAAAGATCTTCGTAGAATATGTAGGAGCCAATATGAGCATCCAGGTTCCGCTATTGGTTATTGACCGGAGATGAGTCTCGGTCATGTCTACATAGTTCTCAAACCCATAGGGTCCGGACGCTTAACATTTGATGACGATCAGTATTATGAGTTTATGAGTTTTGATGTACCGAAGGAGTTCGGAGTCCGGTATGAGACCGGGGACATGACGAGGAGTCTCGAAATGGTCGAGACGTAAAGATCGATATATTGGACGACTATATTCGGACATCGGAAAGGTTCCGAGTAATTCAGGTATTTTTCGGAGTATATGGGCCTTATTGGGCCATACGGGAATAGAGGAGAAAGGCCAAAAGGAAGGAGGCGCGCGCCCCTCCTCTGGTCCGAATTGGACAAGGGGTGCAGCCCCCTTTTCCTTCTCCCTCTCCACCTCTTTCCTTCTCTCCTACTCCGGAAAGGAAAGGGGGATCTTACTAGGACTTGGGAGTCCTAGTAGGACTCCCTACACTTGGCGCGCCCCTCTAAGGCCGGCCTCTCCCTTGCTCCTTTATATACGGGGGCAGGGGGGCACCCTAGGACACACAAGTTGAATTGTTTTAGCCGTGTGCGGTGCCCCTATCCACAGAAACACACCTCGGTCATACCGTTGCAGTGCTTAGGCGAAGCCCTGCCCCGGTAGATACATCATATCTGTCACCACGCCGTCGTGCTGGCGAAACTCTCCCATGAAGCTCAACTGGATCAAGAGCTCGTGGGACGTCATCAAGCTGAACGTGTGCTGAACACGGAGGTGCCATACGTTCGGTGCTTGATCGGTTGGATCGCGAAGAAGTTCGACTACATCAACCGCGTCACTTGACGCTTCCGCTCCCGGTCTACGAGGGTACGTAGACACACTCTTCCCCTCGTTGCTATGCATCTAGTAGATAGATCTTGCATGATCGTAGGAAAATTTTGAAAATACTACGTTTCCCAACAATGAGAATGTCCAGCACACATTCGATCGTCTCACTGACATCACAAATGAGCTTCAAGCACTTGGCGCCACTGAGATCACCAAGCATGAAATCGTCCAGACCCTCGTGAGACCACTCGACAGCTCATTTGATATCCTTGCCCTGATGATTCAAGAACGCCCTGACTTCAAGACTATCGATCCGTCTGACATACTTGAGAGGCTCAACACACATGAGTTCCAGCTATCTGAGAAACGTGACATCTATGGTCCCAACTATGGCCGATCTCGCGCCTTAAAGGCGAAGGCCGTTTCTTCATCTGAATAAGAATCTGACTGTAGTTCTGATGATCCTGAAGACATTGGAAAGGAGCTTGCCATGCTTGTGAAGAAGTTCTAGAAATTCACTAGGAAGAAAGGCTTCAGAAAGTCTTCACGATCCAGCTCAAGAAATGATGAAGCTTCTACCCGTGACTACAAGAAGAGAACATGTCATAAGTGCAAGAAACCTGGTCACTACATCTCTGAGTGTCCTCAGTGGGACAATGAGAAGAAGAAGAAGAAGAGCAAGGAATATGATTCTAATGACAAGAAAAAGAAGAACTACTCAAAGTCTTCTTCCAAGTCTTCATCAAAGTATTCATCACACAAGAAGAATTCATCTGGCAAGGCTCGCGCGTTTGTTGGCAAGGAGATGGATTCAGAGGAGGAGTCTGCTTCTAAAGAGGAGGAGGTGGAGTTGTGACGACCCCGGCTCGATCGTGCACTAATCATACACGCAAATGCAGACGATCAAGCCTAAGGACTCACGTGAAGGAATCACAGCACAACTCTAAAACATAAATAAATACATGCAAGTTATATATTACAAGCCAGGGGCCTCGAGGGCTCGAATACATAACAAGTGTAATACACATAGTCAGCGGAAGCATTAGATGTCTGGGTACAGACATAGAACACAAGTTCAGATAGGCCTCATACGAGGCGGGGCAAAAGAAAAACTACGATCGAAAAGGCGCAGGCCTCCTGCCTGGGACCTCCGATCCTACTCCTGGTCGTCGTCCGCCAGCTCCTCGTAGAAGTACTCGCCGGCCGGATAGTAGTAGTAGCCAGCCTCGGGCTGGTAGTAGTAGTCGTCGACGGGGGCTGCGGGCACCATGGCTCCGTCGTCTGGTTTATCATGCGGGTAGGACAAAAGAGGGAGCAAAGCAACCGTGAGTACTCATCCAAAGTACTCAGCAAGACTTACATCAGATCTATACTAGCAATGCATTATTTTCAAAGGAGACTTTATGTGGGTGGACTAGACTGCAGAAAGCCAGAGTAGAGAGGGGAAAAGCCTAGTCCTGACGAAGACTAGCATCTTCAGGGTCTTGCAGCACTTAGAAGGGAGCAGAATAGTTTCATCATAATAATGTATAGTGTTTGCAGCAACATCAACCTCATATATCAAGTCACCAGTTCTAGTTGTACCGAAGTGGATACAACTCCGAGTGTCCGTTACCGTAGGACAGGCTATCGATAGATTGTTTCTTCCCTGCAGGGGTGCACCAAGTTACCCACCACGCTCGCTTGACTCCGGCCGGACACACCATCAGGTCGTGCCCGCCCTCGGCTAAACCATACGCCGCAACCCGACCGGACACCGCCAGAGAGGATCGAGCACGTCGGACTAAACCTATGCACCCGGGGGTCGGGGCCATCGCCCCGGACGCTCCTGCACGTTACGTGGCCGTTCGGAAGCAGACCTAGCAACCCCTTATACAAGCACGCAGTTGCATCCTAAGTCCAATCCGAACAACCCGCTCAATCGCTGACGTCGTGACGACTCCGGCTGATGTATACGACACAGAGCACCCACTCACACCCACGTGGTGGTTAGTGCTATCGGACCCGGAGGCCCCTCGGATCAAATATCCAAATCGCTTAGTGATTTGGGAGCGCGCGGCAACGAGCAGAGCCTACGATACTGTTGGCCCCGTCGTCCCGTCTCGAGGACTTGTGACAAGGACTGGAAAAGACCGGCCACGCCTCGTAGTTATCTCGCGGGTACCCTCTCTGGTCACCCGACTCCACAGCTCACGCCTCAAAGGCACTCGCGGGTACCCCTCTGGGTCAACCCGCCTCCATCCAACATGTGTAGTAGTAACTTCAAAGTGTCATCAGACGCACGATACCTCTGGCCGCACGCCTTTGTTCCTGGCGACGTCCGGCCTCGGGGATCGATACGTCTTTAAACACGGTGTGGTGAACAGTGCATCCGTGTGGTTTCCATGCCGATGAGGAATCCGAGGAATCACCCTCGTTGGATCCTTAAACGACAAGTCCCGCTAAGGTGGTACCGGAGGAATCACCCTCGGCGGTATTCACCATAGCGGATGCACGACAAAAGCTAAGTCGGAAGTGGGAAGAGGAATCACCCTCGGTAACCCACAACGAGCTAGCTATAATACAGGGACAACATCAGAAGTGAGTTCGGAGGTATCACCCTCGTCACCCGATGTTAACTCTGCGGAGTCGAGCATATTAGGGGGGGTTGTGCGGTGATGTGAAGAAGGTCAGGGACAGGGGCTCGATCGGATGATCGAGGCAAGGGTACTATGCGAGGCAACTACGAGAGTGCGGGTCCATAGCAGTGCTACCCAACCTATACTAAGCAGTTCATGAATAATGACAGGTATCAACATTTTAGCAAAAACAGGCTATGCAACAGTAATAGGAGCAGTAGCAGTAGCAGCAATTCTAATGCAAGAATAAGAGAGAATAGACATAGGCGATATCGGAAATGCTCAAGGGGGGGGGGTTGCTTGCCTGGTTGCTCGGCAAATGAAAATGAACAACGACGGTGAAGTAGTCGATCACCAGGGCATCGTCAGCGGTCTCGGGGTCTACCGGGAAGAAAGGGGGAGAGGAAACAATATAAATACACAGTAACGAAAGTAATCACAAAGCATGACGATCTAACGCAGTGCTACCGATAACGGAGAAGGGGAACCCATCCGGGAAAGTATTCCCGGTTCCGGACCTGTGTCGGACAGATTACCGGAGGGGGACGGTTGCAGGTTAGTGATGTCAGAGTCAAGTGGCAACTGGGGTGCAGTGCAGGGTTGCCTAAAAGCATGTCTAAGTCATTTAGCTATTTTAGGAATTTGTTTGGATTTATTTTATTAAAGTTGAGCACTATTCATTTATTGAAAACAGGTCGAAAGTTCCATGTTCATCTAGCTAGGGGCATCTGACGGGAATACGGAGGGCGTATCTAGATTCGTATCGAAATTCTGAGCAACTTTCATATATAAATTATTTTCATCGGAGTTACAGATTAAAAGATATGATTTTCTAAAGATTTAAACTATTTTCTGAAATTCTGGATTTATTTAAATTACAGAAAAAAGATATATTGCGTCAGGATGAGGTCAGCACTGCATCAGCCAGTCAACTGAGCTGCTGACTGATCAAACTGACAGGTGGGACCCACCTGTCAGCCTCTCTGGGTTTAATAGTGATTAAACTAAACTAACAGAACTAATTAGGGGTGTGGGCCCAGGTGTCAGTGTCTATACTAATTAGCACATTAGTTAAAAAAACTTAATTAGCCTAATTAAGTTCAGGGGCCCACACGTCAGTGGCTTAGGTGAACAGCGACCGTAGTTGACCACGGTCTACTGGGTCAAAGTGGGTCCAGGGGCCCACTGGCAGCCTCTCTTAGGTGGGCCCCACCCTGGCCACGTCGGCGGCGGCGCCGGAATCGCGCCGGCGACCTCTGCCGCGGCGGATCCTCGCCGGAGTCGATAGGAAATCGGCTACAGAGGGCCAAAACGCGAGCGGGGGGTCGCGTTCGAACGAGTGCGTTGCACCGCATCTCGTAGTGCCGGTGGTTTCGCCGGAAACGAGTCGGAACGGCGACGGCGAGCACGGAGGCGGACGCCGGTGTTCGGCCGTGATCGAAAATGGAGCTGGAGGGCACGGCTAGCGCTACGGAGGGGCGCGTTCGAACCGCTGGAGGGTGCTAAGCGCGTTCATGCACTCACACGTCCAGGATTTGGACTGCATCGCCGGCGGCGAGGTCCATGGCGGCGGTGCTTACGGGCGGCTATGGCAGCGACGGCTACGGCGACGTAAAAGCTCGGGCGAGAGGGAGAAAAGGAGCGCGAGCTCACCGAGAGAGCGCACGAAGGCTCGGCGTTGGTTTAGGAGCAGCCGATCGACGACAATCGCCGGAGAAGCGTCGGCGGCCGCAGGTAGGGGACGAGCTCGTGTGGGCGCAGCTGCGTCTCCGAGCTTCTACAAGTCGACGTGGTCGACGTGGACGAGGACGGGGAAGCTCTCCGTCACCGCGGTGAGGCTTGGGAACGACGGAGAGCACGGGATCGACGGCGGCGTCGGCGATGGCTTCGGGCGAGATGGGAGCTGGGGGAAAAAGGAGAGCAATGGGAGAGGGGAGGAGTGAATGAGGGCCAGGGGGAGGCGCTGGGGCTTACCCTTATCCTCCCCAGCCACCTGCCCGTCGCCGTGGCGGACCGCGACCGGAGCGAGACGGGCGCGGCCATGGCGCTGGCGACACGCGCGGAGGAGGACGAAGGGGCAGGTGAGGGAGGCCCTAGTGGGCTGGGCCGGCCACTGTTGCCGCGGCCCAGTCGCAGGTAAGTGGGCCGTTGCCCTTTTTCTTATGTTTCATTTCTGTTCTGCCTTTGTTTTAAAACAGAGGGAGAAAAGAAATTGCTTGGGCACCCAAAAGATTTTGGAAAATGGCGGAGCTTAGATCATTAATTCCAAAACATTGTTAGCCACTGCCACATCAAGTGTGAGGATTTTTTGGAAATAATTTGGAATTTTCATAAATGCAAAAGCATTTTAAAGTGCTGAAATGGCCTTGTCTTATTTGCTACTGTTCATTTTTGCATAGTAGTGATATTGTTTTCCCTAACAGATAATTGTTAGGGAATTTTTGCAAGAGGATGAACATTTTTCCAGCAACTTTTAAACAACTTCATTTTGCACTCATATTTGAATTTGAATTAGAAGGGAAATTTTGAATTGGCCCCATTAATCTCTGTGATCAACAAGGCAAATGATGATGACCTAGCATGATTAAGAGGTGATCACTGTGGTGTGATGCTGGGGTGTTACAAATCTCCTCCACTACAAGAAATCTCGTCCCGAGATTTAAGTGGGGAAGAAAAGGGTAATCACGGGAGGACTAACCCTTATAGAATCGATAATCTGGTGGACAATTTAGGTAATGTGGCAGAAGCATCTCTCGAGTTGAAATTCAGGAATTATATCGAGAGCAAAGTATAAAGGTACGATAAGATGTATGAAGCGAATGGACATTCGATCGATACCTGAACGAGATATGAACAGGGGTTCAGGGTATCGGGAGTAGATCATCTCTCGAAGAGTGGCGATGGATAACACACCATGTGAAAAGCAAGGGACTCTTCGGGATCAATGAGGTTCAGAAGAGTCAGGTTCCGATCCTGTGGAACTGTGGTGAGGGTCGATCGAAAATAGAGAGAACGGGGTCATTTGCTCGAATATGACAACAAGAACTGTCAGAGAGTATCCTGTCAGTTATGTTGGCAACAGCGTCGGTACCAAGGGCGAGGGACGAAGAGAACCATTTTCCTGCTCGTTGAACGAGGCGAACCAAAAGGCAAAGTTCTCGTCCATCGGTGGTTACCGGAAAGTCATCAACAATAGTAACAGGGTCTCACTGACAGAGTGGTAGACCGAGATATCTTCACAAGCAGGGAATTATTCCTGCTCATGTCTTAATGATCTCAAGAAAGGTTAAACAAACAAATGGAAAGGAAAATGTGTTTATTCACGAGAATTAGGGGTATATCATTTCACAAGAAAGAGCGGAGCATGATATACATGATAGGGCAGCAAGTTCATAAACAATTGGATAAAGGGACGAGAGAAGAATATTGATATTACCCATACCATGTTGTGTGGATAATGGATCAAGAAACATTTTGTCGAGAGATTTCATGAGGATGCCATCGAACAGCGATGGCACCGATAAAAGGAATGATGAAGCGAGAGGGTTAATGGAGCCACGGATACGGCACAAGCTCGAAATCAAGCTTGTTGTTCGAGGTGAAATGATAAAATGAAGAAGATCGACGTGAGCTTTGCTCATCGTCAAAAATTGTGCTCCGGGCATAAAGACCAGGTAACACGGTTAAAATTTAGCATGAAGATGATATAGCCGAACAGACAAGGAATGATATGATGGATTATTAAACTCGTAAGCCATGAATTTACTTAGAGTTATCGAATCGGAGTGCAGAATCGATTCACTTATCGATGTTCTTGAGCGACAAACAACTCAGAACCCGAGAAGAATTGGAATTGGGGATCAATAGAAGTTGAGGAAAAGCTCATACGAAGTATTGTATTTCCTGTGATATACTCGAGATATCAGGGGGTAATACTCGAAGGTAAGTTCGAGGTGGAGGTTGATCAGGCATAATGATTAGCAAAAGACAAATGCCTTAACTTGTTCGGGAAATGGAATCAAAGGAGAACAATCATGGTCAGGACCATGGTTGCATGGAACAAAACACAATATGGGACGAACTTATACCAAGGGAATGATTGATTTTACGAGAAGCTTCCATGATAAGTTCTGCATTGTATCCATGGGCATGAACACTAAGGTTCAAGGTCGACTCCCACTTATCCAATGCTTAACCTTTCATTCACTTCTCGTCTTCGAAGAAATTGTAGAGTCGAAAATTTATTCGACGGAACGCGAGTAGATATAACCCGCATAGCTTTTGATTCACACAGACTAGAGAAAGCATATGTTCAACCCATCGGGGCAACTTAGGACCATATACCATAAATTACAGGGGTGAGTAGCATAAGCTTGAGAAGTAGAGTATGGTTGACAAGACGGAGGATACAATTTACCGAAGGTATTATGTATCAGGGGAAAACTATCAAGGTTATGGAATATGGAGGGCAGTGTCGGATATTAATCCAACAAAGGACCAGATGGTCGGTAAAGAATCTGATGTGAGTATCGGTACTCAACCAGAAGAAGAAGGAATGCAAAGTCATCGAATATAGAAACATCGGAATAATTCGACGTTTGGGTACAGGGGAATTATAATTCCAAGACGAAGGACCAGAAGCAAAGGCTCTGATCAAAAGAAGGATAGGCTGAATAGAATTTGATGGCCAATAAATCAAGGATTGATTTACCGAGAACCAGCTCATGTTCGAAATAACGTCTGAGCCGGACGGATGAGTTAGTAGGAAACAACTGATGATTGCGAATAGTCGTAACATATTGAATCAAGGGACGCAAAATGCTAGCGACAAGGATGTCAATGAAGGTTATATGAAATTTACCATGATGCAGACAGTTAAAAATTTCAAGAGCAAGAGTCTGCAGAGGATTCTTTTGGGAGATCAGATAGCAATACGAAGTATTTCGTGGAGCTCAAGAACAACTGGGAATGAATGGATCCACAGGGATGTAAGGAACTATCCGCAGTGCGAAAGAAGCTGCACGACAGTAGGCTCAAAGGATTTCCGGATCAACGAGGAGTATTCCGGGTATCTCGTGCACGAAGGAGTAACTGAGAATGAAGAAACAAACGGCAAAGATGTGTAGCTATTCCGGTGATTACCGGTAACAGGGAACTTGTAAGAGCAGTGGACATAGGGTCTTGGAAAACTTCAGGAAGTATCTTCGGAGTCTTCAGATGATGACACGCCATCTTCTGGAACGAGGGGGCTCTCCGGGAGGAATCGTTCACGAGAACCTAATGTCGGTGTTAGTAAAATCATTTAACCCGAATAGACGAGAAAGAAGAGTCCCAGAGTAAAGACGAGGAATAAAAGAAGCTATACCACCCAAGTGGCGACGTGGGGCCATAAGCCACACAGCCAAGTTAGTAAAACATTTTTGGACCTCTAGACTCGACTTCGGCCAAGGAGTTGAAAAGGGGGTTCCTACAGGCAGTCGGCTCTGATACCAACCTGTGACGACCCCGGCTCGATCGTGCACTAATCATACACGCAAATGCACACGATCAAGCCTAAGGACTCACGTGAAGGAATCACAGCACAACTCTAAAACATAAATAAATACATGCAAGTTATATATTACAAGCCAGGGGCCTCGAGGGCTCGAATACATAACAAGTGTAATACACATAGTCAGCGGAAGCATTAGATGTCTGGGTACAGACATAGAACACAAGTTCAGATAGGCCTCATACGAGGCGGGGCAAAAGAAAAACTACGATCGAAAAGGCGCAGGCCTCCTGCCTGGGACCTCCGATCCTACTCCTGGTCGTCGTCCGCCGGCTCCTCGTAGAAGTACTCGCCGGCCGGATAGTAGTAGTAGCCAGCCTCGGGCTGGTAGTAGTAGTCGTCGACGGGGGCTGCGGGCACCATGGCTCCGTCGTCTGGTTTATCATGCGGGTAGGACAAAAGAGGGAGCAAAGCAACCGTGAGTACTCATCCAAAGTACTCAGCAAGACTTACATCAGATCTATACTAGCAATGCATTATTTTCAAAGGAGACTTTATGTGGGTGGACTAGACTGCAGAAAGCCAGAGTAGAGAGGGGAAAAGCCTAGTCCTGACGAAGACTAGCATCTTCAGGGTCTTGCAGCACTTAGAAGGGAGCAGAATAGTTTCATCATAATAATGTATAGTGTTTGCAGCAACATCAACCTCATATATCAAGTCACCAGTTCTAGTTGTACCGAAGTGGATACAACTCCGAGTGTCCGTTACCGTAGGACAGGCTATCGATAGATTGTTTCTTCCCTGCAGGGGTGCACCAAGTTACCCACCACGCTCGCTTAACTCCGGCCGGACACACCATCAGGTCGTGCCCGCCCTCGGCTAAACCATACGCCGCAACCCGACCGGACACCGCCAGAGAGGATCGAGCACGTCGGACTAAACCTATGCACCCGGGGGTCGGGGCCATCGCCCCGGACGCTCCTGCACGTTACGTGGCCGTTCGGAAGCAGACCTAGCAACCCCTTATACAAGCACGCAGTTGCATCCTAAGTCCAATCCGAACAACCCGCTCAATCGCTGACGTCGTGACGACTCCGGCTGATGTATACGACGCAGAGCACCCACTCACACCCACGTGGTGGTTAGTGCTATCGGACCCGGAGGCCCCTCGGATCAAATATCCAAATCGCTTAGTGATTTGGGAGCGCGCGGCAACGAGCAGAGCCTACGATACTGTTGGCCCCGTCGTCCCGTCTCGAGGACTTGTGACAAGGACTGGAAAAGACCGGCCACGCCTCGTAGTTATCTCGCGGGTACCCTCTCTGGTCACCCGACTCCACAGCTCACGCCTCAAAGGCACTCGCGGGTACCCCTCTGGGTCAACCCGCCTCCATCCAACATGTGTAGTAGTAACTTCAAAGTGTCATCAGACGCACGATACCTCTGGCCGCACGCCTTTGTTCCTGGCGACGTCCGGCCTCGGGGATCGATACGTCTTTAAACACGGTGTGGTGAACAGTGCATCCGTGTGGTTTCCATGCCGATGAGGAATCCGAGGAATCACCCTCGTTGGATCCTTAAACGACAAGTCCCGCTAAGGTGGTACCGGAGGAATCACCCTCGGCGGTATTCACCATAGCGGATGCACGACAAAAGCTAAGTCGGAAGTGGGAAGAGGAATCACCCTCGGTAACCCACAACGAGCTAGCTATAATACAGGGACAACATCAGAAGTGAGTTCGGAGGTATCACCCTCGTCACCCGATGTTAACTCTGCGGAGTCGAGCATATTAGGGGGGGTTGTGCGGTGATGTGAAGAAGGTCAGGGACAGGGGCTCGATCGGATGATCGAGGCAAGGGTACTATGCGAGGCAACTACGAGAGTGCGGGTCCATAGCAGTGCTACCCAACCTATACTAAGCAGTTCATGAATAATGACAGGTATCAACATTTTAGCAAAAACAGGCTATGCAACAGTAATAGGAGCAGTAGCAGTAGCAGCAATTCTAATGCAAGAATAAGAGAGAATAGACATAGGCGATATCGGAAATGCTCAAGGGGGGGGTTGCTTGCCTGGTTGCTCGGCAAATGAAAATGAACAACGACGGTGAAGTAGTCGATCACCAGGGCATCGTCAGCGGTCTCGGGGTCTACCGGGAAGAAAGGGGGAGAGGAAACAATATAAATACACAGTAACGAAAGTAATCACAAAGCATGACGATCTAACGCAGTGCTACC
Source organism: Secale cereale (assembly GCA_902687465.1). Classification (NCBI taxonomy): domain Eukaryota; kingdom Viridiplantae; phylum Streptophyta; class Magnoliopsida; order Poales; family Poaceae; genus Secale; species Secale cereale. The sequence continues at coordinate 646,515,361 of LR738712.1, forward strand.
GATAACGGAGAAGGGGAACCCATCCGGGAAAGTATTCCCGGTTCCGGACCTGTGTCGGACAGATTACCGGAGGGGGACGGTTGCAGGTTAGTGATGTCAGAGTCAAGTGGCAACTGGGGTGCAGTGCAGGGTTGCCTAAAAGCATGTCTAAGTCATTTAGCTATTTTAGGAATTTGTTTGGATTTATTTTATTAAAGTTGAGCACTATTCATTTATTGAAAACAGGTCGAAAGTTCCATGTTCATCTAGCTAGGGGCATCTGACGGGAATACGGAGGGCGTATCTAGATTCGTATCGAAATTCTGAGCAACTTTCATATATAAATTATTTTCATCGGAGTTACAGATTAAAAGATATGATTTTCTAAAGATTTAAACTATTTTCTGAAATTCTGGATTTATTTAAATTACAGAAAAAAGATATATTGCGTCAGGATGAGGTCAGCACTACATCAGCCAGTCAACTGAGCTGCTGACTGATCAAACTGACAGGTGGGACCCACCTGTCAGCCTCTCTGGGTTTAATAGTGATTAAACTAAACTAACAGAACTAATTAGGGGTGTGGGCCCCAGGTGTCAGTGTCTATACTAATTAGCACATTAGTTAAAAAAACTTAATTAGCCTAATTAAGTTCAGGGGCCCACACGTCAGTGGCTTAGGTGAACAGCGACCGTAGTTGACCACGGTCTACTGGGTCAAAGTGGGTCCAGGGGCCCACTGGCAGCCTCTCTTAGGTGGGCCCCACCCTGGCCACGTCGGCGGCGGCGCCGGAATCGCGCCGGCGACCTCTGCCGCGGCGGATCCTCGCCGGAGTCGATAGGAAATCGGCTACAGAGGGCCAAAACGCGAGCGGGGGGTCGCGTTCGAACGAGTGCGTTGCACCGCATCTCGTAGTGCCGGTGGTTTCGCCGGAAACGAGTCGGAACGGCGACGGCGAGCACGGAGGCGGACGCCGGTGTTCGGCCGTGATCGAAAATGGAGCTGGAGGGCACGGCTAGCGCTACGGAGGGGCGCGTTCGAACCGCTGGAGGGTGCTAAGCGCGTTCATGCACTCACACGTCCAGGATTTGGACTGCATCGCCGGCGGCGAGGTCCATGGCGGCGGTGCTTATGGGCGGCTATGGCAGCGACGGCTACGGCGACGTAAAAGCTCGGGCGAGAGGGAGAAAAGGAGCGCGAGCTCACCGAGAGAGCGCACGAAGGCTCGGCGTTGGTTTAGGAGCAGCCGATCGACGGCAATCGCCGGAGAAGCGTCGGCGGCCGCAGGTAGGGGACGAGCTCGTGTGGGCGCAGCTGCGTCTCCGAGCTTCTACAAGTCGACGTGGTCGACGTGGACGAGGACGGGGAAGCTCTCCGTCACCGCGGTGAGGCTTGGGAACGACGGAGAGCACGGGATCGACGGCGGCGTCGGCGATGGCTTCGGGCGAGATGGGAGCTGGGGGAAAAAGGAGAGCAATGGGAGAGGGGAGGAGTGAATGAGGGCCAGGGGGAGGCGCTGGGGCTTACCCTTATCCTCCCCAGCCACCTGCCCGTCGCCGTGGCGGACCGCGACCGGAGCGAGACGGGCGCGGCCATGGCGCTGGCGACACGCGCGGAGGAGGACGAAGGGGCAGGTGAGGGAGGCCCCAGTGGGCTGGGCCGGCCACTGTTGCCGCGGCCCAGTCGCAGGTAAGTGGGCCGTTGCCCTTTTTCTTATGTTTCATTTCTGTTCTGCCTTTGTTTTAAAACAGAGGGAGAAAAGAAATTGCTTGGGCACCCAAAAGATTTTGGAAAATGGCGGAGCTTAGATCATTAATTCCAAAACATTGTTAGCCACTGCCACATCAAGTGTGAGGATTTTTTGGAAATAATTTGGAATTTTCATAAATGCAAAAGCATTTTAAAGTGCTGAAATGGCCTTGTCTTATTTGCTACTGTTCATTTTTGCATAGTAGTGATATTGTTTTCCCTAACAGATAATTGTTAGGGAATTTTTGCAAGAGGATGAACATTTTTCCAGCAACTTTTAAACAACTTCATTTTGCACTCATATTTGAATTTGAATTAGACGGGAAATTTTGAATTGGCCCCATTAATCTCTGTGATCAACAAGGCAAATGATGATGACCTAGCATGATTAAGAGGTGATCACTGTGGTGTGATGCTGGGGTGTTACAGGAGTCTGAGGAGGAGTCTGATTCTGGTGCTGCGAGTCTGGCTCTAGCCACTGCCTACGTTGCCAAGTCCATCTTCAACACTAAAGACAATGGCCCCGTCCCCAACATTGATGATGAGGACGACGACTCTGCTCCCACCTACTGCTTCATGGCACGCGGTGCCAAGGTAAAATCACGCGATGCTTACTTTCAAACATCTAGTGAAGATGACTCGGATTGTGAAAAAAAACCTAGCTACAAAACACTTGCTAAAATTGCCATTGAACAACAGAAAGCCATGGAACATATTCAAAAACTGTTAGACAAAAGCGATGACCTGTTGGACGCGGAAATGACCCGTTCTCAGTCCTTAATTGAAGACATAAAAAATCTTCATGTTAAGTACAAGGAACTTGAAGGTCTTTATGAATCGCTCTCAAAAACTCATGAAAAGCTTTCCCACGATTACATTCAAAGGAAGCGAGAACTTGAGAAATTGGAAGCGACTCATGAAGATCTTCAGAAAGAAAATGAATCACTCCGCGCACAACTGATCAGCTCCACTCACGAAGAGTTTGAACCACCATGTCTAAAATGCATTGAGCGTGATAATGCTACATCTTTTGCTGAATGTTCTACTGCTACCACTGTTGCAATATCCTCAACTACAGATGTGGTAACTAACCCCTCTGCTGAGGATACCACTACTATTGCTGATGAAAATGCTAGGTTGAAGACTTTGCTTGAAACAGGGATGTACAAAAGCCTCAAAGGGCATCAGACTCTATGTGATGTCCTCAAAAAGCAGATACTGAACCGAAACCCTAGGAAAGAGGGTGTTGGGTTCGACAGAAAAATGAATGTTGATGGTTCATACTGGAAGCCTGAGCAGTATCCCAAAACTACATGGGTTGCTGCAAAGGAACCTTCAGTGGATCCATCTACCCTATCTGGCTTCACTTGTGCTAATCCTCTTATCATTGATGAATCCTTTGATGCAAACTACTAACTGTTTAAGAATCAAAATGGTGAAGTGTTTGCCAGGTACATTGGTACTAACTGCAGGAACGGGCCACCTATGAAGAAGATCTGGGTACCCAAAGATTGTCTTGAGAAACTTCCAGCAAATGTCATCATGACACCTCTTGGGAAGAAGACAAACCCCAGACCAAAGGCTTCATATGGTCCTAAGGCTTCATACAAACAAAGGACTCACCTGAGTCACCCTAACGCGAATGTTTTGCAGGGTAACCATACTCAGACACATGAATATGAGCGTGTTTCGTCAAACCGCTATATTCATAAAACAAAGAATTTTTCTGCTTATTCTAATGAGTATTATTCTCCTCCTGCAAGATTATTTGCTAGGGCTTCTAAGCCAAAATTCTCAGATGCTGCTTAGACTCATTGCTTCTAAGCCACCCCTGAAGATGTGGGTGGTTAAGAAGAACTAACCTTCTCTGACAGGGAGATGTCTCCAGCCGAAAATCAAAGGCGTCTGATGCTATTGCAGGGGACCTAAAACACTTGTAGGGCACATGATCAAATGCCCAAAATGACTTACTGCTCATACTGCTCATGAATCACTCGCTAATCGTCTTATCAGTCCTAACTTGGATCTAAGTTTTCATAATCCACTTATACGCCAAATGTTTATGCTTCATAATGGCTTTTGGTGAAGCCTATCCTCCAAACTGCATTGTAGGGAGTGACACCAAAGTCTTCAGAATGGATTATGGACAGCGGATGCACAAATCATATGACTGGAGATCGAAATCTTCTCATGGACTCAACCTTACGTTCATCTAAAAAGAGTCACATCACATTTGCTGATACTGGTAAAAGCAAAGTGTTGGGTCTAGGTAGAGTTGCAATCTCAAGAGATTAGCACATGGATAAAGTCATGCTTGTTGAATCTCTTGGTTTCAACTTAATGTCTGTCTCAATGCTTTGTGACTTAAACATGATTGTGATATTTGGTAAATTCCGTTGCCTTGTACTAATGGAATCTGACAAGTCTTTGGTATTTGAAGGATACAGAAAAGGTGATCTGTATATGGTAGATTTCTCAGCTGGACCACAGATAGCCGTATGTCTTCTAACAAAAGCTTCAGAGTGCTGGCTCTGGCATCAAAGGCTAGGACATGTCGGCATGAGGAACTTGCACACTCTCGCAAAGAAGAAACACGTCGTAGGCATCGAGGACGTCAAGTTCAAGAAAGACCATCTTTGTGGTGCCTGTGAAGCTGGGAAGATGACTAGGGCCAAGCATCCTTCGAAGACAATCATGACGACATCCAAACCCTTCGAGCTGCTTCACATGGACTTATTTGGCCCTACTCACTACTCCACGTTCTCTACCACAGCCTGTCTCTATGGCTTCGTCATTGTTGATGATTATTCAAGATACACATGGGTGCACATAATACTCTACAAGACTGAAGTGCAAGATGTCTTCAGACGCTTCACCAACCGTGCCATGAACAACTATGGCGTCAAGATCAAGCATATCAGAAGTGACAATGGCACTAAGTTCAAGAACACTGGCCTTGATCTTTATTTGGATACAATGGGAATCACTCATGAATTCTCAGCCCCGTATACACCTCAGCAAAATGGGATCGTTGAGCGCAAGAACAGAACTCTAATTGAGATGGCTCGAACGATGCTCGATGAATACAAGACACCAAAAAGGTTCTGGCCCAAAGCTATTGATACTGCATGCCATATCATCAACCGTGTTTATCTTCACAAGCTTCTGAAGAAAACGTCCTATGAACTCCTCACTGGAAAGAAGCCTAACGTAAGTTACTTGAGAGTATTTGGAGCTAAGTGCTGGATCAAGGATCCACATCACAAGTCGAAATTTGCACCGAAAGCACATGAAGGCTTCATGCTCGGATATGGAAAGGACTCACACTCCTATAGAGTCTTCAACATCTTTCTCTATAAAATAGTTGAAACTATGGATGTGTGGTTTGATGAAACAAATGGTTCACAAAGAGAGACCCTACTGTCGGGGAAACTGATCGCCCACGAACACCTATGGGACTGGAGCCCCTTTTCGGTACGGCAAGGGAGCGGAGGGAGCACAAAGAGCGGATCGAGGTGCACACGCGAGCAGTTTACCCAGGTTCCGGCCGCACGGATGCGTAAAACCCTACTCCTGCCTTGGTTTGTTATTGAGTTCTTGGCTCGGGAGCAAGAAGATCTACAGTGCTTGAGGCTAGCTACACCGAGCGTGGGAGTGATCGAGAGTTCGGAACCTCCCCTACGTTGTGCATGGGCCTCCTTTTATAGGTCAAGGGGTCACCGACAGGTGGCAACGTAGGTGAGGGTAAAAGCGTAAAACTGGTGGTAGTTGTAACAGTGTATGTACAGTGTATGCACAGTGGTCTATACCTAAACCTGACGGTGGGGGACAAGGGCATTGAATGCCCATCACCGTCGCCCCAAACAGTGTAAAAAGCGTCCGTCCGGGCGTCTCCGTTCGCCACGATAGAGGCCTCGTCATCGTGGCTTGCCACCGTGTACCCCAGGCTGCACAGCCATCTGCCACGTGCCCCTGGAAGGGTCCCAGGGCGACGCATGGCCAGATGAGCTGGAGCGCAGGCACGCAGTGAAAGCTTGCCGCGGCAAGTGCCTTGCCGCGGTCGCTACCTTGCCGCGCCCGGAAGCCTGTCGCTCTCCGGGCCTTGTCGGGGCGCGTGATGCGCCATGGCAAGTCTTCTGCAATGCCATGCTTTGGCCTTCCTGGCAAGCTCCTCTTGCCAGGGTCTTGTACTAAAGGGGGTGGTCTTGAGCCTGGAACGGCCTTCCCGGCAAGCTCCTCTTGCCGGGGTCTTGTCTCATTAACTTGAATACTTTGTTCTTGAATGGCCCCAAAGGAAACGAAGCGGGCCTTGGCGGGCGCGTGGCAAGCCCTGCCACGGGACGCTGCTACTGTCCGTGCACAAGTCGGGGTACTAAGGTACCCCTACTTTAGTACACCGACAGGAGCCCCCGGGCCTGGGCCACACACGGCGCTGAGCGCTGTTGGGCCACGCCCAAAAAAGTGCACGGGCACAGGCGGCCCACGGCGCGCCGCAGCCCTCTCCGTATCCGCCGCTTCCCTCCCTAACGGCACGCGTCGATTGCGGCGTCGTGGGAGAGATCGTGGCCTGTTTCTTTAATGGGAAAATGCGGAACGTCCCCCTCTCCCCCTTAAAAGCAGAGGAAACAGGGGCAGTTTCCCCCATTGCTTCATTGCGTCTTCAACCTCCAGAAACCCCCGCCGCTCTCCTCCTCCCCAAAGGTCGAAAGAGAGCTGAGCCCCACCCTCCTTCCGTCGCCGCCAGCCTCCCCAGCGCCGCCGGCCCCTCTCGCTGTCCCCGCCATGGCCCCGAAGAGCGACAAGGCGAAAACCGCGAAGACCGACCGGGCGGCAAAGCTAGCAGCAATGCGGAAGAGGATGGTGGTCTTCCCGCCGAGGCTCGGCGCGAGGGAGCTGAAGGACAAGTACTACCTCTTCTGGTCGAGGGAAACGAAAGCTCACCCGCGCACCAGGGTTCTCCCCGCTGAAGCCTGCGACATGTTCCCGGGAGGTTATCCTTACTTTGCCCTGTTCTTCCATTGCGGACTCTGCCCTCCATACTCCGAGTTCTTCTGCGATGTTATGAACACGTATGGATTCCATCTTCTAGATTTCACCCCGAACGCAGTCTTAACCATGGCCGTTTTCGCACATCTGTGCGAAAACTTTGTCGGAGTCACCCCCAACGTAGCCCTCTTCCGCCATTTTTTCACACCTCGGGTAGAGTCTGGGTCTCCCCTGTCTGGTGGGATCTCTTGGATCTTTAGGCTCAATAAGAAAGAGGCGTACTTAATTGGAGAGCTCCGCGGCAAGTGGGAGGAGTGGAGGGCTGACTGGTGCTGGATCATGGAGGATGGACCCCAGCAGTTTACCTCCCCGCGCCGAGCTGCAATAGTGCGCGGCAATGATTGGAGTGATCTGGCCCCGGAGGACGAGAAACTGAAGATTGCCCTCACTAGGATCCTTCGCCTCCGGCAAGCCAACCTTACTGTAGGTGAGGTCGGGGCAGATTTCCTTCGCCGCCGTATTGCCCCCTTGCGGGAGAGGAAGAGGGCTGCTTGGGATTTCGGCAACGCGGCAGACTGTATGAGGCTGCGCCCCGGCCTCAACTACAACTTCACTGTCTTGGAGCTCAAGGGGATGCTCCGGGAGCTGTTCAAGCACGACGCCAAGCATCCGGAGTGGTTTGCCCCGTCGCGGGGGGTAGTTCCACTATGCAACAATTCGTCACTTAGTGCTATCCACGCGGCGATGCCGATGTGCGACTCCCACGGGGTTGACCCTACTTGGCTGGCGCCTTCAGATGAAACTGCACAAACCTTCTTCGACAACTTGGTTGAGCTGCCGATCAATCTTGATGAGAAGAAGGGTCTCACCCGCGACACCACCGACCGGGATTTGGCATATATCGCCACCAGGATGGAGGAGGCAGCCGTAGCTGAGGCCGCGCGCGAGTTTGGGTACTCCTTGGACGAGGCGGATGCAGCGGATGTGGTGAGTCGGGCCGAGGAGGAAGAGATCCTCAAACTGCTGAAGACTGTCGGGCAGCCTGCCGGGACGAGCGAGGCTGCCGGGCAGGGCACAGAGTCAAGTGAGCCCGCCGAGGAGGACGCCGAATCGGGCGACCCTTCAGAAGACTCAGGCGGGTCTCTGGGCCTCGACGGCTCCTCTTCATCCTCGGGGAGTTCTCCGCCACCACCAAGTCCCCCAGCTCCAGCGAGGAGGCGCCCCCGCAAAGCTACAGTCGTGGCGGAGCGTCCGGCGGCCCCGCGGCCGCAGCGCCGCCCGACGCGCGCCATCGCGGCGGGCAAGGCCGTCAAGGGAGCGCCCCGCGCCTCTGCAGCGGCCGGAGGAGGGACTTCGCGCTCTGGTTCCACGGCTCCTTCCGCTCCCCGGGCCTCGGCGACGACCGGAGCGGGGTCTTCGCAGACCACCGACCCAGCGCCCGCCAAGCGCCCGAGGGAGCCTTCTCCTCCAGCTCCTCGCGCCGGAGCGCGCGAGGCGGATTTCGACTTCTCCGTCCTCAGCTCCGACGAGGAGGAGGAAGAGTAAGTGGAGCAACTCTTGTTTTTCTTCAATTTACTGTACTTGTCTTGAATCTTCCTTGCCTGATTTTGTTCGATGCCTGCCTTCCAGGACCTTGGCGCAGAGGGTGGCGAAGAGGGCCAAGATCCCGGTGGTCGACCTCGAGGACGAGCCCGTCGCAGCGGCAGGAGATGCGTCCGCGACAGGCTTGCCGGACCAGCCTGCTGCTCCGCAGAGCAGCCCCCAGCGTAAGTTTTCTGTTCACTCTTTACTTGTCGGGCGCGCATGGGTTTCTTATCCTTGTTAAAATCTTGCTTGTTTGCTGACTTGTGCAGAAGCAGAGCCGCAGCCTCAGGAGCGTCAAGAGACTGCTCCCGACGAGCTGCTCGTCTCAGCCTCCCCGCCAAGGAGGAGCTCCCCGGCGAGGGAGAATACTCCGCCAAGGACGGGTACTCCGCCAAGGGCGAGTACCCCGCCAAGGGCGAGTACTCCGCCAAGGGCGAGCACTCCGCCAAGGGCGAGCACCCCGCCAAGGGAAGGCGCCAGCGGCCCTCCGCCGGCGGGAGCTACCACTACGCCGCCGAGGGAGGACCCCCCGGCGAGGAACCCCGTCGAAGAAGAGGCCCGCGCAGGTAACCCTTGTGCTTTTCTCCTCTTGCATTTTTCCTTTTTGGATATTTGCTTGACAATTCTTCTTTCTTTCTTCTTTTCTTGTCTTCAGACTCATCAGCCCCGGGACCGATGGAGACGGAGGCCACCGGTGACGAGACCGCCGCGGCCACTGACGCGGCAGCTGAGGAGGGGACCGGCGACCGCACTGACGGCCCTGAGGCCGCAGGAGCGCCGGATGCTGCGCCGGCCGCCGACCCTCCTGCTGCCGCGACCGAGCCGGGCGTCTATCTGGAGGCCGCCAACGGGGTCTTTATCCAAGTCCCGTGGGCTTCTACATCGAGGGCGCCCGCGGAGGGAGAGGTCTTCGATGGGGAAGTCCTGGCCTCCGCTGGGCTGAGGCTTGTCGACGCGCCCGGCAGCAGCAGCGAGCCCGAGGAGGAGCAGCTCCTGCGGAAGCTCCTGGCTCTGTACCGCGCCAGGCAGGCCAACCTGGAGTACCGGGAGGCCCTGGCTGCCAAGGCTGGCGCCGATCTGGAGAAGCGTGCCTAGGAGTTCCGCGCCGCCAACCAGGCGGCCCTCCGGTCCTTGGCGGAGGAGCGGGAGGAGCTCGCCGAGGCGCACCAGGCGTTCATCCTCGAGAAGGCCGAGGCGGAGGAGCAACAACGGCTCGCCGCCGAAGATTTGTCTCGGCGGGAAGGAGAGCTAAGGCAGCGGAAGGTCGACCTCGATAGCCATGAGGACGACCTTACTGCGCGCGAACAGTCCCTTGGCGGGGCTCTGCAGGAAGCGAAGGACGCCGCTGCAGCTGCAGAGACCGCCAAGAGGGACTTGGAGGCGAGGGTGGCACAGTTGGAGCTCAACTTGAAGACGAGCAAGGAGAAGGTTGCCGCGCTCACACTGGAGAGGGAGAAAGACGCCCACAGCCACTCGGAGCTGCAGGTCCGTCTCTTCGACAAGGGCAAGGAGCTCGCCATCGCCAAGGACTCCATTGCGAACTTGGAATTGAAGCTGTCCACCCTCACCGAATCACTTGACGGTGCTAGGAACAGGGAGACGAAACTGAAGGAAGATCTCCGGGCAGAGAGGACACTGTTGGACAACGCCGCCCTCACGCAGAATAACTTCAGGCAGACGGTGGAGCAGTGGACCGAGGAGCTCGTCGCCGCCGCCGCTGACATCGACAGGGAGATGGCGGCGCTGGGGACGGAGCACCTCGGGTACTCCCCCGACACAAACCTCCCTCACAGCGCCAAGCTGAGCTTATTCTTAAGGGGAGTGGCGCCGGCCCTCGAGCAGCTCCGGGAGAGGATCCCCACGTAGCTGGCAAACGAGGCGCGCATGCTTTGCACGGGTACTGTGGAGCGAGTGCTGACGAAGATAGTCTACCGCAACCCCGGGATCAATCTTGACAACGTCCTCCAGACCTTGCCGCCCGACAATGACCAGGACGCGTTGAAGGCTCGTGTCGCCCACATCGTGGCCAAGGTGGGCAAGATCAGGAGAGTTGACGGCGACCGCGTAGACTAGGTTATTTTCTTTCCGCTTCCCTTGTCGCTGTGAACCATGTCATGGACGAGAATCTATTAGTGCCGCGACAAGTCGCTTGTAATATATCTTTATTTTGAGTAGCTAATGCAGTGTTATTTCCCTTGACTTCTTTACTTTGTATGCTTTTACCCTACGCTTTTAGGGAACTTGCCGGCAAAGGGACCCTTGCCGCGAGCGCTGAGTGCGGAACTTCAGCAGCCTGCTGGCAATGCCTCTGCTGGCAAGAAACCTTGCCGCAGCTAGTCGCAACACACTTAGGTTGTTGAGCGAACTCGAAAACGAAGTAAGGGCGTGACACTTGTCGTAGCTCACTTAAGCCGTTGAGCGTGCTCGAAACAAAGTAAGGGCGCGGCTAGCCACGGGTAGGTTCCTCTGCGCACAGGTTTTCCATACAAAGTGTGGTCGTTCAAGGAAGATAACCTCAAAATTTTAAAAATTTGAATGCTCAAACTTTGGCAACTTAGCTTTTTGTGTTGTTTGCTTCCCGGCAAGGCGAGGCTTTCTTGAACGGCACTTGGTCCATACCACTGTCTCCTCCCCCCCGGCAAACTTGTGCGCGAGGAGTCCTTCTTCTGCTTGAAAAAAAAAGAAAAAAAAATGGAGGAAACATAGGCATGGAGCTTTGCGGCCCGTTATTGCTTACCGGGGGTGTGTGCTGCATAAAGTGTCATATAATACATGCAAGAGAAAATAAAAGAAGCATGAAATGACAAGTTGTGCAAGGCACAAAAGTTTTACTGATGCACGGGATCTGCGCCCGGCTTTGTACAAAGGTTTACATGCAACAGCGGCAAGACTTGTACAAAAGGTGGTTGCCGGAGCGGATCACGGCAACCGCGCCTTATGGGTGAAACTTGCGAAGATGCTCAATGTTCCAGGAGTTGCTCACCGGTAAGCCTTCTTCGGTCTCAAGGCGGACAGCGCCGGGCCTTGTGACTTGTCTCACCCGATAAGGACCTTCCCACTTCGGCGTCAACTTGTTGGAATTCTTGGCGGACTGAACGCGCCAAAGAACAAGGTCGCCTTCCTCGAGACTTCTGGCCTTAACTTTGCGGCTATGGTAGCGACGCAAAGCTTGCTGGTATCGAGCAGCTCGTACAGCAGCCTGAAGACGGTTCTCCTCGAGGAGCAGTGCATCATCTTGCCGCAGCTGCTCTTGCTCGAGCTCATCGTAAGCGAGCACTCGAGGAGACCCGTATACGAGTTCCGTGGGGAGAACTGCCTCTGCTCCATAGACAAGAGCAAAAGGTGTCTGTCCAGTGGCTCGATTTGGTGTCGTCCTGATTGACCAAAGAGCCGCCGGCAACTCCTCAATCCAGTTTCTTCCGCATTTGTGCAGCCTGTCGAAAGTTCTTGTCTTGAGCCCGCGCAACACTTCAGCGTTTGCCCTCTCCGCTTGACCGTTGCTCCTTGGGTGAGCGACAGAAGCGAAGCAGACCTTGGCGCCAAGGTCTTGGACGTACTGCATGAAGGTGCGGCTTGTGAATTGTGTGCCGTTGTCGGTGATGATCCTGTTAGGGATTCCGAAACGGCAAACAATTGACCTGAAGAACTTGACTGCTGACTGTGCGGTCACCTTCCTTACTGGTTCCACTTCCGGCCACTTTGTGAACTTGTCGATGGCGACGTACAAGTACTCAAAGCCCCCGACTGCGCGGGGAAAGGGGCCGAGGATGTCGAGCCCCCAGACCGAAAATGGCCAGGATAAAGGGATCGTCTGGAGAGCTTGAGTTGGCTGATGTGTTTGCTTGGCATGGAACCGGCATGCTTCACACTTGGTTACTTGTCAGTTGCATCTTGGAGGGCTTCTGGCCAGAAGAAACCTTGCCGGAACGCCTTGCCGGCAAGTGCTCTTGCGCCAATGTGGTGGCCACATATGCCTCCATGTATCTCTGCCAACAGCTTCTGTCCATCTTCCCGGGAAATGCACTTCAATCTGACACCACTGAGTCTTCTTCTGTACAGTCCATTGCCGACGAACTGGTACATACTTGACTGCCTGGTTATTCTCTCTATCTCTTCTGGCTCTTCGGGAAGTTCTCCAGTTTGAAGAAAACGGACAATTTGCTGTGCCCATGCTGGAGCCTGAGGCTCAATAACAAGGACTAAAGGCATCAGTGCTGCTGCGGGAACGTCAGCTTCTACGGCAAGGACTTGCGGTTCTGCCGGAGCTGGACGCTCCCCGGCAAGCCTGCCGGGGCAAGACTTGTTGGGAACGCTTGCTTCAACTGTACGAACCCTAGGGTCCGCAGGAGCAGACTGTTCCTCAGCAACTTGGTCGTTGATCTTGGGGACCTTGGCGGCGACTTCGGGAAGATCCGCCGGCAAGTAGTCACCGGAGACCAACTTTCTCTTCTTGCTTTGCCCAATTGATGGCGTAACGGATGGTTGAGTTAGCTTGAGCACGAAGATCCCTGGTTCCACAGGTAGCTTCAGTGCAGCACACTTTGACAGGCCATCTGCGACGTCATTTTGAGCTCTTGGAACGTGCTCCATTTGTATGCCTTGAAAGTGCTCTTCAAGCTTTCTTACTTCGTCGACGTAAGCTTCCATCAATGGGCTCTGGTAGCTGTTGTTTACTTGACGGACAACCAACTGCGAATCTCCCCGTACGATCAGCTTCTTGATCCCAAGTTCTGCTGCAATTCTGAGGCCGGCAAGCAAACCTTCATACTCTGTAGTATTGTTCGTTGCTTGTTCCTTGGGAAAGTGCATTTGGACAACGTACTTGAGGTGCTCTCCGGTGGGTGCGACAAGCAGCACACCAGCACCGGCGCCTTGCAACGAGAAGGCTCCATCGAAGTACATTACCCATTCTTTGTTTGCTTCTTTGGCAGGGACGTTTGTCTCTGCGATCTCTTTGTCTGGTGTTGGTGTCCATTCTGCTATGAACTCTGCCAATGAAGTACTTTCAAACTTAAGACCAAAGCTTGACAGCTCCAGTGCCCACTCGACAATCCTGCCTGTTGCTTCTGGATTTTGCAATATCCTCTTCAGCGGAAAGCGAGTGACCACTGTTATCTCATTTGCTTGGAAGTAATGGCGCAACTTTCTCGAGGCCATGAGGAGACCGAAAAGCAGCTTCTGCACCCCAGAGTATCTTGACCTAGCCCCCTGCAAGAGGGAACTGACAAAATAAACTGGGCGCTGCACCATCTTCTTTCGCACTTCTTCTTGCATCTGCGCAGATTCTCCCTTGTCGGGGCCAGAGCTTGTCGGGGAAGCCCCCTGCTTGTCGCTGGACGTGCTTGCCGGGGCTGTGGGCTCCTCATCTGCCTCCCTTTCCGCTACCAACGCAGCACTAACCACTTGATTGGTTGCTGCTAAGTACAGCAACAACTTCTCTTGTGGCCTAGGTGCGACGAGTATTGGAGTGGAGGACAGGTATCCTTTCAAGTCTTGCAGCGCTGCCTCCGCTTCCGGAGTCCATTTCATTGGACCTGCCTTTTTCAAGATTTTGAAAAACGGCAGGGCGCGTTCTGCAGACTTTGAAATGAACCTGCTGAGGGCAGCCACACAACCAGCAAGCCTTCGTACATCCTTGACGCGCTTCGGAGCTTCGATCTGCTCGATGGCCTTGATCTTGTCGGGATTGGCTTCAATCCCCCTCTGGGACACAAAGAACCCGAGAAGCTTGCCGGAGGGGACTCCGAAGACGCACTTCTCGGGGTTGAGCTTGAGTTGTATCTTGCGCAGATTCGCAAAAGTTTCATCTAGGTCTTGGATCAGGGTATTCTTGTCCTTGCTCTTGACCACTATATCATCCATGTAGGCTTCTACATTCCTGTGTATCTGTGGCTCAAAAGTAGTGTGGACTACCCTTGCAAATGTTGAACCCGCATTCTTCAGTCCGAAGGGCATGCGTATGAAGCAATAGGTGCCACATGGAGTAATGAATGCGGTCTTCTCTTCATCTTCTTCAGCCATGAATATCTGGTGGTATCCGGAGTATGCATCTAGGAATGAAAGCAACTCACATCCAGCCGTGGAGTCAACGATCTGGTCAATACGTGGCAAGGGAAATGGATCCTTGGGACAAGCTTTATTCACATCCGTGAAGTCTATACAAAGCCTCCACTTCCCGTTTGCTTTGCGCACGACAACAGGGTTGGCCAGCCACGTGGGATGAAGTACACCTCTAACAAGGCCTGTTGCTTCCAACTTCTTGATTTCTTCGGCAATAAACTATTGGCGCTCCACCGCTTGCTTCCTGACCTTCTGCTTGACGGGCCGCGCGTGAGGACAAACGGCAAGCTTGTGCTCAATCACTTTCCTGGGAACACCGGGGATGTCAGACGGTTGCCATGCAAACACGTCAACATTCGCCCGCAGGAAAGCAACGAGCGCGCTTTCCTATTTAGGATCAAGCGTGGCGCTGATGGTGAAAGTACCACCAGTGCCGTCCTCCTTGGCGGACACCTTCTTGGTTGCAGGTGGAGCTGCCATTCCCTTCTTGCACTTGCCGGTGGAGCTCGATGGTGCGTCCTCGACGGCAGTGCAGCACTCCGAAGAGGTGCGTTTGCCGGAGTGGGCCCCAGAGCTCTTGCCGGACTTGGTCTTGTTCTTCCCCCCGGGAGCTTCAGCGGCAAGTGTATTGCTATCTGCTGCGGCTGCTGCGTCCCGGTAGATCTTGTCGGCGCAGATAAGCGCATCCTTCTTGTCGCTGGGGACAGAGATGACGCTTATCGGCCCTGGCATCTTGAGCATGTTGTAGGCGTAGTGAGAGGCTGCCATGAACTTGGCGAGCGCCGGACGGCCAAGTATCCCATTGTATGGCAATGGGATATCGGCAACGTCGAAGTTGATCCTCTTAGTCCTGAAGTTTAGCTCTTCGCCAATTGTTACTGGCAATGTAATCTTCCCCTTCGGCTTGCTCCTTCCCGGGTTGATCCCTTGGAACGTGCCGGTCTCCTCGAGCTCGCTGTCGGGGATCTGCAGCTTCCGGATCACAGCAGAGGAGATCAAGTTCAGGCCGGCCCCGTCGTCAACCAACATCTTGGTGACCTTGAGGTTGCGGATGGTTGGTGAAACCAACATCGGCAAGCACCCGACCGCAGTTGTGCGGTCAGGGTGGTCCTCAATGTCGAAGATGATGGGCGTGCTGGACCACTTCAGGAGTTTGCGCGACTCGACGGGTGGCTCTGCTGCATTAACCTCCCGCACCCATTGTTTGAGTTGGCGGTGGGAAGTATGCAGAGAGGCACCTCCATCGACGCACAAAACTTCTGTGGCCTTCTGGAACTCCTGCTCGCTGTTGTCTCCGTCATCCATGTCCTCGTCGTCGTCTTCGTCCTCGTCCTTGTCGCGGCCGCGGGGAGGTCTATCTCCCTGCCGCTGCTTGGCCTTACCGCGGCGTCCCCCCCCCCCCGGCCGTTGAATGGCCGCTTCTTGCCGGACTCTCCTCCGCCTCCCTGGGCCTTCTCCTTGTCGCGTCGCTCGTACTCAACTTTCTGCTGTTCGACGAGGTATTCGACCCTCTTGCAGTTCTGGAGATCGTGGCCCTTGGTGCGGTGGATTTTGCAGTACTGCTTGTCGGAGCCGTCCTGCTTGTCGGCGGCGGCTACAGTGGCGGCCTCCTTGCCGGAGCCACCAGCCTGAGCTTTCTTGGCGCCTGCCTCCTTGCCGGACTTCTCCACAGCCAGTACTTCCTTGTTCTTCTTTTTCTTATTATTCTGCCGCCGGTTTTTCCTTTCCGGGGCGGCATCCTCACTGTCCGTTCCTCCTGCTCCAACATCCTCTCCGGGGAGTCTCCTCCCCTCTTCAGCGCGCGCGCACTTGTCCGCCAGGGCGTAAAGTTCACTGACGTCTCGTATCTTACACATCGCCATTTCCTCCCTCATCCGGCGGTTACGCACGTTCTGATGGAACGCGCTAATAACCGCGGCAGGGTGGACGTCCGGGATGCTGGACGCGGCTGAATCTCTGGATGTATTTCCGCAGGGACTCTCCCTCCTTCTGGGCAAGTATGTGGAGATCACTTTCCTGGCCATGGGGCTTGTGGCCGCCCGTGAAGGCACCGACAAACTGGTGGCACAGGTCAGCCCAAGAAGAGATGGAGTTTTCCGGCAAGTGCATAAGCCAAGATCTGACGTTTGGCTTAAGCACGAGCGGGAAGTAGTTTGCTAGTATCTTCTCGTCCCGTCCCCCGGCAGCCTGCACCGCAATGGTGTAGATGCTGAGGAACTCGGAGGGATGGGTCTTGCCGTCGTGCTTCTCGGGTACGTCGGGCTTAAAGTTCTTCATGCTGGGCCACTGGACTTGCCGCAGCTCACGGGTGAACGCAGGGCAGCCTGCCGCGTACGGCAAGTCGCCTGGTTCACCGGGCGCGTGCATGTCGACAGCGGTCCCAGCGCACTGGTCGGACTGTCGTCGCGCTTCTCTTCGACGCTCGATGCGAGTCCGAGCGTCTTCTTGTCGCCTGTCGTCGAGGACTTGGTGTTGATCGCGGCGAGCTCGCGGGTCTGACGACGCCGTGGAGTCGTCGTCGACGTTGATCCGGCGAGTCGGCGATTTCTGCTTCCGCGGCGGGGAGTGCACGGTAGTTGCACCCCCAGCGGTCTTGTCTCCATCAGCCCGCGCCTGGGTGACTTGCCCCGGCCGTGACGTTGCCGGCTGCTGCGGCGTGTCGTTGTTGGCGAAGGCGATGAGGCTTTGGATGGTGGCCCTCCAGTCTTCGGCCTTGTCCGCCGCTGGAGGGAAATCGAGGAGCAGCTGAGCTCTGGCTAGAGCTTCAGCTGGAGTGGAGGGAAGCGGTGGCGAGCGGTGCGAGGAGCGAGATATGCTCGGACTTCTAACAACGTTAGAAGGAGCAGGTTCTCGTCCTGGCGACCGCGCCTTGCTCGTGCCAGCGCGTTGGCCTTGAGCGTCCCGCGACCCGCCGACTTGTCCTTGGCCTAGCAAGCGGATGGTACCCTGCGTACCACGCCGCTGCCGTTCCGGCACCTCCTGGGAGGGGCGCGGTGCGTGCACGGACACCGAGGTCTTGGAGTGCGCTCGGTCGTCCATCTTGTCCTTGGACTTGGCGGCGCCGTGAGTTTCCTCACCGGCGTCCGTTCTTCCGCCAGCGTCTACCCCACCCACCGTTGGCTCTGGTGGCGGCGGGATCGACGCAGACGGGCCTCCTACCTCCGAAGCTTTCTTCTTCGGCGGCATGTCGATGAAGTTATCGAAGTTGATGAAGTTGCTGAAGATTGCGCCCGCGTGAACGCCGGATCTGGTTCGCACAACCTCGACGCCCCCTACCTGGCGCGCCAAAGATGTCGGGGAAACTGATCGCCCACGAACACCTATGGGACCGGAGCCCCTTTTCGGTACGGCAAGGGAGCGGAGGGAGCACAAAGAGCGGATCGAGGTGCACACGCGAGCAGTTTACCCAGGTTCGGGCCGCACGGATGCGTAAAACCCTACTCCTGCCTTGGTTTGTTATTGAGTTCTTGGCTCGGGAGCAAGAAGATCTACAGTGCTTGAGGCTAGCTACACCGAGCGTGGGAGTGATCGAGAGTTCGGAACCTCCCCTACGTTGTGCATGGGCCTCCTTTTATAGGTCGAGGGGTCACCGACAGGTGGCAACGTAGGTGAGGGTAAAAGCGTAAAACTGGTGGTAGTTGTAACAGTGTATGTACAGTGTATGCACAGTGGTCTATACCTAACCCTGACGGTGGGGGACAAGGGCATTGAATGCCCGTCACCGTCGCCCCAAACAGTGTAAAAAGCGTCCGTCCGGGCGTCTCCGTTCGCCACGATAGAGGCCTCGTCATCGTGGCTTGCCACCGTGTACCCCAGGCTGCACAGCCATCTGCCACGTGCCCCTGGAAGGGTCCCAGGGCGACGCGTGGCCAGATGAGCTGGAGCGCAGGCACACAGTGAAAGCTTGCCGCGGCAAGTGCCTTGCCGCGGTCGCTACCTTGCCGCGCCCGGAAGCCTGTCGCTCTCCGGGCCTTGCCGGGGCGCGCGATGCGCCACGGCAAGTCTTCTGCAATGCCATGCTTTGGCCTTCCTGGCAAGCTCCTCTTGCCAGGGTCTTGTACTAAAGAGGGTGGTCTTGAGCCTGGAACGGCCTTCCCGGCAAGCTCCTCTTGCCGGGGTCTTGTGTCATTAACTTGAATACTTTGTTCTTGAATGGCCCCAAAGGAAATGAAGCGGGCGCGTGGCAAGCCCTGCCACGGGACGCTGCTACTGCCCGTGCACAAGTCGGGATACTAAGGTACCCCTACTTTAGTACACCGACACCTACCAAATGTGCTAGATGAGGCTTCACCAAATGAATCTATCAATCTAATGGGAACCGGTGAGATCATGCCTTCTGAAGCACAACCTGACGAGGAACTCATCATTTCTACTCGAAATCAACCTGACGACAATGCTCAGCCTGGAGACAACCCTCCTGACGATGACAATGTACAGCAAGAGCAAAATCTTCGTCCAACTCATCCTCGTGTTGCAAAGGAAGTACAAGTTGAGAAGATAATTGATAACATAAATGCTCCTGGTCCACTTACTCGTTCAAGAGCAACACAACTTGCAAATTTCTGTGGGCACTTTGCGTTTGTCTCAATATCTGAACCCAAGAAAGTTGCTGAAGCTTTTATGTAACCCGAATGGATTCAAGCAATGCAAGAAGAGCTTCAACAGTTTGAGCTGAACAACGTGTGGGAACTTGTCAAGCGTCCTGACCCTCGCAAGCACAACATAATAGGCACAAAATGGATCTATCGCAACAAGCAAGATGAACATGGTCAAGTGGTCAGAAACAAAGCTCATCTCGTTGCTCAAGGATACACTCATGTCGAAGGGATTGACTTCGATGAAACATTTGCTCCTGTGGCTAGACTTGAAGCTATTCGTATACTGCTAGCCTATGCAAATCATCACAACATACTTCTGTATCAAATGGATGTAAAGAGTGCCTTTCTCAATGGAAGGATGGAAGAAGAGGTGTATGTTGCACAACCACCTGGCTTTGAAGATCCAAAACGTCCTGATATGGTATACAAACTCAGCAAGGCACTGTATGGCCTCAAACAAGCGCGTCGTGCTTGGTATGACACACTCAAAGACTTCCTGAAGAGCAAAGGCTTCAAACCTGGATCCCTAGATAGCACACTCTTCACGAAGACATATGATAATGAACTATTTGTCTGCCAAATCTATGTGGACGACATTATCTTCGGCTGCACTGACAAAAGATACAGTGATGAGTTTGGTCACATGATGCAAGAGCAATATCAGATGTCCATGATGGGTGAGCTGAAGTTCTTCCTTGGTCTTCAAATTCGTCAGCAAAGCAAGGGCATCTTCATATCTCAAGAGAAGTACCTTAAAGACTGCCTGAAGAAGTTTGGAATGCAAGACTGCAAAGGGTACTCGACGCCTATGCCTGCTAAACACCATCTGGGTCCCGACGCCAATGGTAAAGAGTTTGATCAATAGGTATACCGCTCCATGATTGGTTCTTTGCTTTATTTATGTGCATCTAGGCCAGATATTATGCTAGTGTTTGCATGTGTGCTCGATATCAAGCGGCACCAAAGGAGTCGCATCACTTAGCTGTGAAGCGAATACTTCGATATTTGGCTTACACCCCAACACTAGGATTATGGTATCCAAAGAGCTCAGAGTTTGATCTAGTTGGATTCTCAGATGCTGATTATGCTGGTGACAAAGTTGATCGCAAGTCTACATCAGGCACATGTCACTTTCTAGGACGATCTCTTGTCTGTTGGTCTGCAAAGAAGCAGAACTGTGTATCACTCTCCACTGCTGAATCTGAATGCATTGCTGCTGGGTCTTGCTGCGCTCAGCTTCTCTGGATGAAGCAAACGCTCAAGGACTATGGCGTCCATCTGAAGCTTGTGCCACTCTACTGCGATAATGAAAGCTCTATCAAGATTGCCAACAACCCAGTTCATCACTCGAAGACAAAGCACATTGAAATTCGTCATCACTTTCTCAGAGATCATGTCATGAAGGAAGATATTGATATCATACACGTCAACACTAGAGAGCAACTGGCAGATATCTTCACAAAGCCCTTGGATGAGAAAAGGTTTTGCAAGTTGCGATGTGAGCTAAATATCTTAGAATCCTCAAATGTCCTGTAATCAGGCACACATCCTAACACTTATGGAAATTGATGACTTAGATGTGCAACACACGAAGTAAAGTATATCTTCAATCAATGAAGACTTACATTCTAAGTGTGAATACATTAACATGTAATTTGACTTCGGAGCGCCACGATAATTGTGCGCCGTGTCTGGGTCTAATACTTCCTATATGGTGGGTAACGCCACCACCAAATCCTTGTCTGAAGCATTTCTCATGGCGTTACATTTGCAAAGTCTTCACACTTGGTTTGTCTTCAAAAATTCTTTTACCACCTCTCCACCTCGACCAACCCTAGCGCCTCCGCTAGCTCTCGACGACGCCGGCGACGAAGCGCTTCGCTGCCGCGACCTCGTTGATGCCGTCTTCACGCCACCGCGGACATCGTCTACTCCGCCATCGCCGTAGCTGTCCTCCGTCGCCAAGTTAGGGCACGGAAGATCGAACTGCTGGGCATCCAACTCCTCTCCGTCTAAGCAGTTCATCGTGTGGTAAATTAAACTCTCCTTTTACCATCTTCTTGATCCAGAAAGATTCATCAATTTTACCACAAGAGGTTTCTGCCCACACAAATATATAGATCTATCCTGTCTGCATCTCATATCTTGCCTAGTACATTCACATATGCTTCAAACATAGTTAGATTCCTCACTTGTACCTATTCATGGATTCGTACAAATCTAGAACCAACCCTCATCATATGAGTGAATGTCTTCGCGCTATGAGGTCAAAGTCTTCAAAACTGATTTATCTTCAAAAACTTCTGAGAATGCATATGACCTCTTCCCCTTCCCTCGCATCTCTAATGCTGTCACAGGTACATGTCCGTGGGAGAATCCCTTGGTTCTCATAGTATGCATTCATTTGCAGAATTCTTGCAGCGTCACATTCACTCTCCTGAAGCCAATTCCTGTCTGACCAGCAGACCGAAGCATTTGCCAGTATTGAAGCCATTCAGTTTGAAGCCCTTCAGATTGAAGCCAATGGCAACTGACAAGATAGTTAGGATGGGTGGCAGACAGCACCGTGGCAACACCTCCAAAGATTTGCCTCCTGATCTAAGTGAGATGTACAAGACTGATCCAGAGGAGGATTACAATCAGAGGAAGACACGAATCCAATGGATTCGGAGATATTGGGCTGAACAGTGGTTCAAGTACAAGTTCGTGACCCAAGAGTATGCTGAAAAGAACGCCATCAAGCATCCATGGGAAGATATTACCTATAAAAATCTTCCACCCAAGACTCGAGCTGAAGCCATTACTCAAGGCTTCTACCCTTGCATGGCCAGAGGGCCTCAACCTACTGATGCTGATCCTACTTCTCTGCTCTGGTGTCACGACGACAATTTGTTCAAGCGAAATCTTCAATATGCCAAGAACTCAGCCAAAGAGAACAAGAAGAACTGGGGATTGGACTTCAATCCTGGCCCCTCTGCGCCCCGTGCTGATGGCACGCGCGAAGCTGAACCAAACCTGATTGGGCCCTTCTACAACTTAGAAGGCCTCATCAGTCACATCAGGGTTCAAGGGGCGGATGTGGATCAACCTGCAGATGACGCTGATTCTGATGAAGCGCCTGCAACCCCGAAGCCCAAGAAGAAGAAATCTAAGGCTTCGAAGACCACTCCACCAATTGCTTCTATAGTGAAGCCTTTGGCCACTGCTCTACCAGCACCAAGTGTGCAGTCTGAGGAGCACTCTCGCATCTCCAAGAGCAGACAGCTACGGAAGAAGCCCTCGCACAACCCCAGTCCAGCTCTCACTCCTGACGCTGTTCTGAAGACTGCCAATGAAGCCTTTGATCTCTCGAGCGATGAGGATCTTGGTGACGATGCTCTGGAGCAACTGATCAAGAGCAAGCAAGATGCAGAAATCTTCAATGATTTGTCGCTCTTCGACGTGGAAGTGCTCAACAATTTCATTGATGAATGGTTTGACACCCCCAACCTCAGCTTCGACGATCTGCAGCTTCCAGTTGGACTTAGCGTCTCCTTCCATGGCGCCATTGCTTCTGAGCTAGCTCTAGCTCAGAGAATTGTTGAGCTGAAGCAAAAGATCGATTATGAAAAGGCTCAGTTCAAGAAGCATGTGGACAAGCTCAACGTCCAAGAGATTCAGAACTTCAAGGTAATGATGCATGAGCTCAAGGAAGCCTTTCGCCAGAGGCATGATGAAGCTAAAGTTTCTCGTGAGCGAATCAAGGACTTGGCTGCCAAATGCATTCAAGCTTACAATGAAGCTGAAAAGCGCAAGGCCCTTGGGCATCCTGGCATTGACCCAAGGATGGCTGCCAAGAAAAAGAAGAAGCAACTTGTGCCCGAAGCTGAAGAATCCAGGCAGGAAATGCCTCGCATAGTCTTCCCTGCCAGCATGACTGGCACGATGCCTAAGGTCACCCCAACTGCTTCCGAGCTCAAGAAGACAAAGGTGGCTGAAGCTGAAGCTCGCAAGCACAAGTAAACTACTGATGAAGCTCCACCCACCAAGAAGCGCAAGACAAAGAAGGATAAGGCTGCTTCCAAAGAGCCTATCTTTGTCGAGCCCATATCAGTTGCTCGCCCTGCATCTACACACCGAGAACGTCGCATGACAGTCCATGAGCCTGCTCCCATAGAGGCTGAAGATATTCCAGCTGTTGACCCCACCGCAGCTGAAGACATTGGTCCTCATGACAATGTTGAAGATGATGAAGTCCTTCCTCAGATCGAGTACAATGTTGAATCTTCGCCTGTTCTTACGAACAGCGAACGCATTAGCATTGGTCATCCATTGACGCCAATTGCACAGCATGACTCGTGGGCTGATCACCCACAAGATACACCAGCAACTCCCCAACCAACTCAAGACACCAGTTCGGTGCTTGAAGACTTTGAGGCCCAACAACCTCCATCCCCTCAGGCGTCGCCAGCATTTCGCATGCTTCGCAAAGGACCAAGGCCTCAAGTCGTCACCCCAAGTGTTCCAGAAGGAGAAGAGCAACAATCAGTACCCGATGCTGCTCCTACTGTGAACCCCTCAGAATCTGAAGCCAAAGCGGCTGAAGATATTTCGGCTGCATCAGCCGAAGAAGAACCACCCCAAGAAGAAGAACAACCCCAAGCAGAAGAAGCGTGTGCTGCCACACCCCCTGTTCCCAAGGAGAACGTGTCCGACCTTCCAGCTCCTAAAGTGGAGGTTACAAACTCAGAGGCTGCCACCACCAACACTGAAGCCAATGACGTGGTCATGGCTGAAGCTAATGTGGCACCTGAAGTCATAGTGGTGCCTGAAGTGATGGCGCCTGAAGCAAGTGCTGCACCTGAAGCAAATCAGCAGCCTAAAGCCACTGCCTCTGCTCCTGTTCCGCCTCCAAGGCCCCATACAATTGAGCAAGCATACAACCAAGATGATCAGCTCATCACTGTCCGATGGTCCATTCTGACTCCACCACCTGCTACTGGACCGCATGCTGCTCGTCCTCTGTTTGACCATCATGTTGAGCACAGGCCTCAGGTTCAGAAGCCTAAGCCACGACTGCCAAGGTTTCCAGGTATTGCCACCTCTCAAGGGTCATTCAATGCCAATAGCTTCACTGCGCACAACACATTCTTTGACAGCGCCAAGAACCCATATTACAAGCCAAGAATATCATCAGATAGGTTCTGGAGCCATCAGCAGCGCAGTTATTACTCAAGAGTACTCTATGATCAAGGGCGCATTTTCCCTCATATGCGTCTTGACACTGAAGCTATTGCTCGTCTGCCCTGTCTGGAGGAAGCTCTTGATTGCTTCCATGATGCTGGCATGCTAAATTTTGTGACTGACAAGGAGCATTGGAATGAAGAGCTGCTTCTACAATTCTATGCAACCCTCCACATTCGAGGCTACAGCAGGGATCCGAAGACATGGGTCCTTGAGTGGATGACAGGCAATGTCCATCATGAAGCCAAAGCCTTTGATCTCATTGAGCTTATTGGCCTGCCCACTCTAGGAGACTTGTATGAACCTGGCTGTCAATTGCATAATGAAGCCTTGGAAAGTATCTTTCAGAAGCGCAAGCCCAACATGAGCCAGATGCTAAGCATGATGAAGCCTCTGCCAAATGATGCTGAATATCCAAAGGAATTCTTTGTTGAAGACCTAGAGTATCTACCACGCACCATCTATCATATCATCAGGCGTACTCTATGGCCTGTCAAAGGACATTCTTCATCAGCCAAGCTTGAAGGCACGATGAAGACATTGGTCTTCTATATCTTCAATGGCATCAGCTTCAATGCTCAAGATTTCTTCATTAGGGAGTTAGCTATGTCTGGCTCTGATCTGTTTGGTCTGAAGTTCTATGCTCCATGGATTATGCGCCTCATCAAGCTTCATTCAGCTATCACCTATCAGCCCTCTTCCCGCAACCATCATATATTCTTGCATGAGGTTGATATGTCAGCTGAAGATATATACCAAGAGCCTGCCAAAGAGCCTGTTAGTCTTCACAACGCTGATCACCAGAGCTTCACTCAGCAAATTGAAGGAGTTCCATCAGTCTCACGTATTTATCCTCTGGCTGGCCGTACTCGTCTACCTCGACACGCTGAAACCGAAGCCACTGAGAGAACCATTGCCCAAAGGCCTCAAAAGCGATCTCGTGTTCTCAATAACCGAGAGCTTCTGGTTGCCCTCCATCAGAAGCAGGATAAGCATCACTACTGGCAGAAGCATCAGATGCAAAGCCTCTTGGTGGACATTAATCACATTCGCAATCTTGCCACCAAGAATGCCTTTGTTGCTCATGAAACCTGTCGGAGGTCATGGAAGAGTTTAACCTTGCTGAGTGCTGAAGCAGATCTTCAAGACGATGGCTTCACAGAGAGATTCAAGTTTGACCACACTCCTCCAAGGAATGTTGTTCTGCGTCAAACTCCGTCTCTTGAAGATTCTGACTACTCCTCCGCTGCAACAATTGACGCCAGGGTGATAGATGATCAAGATGATGCTACCTTACCTCCTCCTACTTCAGCGTGTATCGACACTGCAACAGCTACTTTTGCACCGCCAAATACCAACGTCGACCCTGCATCCTCCCCTGCTCCAACTGGGAACGAGTAGAGGCTCTATGTCTTCAAACCTTTTTGGTCCTTACTGACAAAAGGGGGAGAAGCATATGAGTTGATAGTCTTCAAGCGGGTCCATATGGGCGGGTGCTTTATATTTTTCCTAGTGATTACAACTCTCGTTTTTGCTACATTTGGTTCTTTGAGTTGTAACACTTATACTGATGGTCGTCTGCTACGTTTTCTGCTACTCTGTAATGCGATGATAAATTTCGCATCCGCTACGTTATATTCCGCACTTAGTCATTATTGCAGACATCCATTTTTCATTATGCATATCATTATATTCGACATATCAATTGTGCATGATGAATTGTCTTCATAAGTTGAAGAGGATCTCCACAAGTACAACCTGCCATGTGCATTTGCATTCAAAGGCAAATCAACTATATGCACATCTTCAGGGGGAGCCTTTTGCTACTTACGACGACAATACCTTTATCCTTTACAATTTCACATACCTTTTATCCCCGTTGAAAACTTCAACCAGTTTGTCATCAATCACCAAAAAGGGGGAGATTGTAAGTGCATCTAGTGCCACCCCTAGTTGGTTTTGGAGTATTGACGACAAACCTGGTTGAGGGACTAATATGTTTGTGAGAATTGCAGGATAACACAAGTAGTAGTCCCTCATTGATTCGGTTTACCTACCGGAGATGACCCCTAAAAATGCATGAAGACATTGACATCAGTGGTGGTATATGAAGATAATCCTATTGAAGACTATGACAAGAGAAGACATTGTGTGAAGACTATGGAGAGCGAAGACTTAGACGTTTCGTTGTTTCCTTTTCTTCTTTGTTGAGTCATAGGAACCACCGTACTGTTAAGTGGGGTCCAAGTGATCTAAGTCAGAGTGACTGAAGTGATGCTCAACCAAATCCTATGTCTTCGAGCGAAGACAATGAGAGCAAATCTTATCCAGATTTGGATGAGTCAGCTTTACTTGTAGCCCAAGTAAAGTTGATGTGTGAGTGTTTGAAATCTGACCGTTGGAACACGTGTCAGTTCCTTAGTGACCCAGGGTCACTTCGGACAAATCAGGTCGGGTAGCCTAGTGGCTATAAATAGCCCACCCCCTACACCATAAATTGGTGGCTGCTCAGAGTTATTGCACGGCTTTTGTCGTTTGAGAGCAACCCACCTCCGAAGCTTTTGAGAGAGAAATCCTTGCGAGGACAAAGCCAAAACACCCAGAGCCAAAGAGTGTTAGGCATCACTGAAGTCTTTCTGTCTGGGTTATCTGAAGACTTATTACACTTGAGGACTGTGTTTCCTCCAGCCGGTTAGGCGTCGTGTTCTGAGCATCCAAGAGTCATTGTGGATCGCCGGTGAACGAAGTCTGTGAAGGTTTGGAAGTCTACCTTGACTTACCAGAGTGATTGGGCGAGGACTAGGTGTCCTTAGCTCAAGGGGAATAAGGTGAAGACGCGGTCTTCTGAGTTAAATCTCAGCCTCCATAACCAGACGTACAGTTGTCACTGCCACTGGAACTGGTCTAACAAATCACTTCCTCCCCGAGCTACTGGTTCTATCCTTTCCTTCCCTTTACTTACTGTCTTATGTTGTGAAGTCATTGCTTGCTTGCCTTATCTGATTGACTTCACTGAGTATGTACTTGTTCTGATTGGCTTCATTCCTTCTTCCATCTTGATCCCTACTGCCTAGCTGCTATTAGTCCTTGTGCTTTCACTTCATTGAATACCTGACTATGGCTTGTCTAGTGTAGTCTACTTTCCACTGCATACAAATAGGATTGGATTTATTTTTTGTCTTCAAAACTACCATGTTTTGAAGCATTTCATAAAAATCGCCTATTCACCCCCTCTAGTCGATATACTGCACTTTCACATCCGCACAGAGCAGGCGGCGAAGTACGTCGACCTGTGCAGCTCCGGCGAGGAGGATTAAGCGTCGCTCGGCCTCCACGGTATCATCCATTTTGCCGTGACCTCGCCACCGTCAGATCCGACCCCCTCTACTACTAGTGTTAACGTAGCATGTAGTATGATCTATACTTAATTTGTTGATCATGTAGTATGTATGAACTCTGTAGTTTGTGATGTGATGAACTATGTTTGTGCAATTTCTCTCGTGAAACAGTTTTTTTAAATTATGCAGGTTGAGATACGGTATCTGATCGGTCGTGTATATTTTCGACCCACAAACGCTATGTTCATGAAACCGTAAACGCGTTTTGCGGGGTCTGCTAGAGTTGCTCTAAGTGTCACCAGCTGTACTTAAATATAGCTTTTCCATGTCGGTGATTAGCCAAGATTGACTGTGGGCTAGGGGGTATAAACAGTACGCTGAAGTATGTCAGACAATGTTTTTTTAAGAATACTTCTTATGTCTCATGAAAGGTGCACATGTATATTTTTTAGAACAAACTATAGAGTGGGTTAAACATGGGTTTGAAAGATGTAAGCCACCATCTCTCTCCCCCATTAATTACCCAACCCCAATGAGTTAAGTGCATGTAGAAATTAACAAAATAATACATAGAATGTTATTGATCTTGATTACCGTGTGATGAGAGAGAAATATTTTCTTCTGCTTTAATATGCATTGCAAAGATAGAAATACACTCTTTTATGGATAAATTTTAAACACAAACGAATATTTTTCACCAGACGGAAGGAGTACGTATAAGCATGTGAATCATGAAGAAGCGGCTGAAGAAACACAAATACAATGCCTTTCGACTTATAACACCATCCAAGCCACAATTACAACATCAAAGGACTTGCCTAACCTAACCACCAGCCATTAATAGAGAGCAGCAAGACCGGCATCACGGACAAAGTCGGATATCTCAAAGCACAATAATAGCCCCAAGGCAGTCCGGATCAACATATCCTCCACTGTAGTGTCTTGAGGAAGTCGGCAAGTGAATGAAAGAATTCGATCGGACTTGGGAAAGACTACAACAAGGAGACAACAATGCGACAACATACATAGCGTAGTGGAGGCTCACACTCCTGGCAGCGGCAATTAAAACTCTAGTTGCCATGTTGGGGACTCCATGAGCAACTCAAGCGACACCTCCAAGGAGGCACGCCACCATGGCGTCGCTTGCGCCAGTCCGACGAACCAGACCTAAGGTTTCCCCCTGTGCTCAAGGATAAGAAGGCACAGTTCAAGCCATGATGATGCATCCAAGGAGGAGACAGTGCCCGCAAGCGCCAACATCATCAGCATCAGCCATCGCCTAGGAGAGGTTTCTCCTAGCTCATGACCATCCAACCGCTGAAGACCGCCGGGTAGGGACAAACCAGAAGATTGTCAGACCACCACTATGGATAGGAGAGTTGCAACGCTTTGCAGAATCGGGCAAACACATGCCACCTGAACACTGCACATAGAGACCTGAAGGAATATGCCCTAGAGGCAATAATAAAGTTGTTATTTTATATTTCCTTATATCATGGTATATGTTTATTATTCATGCTAGAATTGTATTAAACTAGAAACTTGATACATGTGTGAATACATAGACAAAATACCAAGTCCTTAGTAAACCTCTACAAGACTAGTTCGTTAATCCAAGATGGTTAAGTTTCCTGACCATAGACACGTGTTGTCATTTAATGAACGGGATCACATCATTAGGAGAATGATGTGATGGACATGACCCATCCATAGCTTAGCATATTGATCGTTCAGTTTTTATTGCTACTGCTTTCTTCATGTCAAATACATATTCCTCCGACTATGATATTATGCAATTCCGGAGGAATGCCTTGTGTGCTATCAAACGTCACAACGTAGCTGGGTGATTATAAAGATGCTCTACAGGTATCTCCGAAGGTGTTTGTTGGGTTGGCATAGATCAAGATTAGTATTTGTCACTCTGAGTATCAGAGAGATATCTCTGGGCCCTCTCGGTAATGCACATCATAAGAAGCCTTGCAAACAATGTGACTAATGAGTTAGTTGCGGGATGATGCATTACGGAACGAGTAAAGAGACTTGCCGGTAACGAGATTGAGCTAGGAATGAAGATACTGACAATCGAATCTCGGGCAAGTAACATACCGATGACAAAGGGAATAACGTATGTTGTCCTTACAGTACGACCGATAAAGATTTTCGAAGAATATGTGGAAGCCAATATGAGCATCCAGGTTCCTCTATTGGTTATTGACCGGAGAGGTGTCTCGGTCATGTCTACATAGTTCTCGAACCGGGTCCGCACGCTTAACGTTCGCTGGCGATTTTGTATTATATGAGTTATGTGATTTGATGACCGAATGTTGTTCGGAGTCCCGGATGAGATCACGGACATGAAGAGGAGTCTCAAAATGGTCGAGAGGTAAATATTCATTTATAGGACGATGATATTTGGACATCGGAAGTGTTCCGGGTGAAATCGGGTCACCGGAAGGGGTTCCGGGCACCCCAGCAAAGTTATGGGCCTATTGGACCAAGTGAGGGACAGACCAGCCAGCCCCTAGTTGGCTGATGCCCCCTAGGCCGAATAGGAGAAGGAGGAAAGGAAGGGAAGGAGGAAGGAAAGGGGATGATTCGGCCTCCCCCTTTCCTTCTCCTCCCTTCCCTTTCCTTTCCCCTACACCAAATAAGGAATTGGGGGGCGAATTGGGGTGGCAACCCAAGTAAGATTCGGCCTACTTGGGCACCCACTTGGCTGCCTCCTCCCCTCTCCAACCTATATATATGTGCAGAACTCGGAGGTGCCGTACGTTTGGTTCTTGATCGGTCGGAACGAAAAGAAGTTCGACTACATCAACCGCGTTGTCAAAATGCTTCCGCTTTCGGTCTACGAGGGTATGTGGAAACACGGTTCCCCTCTCGTTGCTATACATCTCCTAGATAGATCTCGCGTTAGCGTAGATTTTTTTTTGAAATTGAATGCTACATTTACCAATAAGACCACCTGCAGCACCGTCCACCACCAACACCGGAAGAGATCCGCCTCACTTTCCATGAGCAGATCTCGCATGCCTCGTCGTCGCCCGATACGACCCCTCTAGAGGTAGCCACCACGACCAAATTTTGGCCAAGGTGGCCATACCTTATGAAGTAGGGCCACCACTACCAGAGAAGGCTCCGTCAACCAAGATCAATGCTACGGGGAAGGCCCCGCCACCGCACGAGAGAATGACCCCACCGACGCCAAAGAGAAAGAAAAGAGGCAGGTGCGAAAATTGAGGAGGCACGGTAACTTTTTGAGTAAGGGACGCCTCGATTTTCGGGTTTGACAGATGTACACAAAGATCCGTTATGATGTCATACAAGAGCCACTTGATTTTCGGAAGATGACGTCATGATTCATAGACATGGAAAAAAGACAAGTGTGGAAGTGTCATAAGCCGGATTTATGACCCGGTCTCGATGTGGTATTCGAGAGAAGAATGACCCGGAATTAATTTTGAGATTGACATGAATAAATTCAAATCAATCCGAGGGATAATATTGGGGATATAACCCCACGATATAACCCGCTCGTTCAGGGTCGGGTTATTCGTAGGCGGCTCAAAGTCTAACACCTGAAGAAGGGCTGTGAAGAGCAATACTCTGGGGCCCATAGGGCGAGTCATCGTATGGGTCGGCTTGATGCTCGGACCAGGAAGCGGTGGCTTATTAAGAGATGTATGAGTAGTTTTTTTTTCTTACTTGGGAAATATGTCAAGTAGGAAACAGAATAGGACACGGGTTGTATTGCGATCCAGACTCTGTTGTAAGCCCATGGACTCCACTTGTATATAAAGGGGAGCCCCTGAGGCAGAAAGGGCAAGTTACAATCTCTCAAGTATTAGGCTAGCAAAATCACACCCTTGTAATCGAGATCATCATCATCATCAATACCAATCAAGTAGGAAGTAGGCTATTACCTCCACCCAGAGGGGCCGAACCTAGGTAAACCCTTGTCTTTCGATTCCAGTCAACCCCGTTCAAGCTACTACCTCGCGGCGATGGCCTCACGACTAAGTCCTTTCACGAGGATATCTGTCGTAACAAACCCACGACAGGCGGTGATGGAAGGAGATGAGGGAGGGTACGACTGTGGTGGTGTATTTTTTTAGAACGGAGGCTCCAGAAGAGCCCGGCTTTGAATTAACAAAGCCATCAACCGGCCAGGATTACAACGAACAAACAAAGAAAACAAAGAAACAAAGCAGCAAGCCGATACATGGTGCTGTGTATAAGCTATCAGGCTACTACAAACTACTAGCAAAGATCTGGAAACTAAAGCACAAGTCCAGCTAGAAGTCGAAGACGCCCTCCACATCAAGCAGAACACCACGCTGGGCACTAGCAAATCTTGGGGGAGACAAACAGTAGTTGGAGGAGCTCCATTGTCAGCTCCATGGGCTCTGGCCGTCGATGTCGCCCTCCTCCACCTCAGAAGGGGGCTCCCTGCCCCCTCGCCCTGGCTCGAAGGGCACCGATCCGTCAAAAGGTGGAGACGCCCACCCTAGGGCTAAAGAGCGACCGATGCCGTTGCCAACCGAAAGACCACACCAGGACACCACCGCCAAACTACTTGGAGCTCATCCAAGGAAAGCATCGGCAATACATGATATCTGCACATGAGGAGAAGCAAGCTACACGGCAAGGCTGCTGAAGACCGACAACCCCCAACCAGAACAAGCACACTTCCCCCACAGCTCACCAAAGATGGCACCCCCTTGAGGGTGACGGCGCTCACGGCGTCGCTGCCGCCCAATCCCGAGGGATTTGGGTTTTCACCTGGTCCACGAGCAACATGGGAGGAAGAGGAGGGGGAAAGGGGGCATTTTTACCAGCGCCTACAGGTAGGGGACGGCGCCCATGGGCGTCGCCGCCGGCAGGCCGGCATAGCCAGCCACGGATTTCTCCGATCCCCTCTCCCAACCCCCACCTCGAGAGGAGACACGGCTACGACGCCCAGAGGCCGCCGGAGACCGGATCTGAGACGAGGGTGACAAGAGGTTGAAGAGGAAGACCTTCAGATCTGATGCGGGATCCCCGAAGCCACCACGCACCACAGCCAACGCCCGCCGCCACCGCGCCGCCCGCACGGCCGAGATGTGCGGCCAGCACCTGCTGCCGCCGTATGCTGAGGACGACGCAACACCACCGCCCGAGGTCGCCACCTCGGCTCCGTGATCCTCCGCAGGGGCGGAGCGACCAGATCCTCGCCGCCACCATCCCCAGCGGCCGCGCGGTGCTCCGGCGACCCCCTCTGGCGGCGGCGAGGGAGAGGAAAAGGGGGAGGGAGCCCCGGCGGAGGGCTAGGTTGAGCCGCCCGAGTCGCCCCTGCGGGAGCGACGCGAGGGCCTTTTCTGGAAAAAAACCCTGCTATGGTGGTGTATTTAGGGTTCTGCCTGAGTCGCCCTAGAGAGCAGCGACCCGAGGGACAGTACGTACATCTCACAATTGGCGGTTGTTCAACAGAAAGTAACATGAAAAGTTTACGAGGTTATAAGTTGGATGTCAAGTGCTGCAGATTATTCGTCATGCAGCTTAGATGACAAATAGGCAGGTATAGCGAAGCGACGTGGAAATGTCCTCTCAACATCTTTACGAAAAAAACATGTATATTGTGTTTTTTTTTGGTGAAAATCATCCAAATATACTATCAAAGTTTACCGGAAGTACAAAACATGTCAAATGTAATAGAAAATTACATCGAGATTATGAGACCATCGAACGACCACTTCCGCCGTCAGAACGAGCCGCCGACGCGCCTCTGTCGCCGCTCCCATACCGGAGCTGGCTTGACCTTGTCGATGAAAGCCGGGAAGTCTCCGTGCATGTGCCCCTAAGAAACATCACCCTAGAGGCGCAGTCATCGTCATTGAACCCCTAAATAGATCTGAAACACCTGACACCAAATCTCGCCGTATGACAGCAGGAATCTATGGCGGAGCTCCGTCGACTACGTGCAGATAGAGGAACTCGAGGAGGATCGGAACCCGGAATACACACTCAAAGAAGAAGCGCCGCCATCCTCCCTAGCCACACGTGCAAATACAAAAAAATAATTAACATAAACTACTAACCGGAGCGGAGGCACCAAGATTCCCCTCCCCATCACCGGCCGTAAGAGCGGCAGGCGGAGGCGAGGTGAATCTACGGGCTCGAAGGCGATGCTTAGAGGAGAGAGTTTACCCTACCTAACCACCAAGGGGTAGGGGAGGGAGAGAGAAACCCTAGATGGGTTTAAGCCACTAGGCAGCTTATATGGCTTTTCAGGCAAGCATAACATAATATACATATGATATGTAGCTGATTATTTAGATTTTTAAAGTAAATCAGCATGTGAATGTTATGTCGATTAGTCTGGCAAAACCTGAAGTGAGGGATTGGACAAGAGCCATTTTCTTATGAGCACATACAAGATTACACACAAAGTTTATTATGGCCGACGAATGATTTTGATTATTGCCACATACCCATGTTAGAAACATGACACACTAAAATGGAGAATGTGTCAGTGTTTAGTGCTGTTTGAATTCGTAAGTAGAATATCTTTTGTGCATTCATGGTCTTGGAATCTCTTACGGAGCTTGTGGTTGTGGACATGGTTCCATTTGTTTGGAAGTGATGTTGTTTTTTATTTCTTCATTGTACCTACACTTTAACTATAACAGAGTACATACAAATGAAATATATGTGTAGTCATGTCACCAACGGGACGGTGGCGCAACGTATTTGAGATTGCTCAAAGTAATCATTTCTTCCCCGTAGTGAAACAACGGTTCCATATGTGAAGTGGATGTCCAAAGTATACTGAGGAACTCATAAGCCCATGTACAAAATCTTATACTGATTGTTGCTCAAATCTTATGGAGATAAACCGATACCGATTTTCTTTAATATTTTATTATTATTTGAGCTTGAGTCTTGCATGCCAAATACACATAACATGTGGCTCTTTGCTTATTTTGACATTCTTACTCAAAGAAATCCTTCCAACAATGGTATGGAACCATTTTATAGGATCCTAACTGGACAACATCAACTGCTAAAGTATATGTATGTTACTCAAAGCGAGATAAACATACATTGGTATTTAAAAAATACCATCTAATTTAATGTTAAGTATTGCATGAAAAATAAACATAGCATGTGGTTCTGGCTTATTTGCGCATTCCAATGTGTTATGTTGATCAATGCTTCTGTTTTTTTGGCTACATTAATCCTTTAGTAATGCCTTGATGAAAGCTATAATTCCAAAAATATTTCTAGGTGAAGGCACTTCCGGTCCTGAATAGCAATGCCGGTGGAACTTAACCCAAATCCATGCCTTCTCGTACTTTCCTGCTTCAAACCCCGTTCACAATTCAGAGTGTATTTCGATCATTGAGGAAATGGGAACAAACTCTGCTCCTTTATTTAGCTGGAGGAGGTTCCGGCATTCTCTCTCTATCGGTTCGTTCGGAACTAGGGGAATTTAACCACCTTGCATCCTGGCTTGCCCACACCCCGGGTCCATAGCTAATCAAGTCATCGTTACTGGCAATTCTCATCCATCCTTAACTTATAGCGTCCCTCGGAGGGCCATTGGAGTTTGCAACTCGTTTCTCCTTCCCTTTTGAGGAAGGTGAAAAATAGTTCCATATCAGTGTTATCGGGCGGCCGACCTCATTACTTTTTATAGATTAGTGGTCAACCCACTCAGCTATTTCGTTTCAGGGAAATACTTAGTTTGGCTCGAGTGAAAAAAGAGAAAGACTATTGTCGTCCGTCATTTCACGTCCTATTGACATTATTACTAAGAATAGGGTTGCCCATTCCTGCCATGGTCCATGAGATCTTCGAGTTGCGAGTTGGTTTAGAGTTAGTTTAAGAATCACAGGGGAAGGCAAAGGTAGATAATCTGGTTCCACCTCTTTACTAGAGAGCCATAAGCAAGATTTATATAACTGACCGTTAAGATAACTGGCATAGTCAGAAGTATAGAACCTTCCTTTTACAAGAAGGAGGGATTTTTGATTGGTTTCTCTGTCACGCCAGAAGTCGTGGGTTCAAACCCCGTTTTCCCGCCCGATCTTTCTTTCTTCATGAGGCCACACCTCTGCCACTTTACCCTGAGTTTCACTAAGGCATATAACCCCATTCGGGTAAGAGGAGCAAGTAGTAGGGAACATCTATTTATATGCGTGTTAGCATCAACAAATTAATATGTGAAGGCACTTCAACCCTTTGAAACAAAATAATTTGTTTTGTTGTTATATTCCCTGATAATAGATTTTTTATTATTTAATAAAGGAATCACAACTTTAAATAAATAAACATCTAAAAAATATTGTTCCGGGATAGAATGGGACCACAGCCGGCCATCATACATATCCATCATGCCAATGGCCTGCCTGCTATGCTGTAAGGATGGCTGGAATCTTATGTACCCTTTTAACTACATATGCATTATTTCTTCCTATTCATGGTATCCTACAACATCTAGTTTTCTTAATAGACATAAAGTTTCTTATGCACGAGTTGTTGTCTCTTTATAACTTTGTTATGTCCCTTAGCAATAACAATGCACCATATTTATGACATTCAACACTAGAGGTGGTTGTTATTTATTAAGACTATACCTTTCGTCCATAAAGTATCTCATGAAATTGATTCCTAGCAATCACAAGATACACTATACTAACTATCCATGTATGTATTTGATCGAGAGCAAACTGAGTATGTGTTTTCTCTCCAAAGAGGTTCACCAACTTTCTCCCCACCACCAGTGCGTACCAAACATCAGTGTACGAAGAGGACATGCTAGCGCAAAAATTCCAATGCTACAATTAGAATAGGATTAGGAGACATCTGGGATCAAATGCTTAGTCTGAAGGAAATCCAATGTAATATCCTTCAAATTTTGTGTCAAATATGTGTATAGGGTTACACTTGCACTGACTGTACATGGAGGAAGATGGTCGGGCATAATCCTGGTGTGATGTCTAATGGTACCGAGGGGTACCAAAACTAGACTAGACAAAACCTGTAAGGGTAGACACAAGATCAAGAAATGGACGTTGGTGCTAGCAGGTTGATCAAGTTGTTCGTGGTGCAATGGTCATGATGCGTCGAATGGTCTTAAAAGGTTTCTACGTTGACCGTATTATGTTGATTGAGTTAAGGCGATGAGCGTATGTAGTCATGTCCTCGAGATGTAGGCATTGATCATTGAACCTCACTAACAATATCAACTCTCTATTTATTTTTCAAGCAATTTAATCACGTAAATTATAACACCATGTAGTATACCTTTACGGCACAATGAGGTTCTCAAACGTCAAACGGAAATCTGTCATCGTGTGCAGACTAGACAACAAGCGAGATATCAATAAAACTCTTCACACTCTCTTGATCTAAATCTGAGTATAAAACATTTCTCTCGTTTCCACATTGCCATGGTTATTTCTCAGGGAGACAATCTTTGCATGTGTGCTAGCTACATCTTTATTTCGGTGATTTCTTTTACCATCACGAGGATAATACCAAGAAATAAACGACAAACTAAATTTCTATAAAAACGATATCCCATCTATTCATGATGCTTCTGACTACCACGTGTGTGAGGACCACGATTTCATGCTCTGAACTACTGATGGTATTGGTTTGGTATTCTAGATGTAACTAAAATTTTCTATAAACTTAGTTAAAGTTTACAAAGTTTGAGTTGAAAACAATTCTAGTACTACATTGTATTTTAGGGCGGGGGGAGTACTAGGTACGCTTGCTGCCAATGGTGTCATCTGCATGCACGCGCCAGACCTGTCATCCAAACATTCACCTCGCTCCTCTAGTTATTTAGTTCACAAATTAGTTGGAGATTGTGAGTCTCCAAATAGACTTTCATACTTTTTGTGCAAATACTTTTCACAAGGTCGAATACCATATTGGGCAAAAAGTATTTCAAAGCATACAACATGCCTGTTTTGCAAGTGCAGCTAGTTGCTCATGCAACAACAAACATGCACTTGGAAGTAAAACTCAGGGAACAATTTTTATGAATGTTGGGTGTGTTGAGTATAAGGATTATTAGGAAGTATAGGATAGACTAGGATTAGGTCCTGCCTTGTCTTGTACTCCAAGTTGGTCTTTGTACTCCTATATGTATGCCTACGAGGCTCAAGCAGCAACAACAACTATTCCACCAAATCTCTCTCTCCTTTATAACATGGTATCTATCGCAAGTCGATTCTAAACCCTAGCCGCCACCGCTTCCGCACTCGCGCGCCGCCCCCGGGGCGGTCGGCCTCCATGACCGCTGCTGGAGGCCGCGCCGCCCGTACCTAGGGTTCGTCCGCCGGCCGTGTTGGCCGGCTGCCCTAGAGTGTCTTTTTCCCGAGCCATTGCTCCGATTTTTTCGCTCTCTCGCCGGTCGTTTTGATCGGCGTTTTTCTTTTTGGTTTTTCGATCTAATCTTGATCGGTTTGCGTCGCCCGCCGTCGCCGTCGACCCCATGCGCCTCTACTCCGACCCCGACGCGACCAACCGGCCTCTCCTCCGACCCGCGGCCACGTGCGCCGAGGTGGCCCGTCCGGGCCAGCCGTCGTCCGCGCGTCGGTCCGCCCGCCGCCCTGCGCCGGCCGTCACCGCCCTGCTCCGACCGGAACACCTGCATCGCCCCGACCCGGCGGCCTCGCACCATGCGACGGCCAATCATAGCCATCGCTCGCGCGCCAGCCCGCCCATCGATCCACGTCATCCGCCTCCGCCGCGTCTGCACGGCGGCCCGGCGGTCTACCTCGCCGGCCTCGTCCTCGGCTATATCAGGCTCGTTGTCTGCCTCAACTCGGGCGTCGTTGCTCCGTTGGTCGGTCGGGCCTCGCTGCCCGGGCGCCGGCGCTGCTTTGGCAACCCGGGTGCCGGCACTGACGTCCCGTTCCGTCCACCGTCGCCGGCCTTATCCGGGACTCCGCCGTCACTCCTCCATCGAGCGGCATCCCCGACCTCGCGCGCTATCGGCTTGATCACCCGCTCGCCGCCGCGATCCGCCTCATCTACGCCGCGCGATCGACCTGGCCCGTCGGTCACGCGCGCCTCCCCAGGTCCCGTGAAGATCGTCCCGAGTACTGCGCACCTCTCCGCCGATCGAGCATCGGGCTACCGCTGCGTCGCCCCGTCGGGCCGCAGCGCCGCCGCCCCCGTGGTTCTCCTCGCAGCTGCATCGACTCGTGCTTCGCCACTGCGTCGCCCCTTCGGGCCGTAGTGCTGCGATACGTGGTCCCCGCGGTTGCACCAACTCGCGAACCGCCGTTGCGTCGCCCCTTCGGGCCGCAGCGTCGCGGCCCGCGGTCCCCGCGCCGCCCCGAGGTCTTCCCGTCGTCGCCCCGACCCGCCTGCCGCCGCTGCGTCGCCCCTGCGAGCCGTAGCGTCGCGGCCCGCAGTCCACTCCGCCATCACCGCGCGTCGACCTCCCTTGGTATACGCCGCGTCGTCTCCCTTGGCGCGGGAACGCCACCGTCCGCGCTGGTCTTCGTCACGCTGTCAAGGTTCTTCACCTACTTCGAGCACCGCCGCCGCAAACCTAACCTAGGCGTCGCCGCCGCTCTTCTTTGGCCGCCGCCGCCGGTACCTTTGTAGTCGCCGTCGTCGCCCGTCCACCCCCTTTGTCTTCGTCCAAACACCAGCCTGTCGCCAGCGTCGCCGTCATCTACCCCGACCACTTCGTCTACTCCGACCACCGTTGGTGACGTCGGCCCCGCGCCGATGGACGCCGCAATCGTCGTCGAGTTCTTCTCTGTTGGCCCCTCCGACTTCTCCGACATGGCGTACAGCTCGTGCAGGTCCCTCGTCTACACATGCCCGGTGCTGGCAACACCGATGCGTGCTTTCATCCACGACGTGTCCCCGGGCCTGGCAAGCCTGGTCGGCGCTTCTTCAACTTCGTCTTCGTCCGTCTACGCATGCCCGGTGCTGGCAACACCGGTGTGTGCCTTCGTCTATGATGTGTCCCCGGGCTTGGCAAACCCGCCGCGACGCGTCGTCAACAACATCTTTTTCCCGGCACACCACTACTTCGACACCACAGCGCCCATGCTAACTTGGCGCCCCCTTGCGCCTGCGGCTCCACGGCGACTTCCTCGACACCGGCTACCCCGACTCGACATCGACCACGGCATTCTTCGCACGGCTACCTCGACCACGGCTCCACCACCCTACGCTCTCAGCTACATCGACAAACGGCACAAAAGGCTACCGCCTACTTGAGCAACCTCGTCCACTCCAGCCACGACTCTGCGATGCGTCGCCGTTCCGACTGTGGGGGGGGGGGTGTCCGTCGGCTTGCCTTCGGATTCTTCTCCAGTCTCACCGTCTGCGTCGCTACTGTTGTGACTGCGGGGGGATGTTGAGTATAAGGATTATTAGGAAGTATAGGATAGACTAGGATTTGGTCTTGCCTTGTCTTGTACTCCAAGTTGATCTTTGTACTCCTATATATATGCCCACGAGGCTCAAGCAATAACAACAACTATTCCACCAAATCTCTCTCTCCCTTCTAACAGGGTGGAAACTATGGCCCCAGTCCGCTGGCTCCCTGCCTCCGCCGCCGATTATGCTGATATAGTGCAATATCTTTCCTTGTTGGAAGCTTCTATGGCAACCAATGAACTCTATTGCATATGCCGAGGAAGCCGAATATTTCCTTGAGGATGCCAATATTTTATATATACACTTGGGCGTGCAAGATGGGCCTAAATGTGCGCTTTGCGATTATAAAGGTAGCAAACTAGTGAAGTTGGTCTACGGTTGAAAGGGGGCTTTAACTTTGGACCATAGAGGATTTTTCTACCTTAGTACTCCATCGAAATTGGTGACTTCCAAGATATGCACATAGTCAAACTTTTATAAATTGACTTTGAATGTCATTTTAATTATAAGACCATTCCTAGAATCTTTCCATGTCTTGCTTATTATGCATATATATCACAAACAAAATTAGTGGTAAAAACTATAGCTTGAATACTGCATTAGTATTGTAAACGTCAAAAAAAAAAATTGTACCAAGGTAGTCAGGAGCAAAGAAGTATTGGGGACAAGACGATATATACATGTAGCATGTAGAGTGCGGCGAATCTGCATCCGGGCTCATCTGCACCCGCGTTCATGGAAAAAAAATACTAAAAAGATTCAAAAAATTCAAAAAAAATATTATGTGGTAGATAATTTGATGCGTGAAGTTCGCTCTAAATTTCAACTCATTTGGACATCTGAGCAATCCTGGGCAAAAAGGACAAAATCGGGGTCTGTAAAACAGTGTACTGTTCAGGAACTGTTTTTGACCCGATTTGTCTTTTTTGCCCAGGATTGCTCAGATGTCCAAATGAGTTGAAATTTGGAGCGGACCTCACACATCAAATGATCTACCACATAAAAAATTTTTTTGGAATTTTTTGAATCTTTTTAGTATTTTTTTTTGAATTTTTTTCTGAGCGGGTGCAGATGAGCCCGTGCTCGGATGCGGATTACTCTAGCATGGAGTGTGGCGAATCTGCACCCGCGTTCATGGAAAAAATCAAAAAAATACTTAAAAAATTGCAAAAAAAAAATTATGTGGTAGATAATTTGATGCGTGAGGTTCGCTCCAAATTTCAACTCATTTGGACATCTGAGCAAAGATCTTTTCATTTCTTAGTCAAGGGGTGGGGAGGTGGACGAAAAGATATAAAGCATGTCGTCTGCTATAAAGGACTTTTGCGTAAACTATATCATGAAACTGATTCTTGGTGGAAGCCTCCAGAAACGGAGCCTCAGAGGCTGATGCCGACGGCCGGCCGATTTGCTTTTTCAGTAAAAAAAAAAAAGAAAGTGGCAGGAATCTCTTCATAGAAAATCCACCACGGAATGCTTCGTATGCGTACCAAAGTAGAAAGATGCCGCAAATTGACACAACCCAGATGTGGAACGTCACCATGTTTGAGTATAACGTTCATCTATGAGGAAAAAACACCCCACCATCGCGTATGCAAAGTTTGTTTTTGGGTTCGTCGAACCCCCGAATGGCCTGGATCCTTTCGACTTCGTCAACAAAATGAATACCTCACCCCATTCGAATGCTTCTTAGACTGTTAAATTTATATTTTAATAGTTTTCCACGGTATAATTTTATGTGGGACGATTCGTATATTTTTGGTCAAAGATATATCATGAAGGGAGAAGTATATTTTTCGTCCCTCAACTCTTTCGAGAGTATAGAAATGATCCCTCGACTGTAAAACCAGTAAAATTTGGTCCCTTAATTATTCAAACCGGATAAGTTTAGTCTCTCATACCGCTTTGGCTGGGTTTTTTTTTCTGACATGGAGTGGTTTTGACTTAAACTAGAGGCATTGTATAGGGTGGGCCGTCACATCAGCATGGTACACAGACATGTATAAAATCTGTTGTAGTTTTGCAGATATTAAGCATGTTCGTTGTACAATGATATTAACTTGTTTAAAAGTGAAAAAAAATCAGTTCTAGTCCCCTGCACATATGTTATTTTTTTCTGTTCTCATGTGCACAATGAAGTAGCTATATTGATGTATAAGAATCTATACAACAAAGATACCGATGTCAAAATTGGTAAAATAATGCACTGGTTCTTACTCATTTTTCTTAATTTAATAGCTAACTTGTCTGCACCTGCATTCCGTGTTCGAGTATAAGAAAATAAATAAGAAAGTATCTCTCAGTGTAAGGATATATGAAACTTTTAATGAAGCTGAATTCTATTTCTATCCATTATCATGTCAGGTGCGTTTTGATAAATAATAAATATAATGTATTTATCCTCGTCACAAAAATGCGTACTCGCTGGGTGGCTAGCCCGTGCTTGCACTTAGCACGAGGTGCCCCATTCGAGTAAGTCGACGGGCGAGTAAGTCGACGGGTGATATATTTTTTGCACGTCTTTTATTTTTTATACCACACTATGTTCAAGTTTTGACCACTAACAGGCTGGTCTCACTGTTCCAAACAAAAACCACTCTACAATTAGCAAAAAATCAACCAAAGTGGTATGAGGGACTAAACTTATCCGATTTTAAAAAATTGAGGGACTACAGTTTGCTGGTTTTAGAGTTAAGGGACCATTTCTATACTCTCAAAAAAATTGAGGAACGAAAAATATACTTATCCCAATCATGAAATGCAGAGCTTGTAGGATTTCAAAAAAGA
The DNA here is from genome assembly GCA_902687465.1 of Secale cereale. Taxonomy (NCBI): domain Eukaryota; kingdom Viridiplantae; phylum Streptophyta; class Magnoliopsida; order Poales; family Poaceae; genus Secale; species Secale cereale. The sequence goes on from LR738712.1 coordinate 646,558,067, forward strand.
AAAAGAAAAACGAGACAAGAGGGGGAGGAGCCCCACGAAATATTTTTATAGGAGCCAAGAAACACAATTGATATCTGATCCCCTCAATGATTGAACCTGGCTGGCTAGGTACTAGGGACGTAAGCACCGGAGTTTTAAAGCCATTTAAGCCCACTTATCGGTCTAACAGTTCAAGAAAGTTTTTTCCCCAGGAAAATGAACTATCGAGCTAACAAAAAAGAAATAAATGGGCTTTGCGGTGCCGTTTATCGTGCCATTTACATCCCTACTTGGAACACAAGACAATGCCCCTACCACCGAGCTAACGCTCAGCTCTCAGAGATTGTAGAATAATTGCCCAATTTTTCATACAGATAAATCCATAAATTTGATAGATAAATCATGATGAGTAGATTAAACATGGTGATTGAATCAACAAAAATAATAGACATGTCATAAGGTATGTACAATAAAAATACCATGTCTTCATCAATTGCTAGTATGACATATTCAGGCCCGTTCGGTTCACAAGAAATTTGGAGGAAAAGCATAGGGAAGTGGTTCCTTTGTAAAATTTGCCATTGCTTGCGTTCGGGACAAAGGAAAGTTAAACAGTGTTTCAAAAGAAAATTTCCATTCATGTGCAGTTTCCTATGAATTCTACGGGATTGAAAAAATCGACCCCAATCACATGTTTTGGTGGAAGCCCGAGGCAAAGGCAGCAGAACTACAGTGTGAATACGAATAGAATATTGAACGGGAGATCTTTGAGGTACAGACAAAAATAAATCACTGCTTTACTGAATAAAAAACTATAGCATCACCCGCAGAAGAAAAAGAAACTATAGCATAGCTGTAGAACCAATGGTGCTTTCCCGTACTCTCCCATACTGTTTCCAGCTACCCGAACACTCGTAGGTACTATTTCCTCTGCTGATCCCTCTGTCTTTCCATTCCTATGTTTTACGCCTACATTCCTCTTCCATTCATCCATTTCTCCATGTTCCTATATCTTAATTTCCCGTGAACCAAACAGACCTCAGAAACAATCTATAATCCCTAACATAAGGAATAAGAGAACGTCATAACGGAAGAAGAAGCATTTTCAGTCGCAACACCACCATTGAGCGTCATGCTGTGGAGGAGATCCTAGATGTTGGGGAAGAAGTCGTCATCCAGAAAGTAGTCCTTGTAGTGTGCCGCCATGATGGAAGAAGTATCCAGCAGTCCCTTGAGAGCGCTTCACAAAAATCTGATCACCCCTCTTCCATACATGATGACAAGACTCAGGGTTTCGAAGGCCAGTTTTCTCACTCCGCGTTGTATGCCGAGCAGCGAGAAGGGAAAGCAATAGGCGGCACAACACTTTTTTTTTTGAAATGGAGGTGTACCACCGGCCTCTGCATCATGAAGATGCATGCAGCCATATTATTAATAGTTCAAAAAAGTCAATCCAAAAATGTCTTACAGCTCGCAAACGGAGCAAAAGTATGAGTAAAGCAAAATAACATCATGACTCCATCAACCGGTAGGTAAAAATGTAGGATAAATTCCCTAGACTCCTATCATGTTATGTGATCGCCATCCAAACCGGTTGAATATAGCCCGAGCTACCATCTCTCATCGGTTGCACCCAGTAACCAAAGGCTCCCTGGAGTCCATAGGAGTGAGTAAGGACCACGTACGGATCCAAGCTGTAGCCCTAAAGATAACCTGTAAGAAAGTTAAATTGTGTTGTCTATTAAAAATCATATCATTTCTGCAGTTCCATATAGCCCAGAGAAGCGCACATATTCCAATCCGAATACGAGCTGCAGTAATCTGATCAACCCCAGCTAACCACGTCCCAAACAATGACGCAATATCAGCAGGGCTGTGAATATTAAAAGCTATATGAATCGTTCTCCACAAGAGTTTCGCTAAAGGACATTCAAGAAAAAGGTGTTGTATTGTTTCATCATGATCACAAAAACAGCACCTTGAGCTTCCTACCCATTTTCTTTTGATTAAGTTATCCTTAGTAAGTATTACTTGTCTGTGAACAAACCACATAAAGATTTTAATCCGCAAAGGAACCTTAACCTTCCAGATGTGCAATGACCTTGATATTGGCCCAGAATTAATCAAATCTAGATAGAAAGATTTCACCGTAAAAATCCCATTTTTAGTGAGCGTCCAGTGTATCGTATCCGGTTGGTCAGAGAGTTGAACGTCCATTAATCTCCAAACCAAGTGTAGCCACGCATTCCATCTGTCACCAACTAACGTACGTCGAAACTGGATGTTTAGGGGAGTGGTTTGCATAACTGTGCCCACGTAAACCTCCTTTCGTTGCACAATATTATAAAGTATTGGGTATTGGACTGCCAAAGGCGTCTCTCCTAACCACGTATCTTCCCAAAATCTCGTCGACAAACCATTGCCTACCAAGAATTTGACCCTGTGAAAGAACAAATTCCTCGTTCTCATAAGGCCCTTCCAGAATGGTGAGTCTATTGGTCTCATGGTTACCTGGGCTAAAGTTTTATATCGTAGGTATTTATTGCGCAAAATCTGTGACCACATACTCTCCGGTTCGGTCTCTAGCATGTACAACCATTTGCACATAAGGCATTTATTCTTGATTTCTAGGTTCTCAATACCAAGTCCTCCTTGTTCTTTGGGACAAAGAATATCTCATCTTGCCAGACGGTATTTTCTTTTGACCTCATCAGACTGCCAAAAGAAGCGAGACCTAAAAAAATCAAGTCGCTTTCTGACTCCTATCGGAATTTGAAAGAACGAAAGTAGGAACATCGGCATACTCGTCAAGACCGAGTTAATCAAGACTAGCCGACCTCCATATGACATAAGCTTTCCTTTCCAGCAGCTAAGTTTTTTTTTCAATTCGTTCTTCAATACATTTCCACTCTTTATTGGATAATTTACGGTGATGTATCGGTATGCCCAAGTAATTGAATGGTAAAGCACCTAACTCACATCCGAACAGCTGTCTATACTTATGTTCCTCGTCTTTGGCCTTCCCAAAACAGAATAGCTCGCTCTTATGGAAATTTATTTTTAAACCAGACAACTATTCGAAGAGGCACAAGATGAGTTTCATGTTACGTGCCTTAGCCAAGTCATGTTCCATAAAAAGAACAGTGTCATCTGCATATTGTAGAATGGATACCCCTCCATCGACTAGATGAGGAACTAATCCATCGACATGTCCACGTTGCTTGGCCCTGCCTATAAGGATAGCCAGCATGTCAGCTACAATATTAAACAGGAGAGGAGACATGGAATCCCCCTGTCTCAACCCTTTGTGAGTCTGAAAATAATGACCAATGTCATCATTCACCTTGACCCCGACACTGCCCTTCTGTACTTGGGTATCTACTTGTTTCCTCCAGCTTTCACTAAAACCCTTCATGCGCATTGCCTATTGCAGAAAGGACCATTTGACTTTATCATAAGCCTTTTCGAAATCCACTTTGAAGATAACCCCATCTAGTTTCTTCGAATGAATTTCGTGAAGCGTTTCATGCAGTACGACCACCCCTTCCATAATGTGTCGTCCGGGCATGAAAGCAGTTTGACTTGGTTGGACTACGTTATGAGCAACTTGTGTTAGACGATTGGTTCCAACCTTAGTGAAAATTTTGAAGCTTACATTCAAGAGACATATGGGCCTAAATTGTTCGATCCGAATTGCCTCCTCTTTCTTTGGTAGCAATGTTATCGTACCGAAATTTAGGTGAAACAACTCCAAATGTCCGTTGAAAAAATCTTGAAACATAGGCATAAGGTCATCCTTTATAATATGCCAACATTTCTTGTAGAATTCAGCAGGGAACCCATCTGGCCCCGGTGCTTTATTTGGTTTCATTTGTGAAATTGCCTGAAGGATCTCTTTCTCAGTAAACGGTACAGAGAGAACATCATTCTCCGCTTCGTGTAATTGGGGAATATCCTCAATCACCAATTCATTTAGTGTTACCGTGTTTGCAATAGGTGCTCCAAAAAGTTGTTTGTAGTAATTAGAGATATATGATTTCAAATTTTCATGCCCCACTATTGTTCCCTCGTCCTGTTCAAGATGGATAATTCTCTTCTTCCTATGTTTGCCATTTGCAACCATATGAAAAAATTGTGTATTATCGTCCCCTTGAACCACCTTGAGTGTCTTAGCTCGTAATGCCCACTTAAGCTCTTCCTCCCTCAAGAGTGCTCGTAGACCTTGCTCAGCCTTAGAATTGGTCCTTTGCTCATCTACCGAGAGAAGGATCTGTTCGGCCTTTAAGTCTAGTGTCTCAATTAGCTGAGTAAGACGTTCTTTTTTGTGTTTATAAATACCGCTCTCATTTCTGGACCAACCTCTCAAAAACTGCCGAAGATGTCTAATCTTGTTCTGCCATCTATCAACGTGTGACTTACCACTAACCGGTTTCGTCCATTCACGTCTGATGATGTCGAGAAAACCTTCTCGCTCGAACCAACTTTGTTCAAAGGAGAAATAGTTTTTATTTGCCACATGAGTAGCAATACCCGAGTCTAAAAGAAGAGGCGTATGGTCCGATATCGCTCTCTGCATCGCGTGGACCGACACTAGAGGGTATTTTTGTTCCCATTCCACACTAGCAAGTACCCGATCCAACTTTTCATAAGTTGGAACGGGTAACGAGTTGGCCCAGGTAAATTGTCTACCAGTGAGTTCAATTTCTCTCAAATTGAGACTCTCAATAATCATGTTAAACATCATCGACCAATGACTATCAAAATTGTCATTATTATTTTCGTCTCTCCTCCTAATGATATTGAAATCCCCTCCAACCAGTATCGGCAAATTTTCATCACCACAAATCCGTACTAAATCGGCCAGGAAGTCCGGTTTGAATTCTGGTTGTGCTGCTCCGTAAACAGCAACAAGTGACCATCGAAACCCATCTAGTTTTGATTTCACCCTAAATTTTATCGAAAAATCACCCTGAACCACATTAAGCACCTCAAGCGTATCACACCGTACACCTAGTAAAATCCCACCGGATCGTCCTTTAGGTGGTAAGATATGCCAATCAAAGTCAATCCCATTGGAAAGAGTTTGCAAAAATTGTGATGTAAAATTGTCTCGTCCCGTCTCCAATAGTGCAATAAAGTCTAAATGTTCTTCTAACGTAGTTTCTGATAAGAACCTTTGTTTAGCCAAGTCAGCCAGACCTCTGCTATTCCAAAAGAGTCCTTTCATAATTCATCATGAAATTTTTTCCTAAGCTTAATGCGATTACTCCTCCTAATTGCCGAAGTGGGATATATTTTCCTCTTCCAGGGTCGTTTAAGCTTCTCCTCATTACCCTGTGGGGGAGTAGGACCAACTATCGTGGATTCCATCCCCCCCATCAAGAAAGGTTCTATCATATCCGCATTCTCCGATCCCTCCTCATCTTCGGCCTCCGTCTGAGGTAAAAGATTATCGCAAATGTTTTCGAGGGCAGCCATACCTAAGTTAGTCATGTCATTATCATCCATAGGTTTGATAGATGCGAGATTATGAATAATGTCGGAAGCTCTCTCCGCCTCCATGTCTAAAAGGTCATTTACGGATTTAGCTACCTCACTTTCGTTGGAACCCAAAGATATCCCTAAGTCAACACTTGAAACCATGAAACGAAGAGATGAAATGACAAATGTCTACAGAAGAGGAGGGATCTCTCTTATACACTACAGTCACAAATGTCTGGTTTGTTTTGCACTAGCGCACAAATGTGTGGGTTTCTTTCTTGCGTGACAGGCAGCACACCCATGTATGTGTCATCTTCTCAACCTCTTTTGTGGTGTTCGGAACAGTCCATCTTCTATGTTGGTTAGGGATGTAGGCGGACATGTCTACTGTGTCTGTGTCGACGGAGTAACACTAATCACGGTTGCAGTAATTATCATGTTTTTTTAGAAAAAAAAATCAATCTATTTATCTACAATCATGATAGTACAACGAACACTAGAAATAATAAAAATTATATTCAGATCCGTATACCACCTAGCGACAACTACAAGCACTGAAGCGAGTCGAAGACGCGCCGTTGTCATTGCCCCTCCCTCGCTGGAGCCGGGCAAACGTTGTTGTAGTAGACGGTCGGAAAGTCGTCGTCTTAAGGCTCAATGGAACCAACGCACCAGAACAACAACCGCCGTAGATAAAGAGTGTAGATCAAAAGAATCCAACCCGAAGACACACGAACGATGAACATATCTGAGCAAATCCATCAAGACAGATCCATCGAAGACACACCTCCACACGCCTACTGATACGATGATGCTAGACGCATCACCGAAACGGCGGCTAGGCGAGGAGACCTTTATTCCATCTTCAGGGAGCCGCCGCCGTCTCGCCATCTGAGCAGGACACAAACCGTAAAAAAAGCTCAAAAACAGATAAAAAACGGAGCCCACACACCGGCAAGGGCCGAGATCCACTTCACCTCCATAGCCCTAAGGCCACCGCAGACGGGGCGGACCGGCACTGACGCCGGCGGGAGACAGAGAATTTTAGTTTGTTAGTTTGTTTGGAGGCGGCAACTGTAGCTAGGCGGAGGCGGTTTAACTACCATGCTAATCCTGAAATAATCAACAAAGAAATACGTGGACATGGCATCCTTAATCATATTTTGCTTATCCTTATTAAATACTCTCGCCGCTTCATAATATAGTTTATACATATATTTTTAATAGTCAAATCACACAAATTTTGAGTATGTCTTTAGAGAAAAATATTTACATTTAGAATGTCAAACATATATTCATTAAATAGTTTCATATTTTATACATTTGATATAGTAGATACAAATAATTTTTTCTATAAATTTGATCAAAGTTTGATTTCCTAAAAAATCTATACGCGCCGCATTATGGAACCGAGAGGTATATTATAACCCACTCGATATGCTCTTCTGATGCCAGTGCAGTTTATGTCATACTCGCTCCATTGTTTTTACTCCCATATAAGATTTGTCTTAACTCAAACTTCATAAAATTTGACCACCAAATGGCATATGTGGTAAACTATCTACAAACTCGGTAAAGTTTGACCAAATTTATAGTCAAAAAACTCAGCATATGTGGTAAACTATCTAAAAACACAGTACTGGACGTTCGATAAGTTGTGGTCTGTAGTTGTAGCTCCATTGTTCAACAACCTGCTTAAATGCCTTTTTTCGTGCAGTACTGGAGTGTCTACGGGACTTACCACTCTGGTCACATTTTGTTCTCGGTGCGTACTCACGGGGGATTGGAGAACGTTGGTCGAAATGGACAGGAGAGGGGAGATATTATTAAGTGGCCAGTCTCCGGAAAGTTCCCGGCTTGGCGGCCCGGCCGGCCATGGCACCGCCACCGTCTACGTGGCCGCCAGAAGCCGACCACGCGAAAAAGCGCAGTCGTCTAGCACCTTGTGTGCATGCACCTGGCCAGCCTCTCGAAGCTTCCCGTCACTCCACTCACTTTTTTAACCCGCTCGAGAAGAGCCGGGATCCCCGCTTCATTCATTTCCTACTGTCGCGTCTCCGTTTCGAAAAGGGTCGACGCCGTTTAGAGAGCATCACTTGAAATCAGGACCGCAGGGAGCACGTGCTGGTCGGGCAGAAGTGTGGGCGATGACTAGGATCGGACGGCGCCACAAAGATGCGCACAAACCAGGGTAGTACTAGCAGCTAGCAGGCCATGGTTTGGCTAAGCCTCCTTTTAATTTCACAATAAGCATCACAAGCTATACTTAAATATAGCTTGTCCGCGTCGATGAATATCCTAACATCGAATGCCCAGATAAGCAAAGAGTCATCGGGCCTGCTTATATGGCTTATCACACAAGCATAACATACTACAGATACGATGTGTAGCTGCAGTCTTAGATGTTTAAACTAGATCAACACGTGAATGTTATGTGGACTAGCCCAGCGAAATCTGAATAGAGGAATTGGACAAGCGATATTTTCCTGTGAGCACATGCAAGATTACCGGCAATGTGTTTATTATGGCTCACCCAAGGGTTTTGATTACTGCCACAGACCCTTGTTAATAGGGACATCTGTCACTAAACATGTATCACATGACACGCTGAAATGAAGAAGGTAGCAGGATTAAGAGTAAATTCTGTTTTTTACCCCCTATTTTGACATTTTTGACATTGATTACCCAATTTAGCGGGATTTCATCCGTTTTACCCGATTTAGCAAAATTGTTGCCATAATTTACCCTGTTTAATATTTTATGAGCATTCCGACCAGCAGGTCCAATTGTGCTGTCCCAACTTATAACCTGTTTAATATGTTTGGAGTTGGTGGTATTCTCCTATCATTTAAAAAATAGACCATTCTCCTTATTTGCAACAGATCATGGAAATACAATGTGAAAATTTTGTGTTATTACAACTACTTTTGCAATTTTGTGTTATTACAACTACTTTTGCCTATTTGTTCCTTTGGTCATGATGTCAATTCATCTCCTGATCATGCTCTTTTGTCAAACAGATTGTATTTATGCTTCACACTACTGTCAAAACTTATTAGCATCATCTTGTCCTCCATGATTCAAGCAGCTGTCACAAACCATAAAACTCATCCTCCATCTCCGTGCCTTACAACCATTGGAAGAGATCACCCCGAACGAATTGATTTCAAAGCAATTCTGGCAAAGGTTCAGCAAACCGAAGAAGTAAAAGAATTTCGTCAATATTCAAAATGTTGAAAAAAACATAAAATCAACGTACAGCAGGGTGCCATGTAGACACGTGATCTTCTGATCTTCTAATAAACGTCTTAATTATAAGCACAGCCTGATGGGTCCTTACTATGTCGCCAAACTAGGAAGAAGAACTGAGCACAACCTGATGGGTCAGGTACATGATTTGTTTTTTAAGTATATCAAATTCAAAGGACCGAGCCATCGGATTCCACGGGGTTGTTTCTTGCCTTGATGTTCCAGCCATACAATGTGCTCGAGGAGGTATGAAATTGCACGACCGGCCCCTCAGCACCCTAACATTTGGGACCTACTGGTCAGAATGGTCAAAAAAAATTAAACAGGGTAAATTGTGGCAGAACTTTTGCTAAATGGGGTAAAACGGATGAAATCTCACTAAATGAGGTAATTAGTGTCAAAAATGTCAAAATAGGGGGTAAAAACCAGAATTTACTCCAGGATTTACGACGCGTGTGGTTGGAGCTCAGGTGACGTATTCACTGTTGCAATGAGAATACACTGTGTTAGATTAGGGGTAACTGAATACGAGATGTGTTTGGTTCACGCAACGGAGTAGAAAGACGCGGAATACCGCCGTCAGCCTTGTAGACGACGTCGGGCGCATTGGAGGATGGACGACTGTTGGGATGGCTCGTGACGAAAAATGAGATAATTAGCCGTTCACAACAACTCTACTGGTCACGACGGTGCTGCCCACGGCTATGGCGAAGAGAGATCGGTGGCGCCGCCCACGGTGGGGGAGGAGAATGGAGACCGGCGGCACTCGATGGCGGAGGCGAATGGAGAGATGGCGGCACTCCGCGGCGGAGGTGAATGGAGAGATGACGATGGTACTGCTCATGGCGAGGGAGATCATCGACGCTCCTGCTTGGTCCTCGTCATGAAGAAAACGAACAGGACGAGGGGTTTTATTGGATACCAGGCTGTATCGGGTGTTTTCGGTTTTGTTAAAGACGGTTTGCGATTACACGGGAACTAAAACTGACGTGGCCAAAACAAACCCTGGGAACGTAATCGTGAGCCGGTGTATTCAGGAGACAGCGAGAATGTCACGAACCAAACGCGTTGTTAGTGTCGTTCGAATTCTTCCGTTGTGCATTCACGATCTTGGAATCTCCTACTGAGCTCATGGTTGCGAATGAGTGGATTCCATCTGTTTGGAAGCGATATTTCCAGTTTATTTCTTCATTGTACCTACACTTTAACTACAACGGAGTACTTGCAAATGAAGTTTATCGCTAATTTGGTGGTCATGTCACCTTGCAGTGTGCCGCGATTTGTGTCAAATATGAGTATAGGGTTGCACTTGCACTAGTTCTACTATGGAGCCTGATGGTTGGGCATCATCCGGGCCTAATATGTAATGGCACCATGGGGTAGCAAAACTAGACTAGACAAAACTAGTAAGCTAGACACAAGATCAAGAAAGGGGACGATATATGGGCTTGCAAATAGAGCAAATTGATCGTGGTGGAATGTTCGTGATGTGGAACGTAGTATTTTAAAATTTTCCTACGATCACGCAAGATCTATCTACCAGATGCATAGCAACGAGGGGGATAGTGTGTCTACATACCCTCGTAGACCGAAAGCGAAAGCGTCAAGTGACACGGTTGATGTAGTCAAACTTCTTCGCGATTCAACCGATCAAGCACCGAACGTACGGCACCTCCGCGTTCAGCGCACGTTCAGCTTGATGACGTCCCACGAGCTCTTGATCCAGTTGAGCTTCACGGGAGAGTTTCATCAGCACGACGGCGTGGTGACGGATATGATGAAGTTACCGGCGCAGGGCTTCGCCTAAGCACTCCAACGATATGACCGAGGTGTGTTTCTGTGGAGGGGGGCACCGCAGACGACTGAAGAGATCAACTTGTGTGTTCTAGGATGCCCCCCTGCCCCTGTATATAAAGGAGCAAGGGGGAGGCCGGCCGACCCTAGCTTGGCACGCCAAAGGGAGTAGGATTCCTACTCCTAGTAGGAATAGGAATCCTCCTTCCTATTCCTACTAGGAGTAGGAAAGGAAGAATGAGAAGAGAAGGAAGGGGAGAGGTGGCGCCCCCCACTCCTAGTCCAAAAAGGATTCTCTAGTGGGGGCGCCGACCAGCCCCAATGGGCTGCCTCTCACTTTTCCCTCAAGGCCCACTATGGCCCATACTCCCCCGGGGGGTTCCGGTAACCCCCTCCGGCACTCCGGTTAAATCCGAAACTTTCCGGAACACTTCCGGTGTCCGAATATAGTCGTCCAATATATCAATCTTTACGTCTCGAACATTTCGAGACTCCTCGTCATGTCCGTGATCTCATCCGGAACTCTGAACTACCTTCGGTACATCAAAACTCATAAACTCATAATACCGATCGTCATCAAACGTTAAGCGTGCGGACCCTACGGGTTCGAGAACTATGTAGACATGACTGAGACTCATCTCTGGTCAATAACCAATAACGAAACCTGGATGCTCATATTGGCTCCTACATATTCTACGAAGATCTTTATCGGTCAAACCGCATAACAACATATGTTGTTCCCTTTGTCATCGGTATGTTACTTGCCCGAGATTCGATCATCGGTATCTCAATACCTAGTTCAATCTCATTACCGGCAAGTCTCTTTACTCGTTCCGTAATACATCATCCTATGACTAACTCATTAGTCATTTGCTTGCAAGGCTTATTATGATGTGTATTACCGAGAGGGCCCAGAGATACCTCTCCGACACTCGGAGTGACAAATCCTATTCTTGATCTATGCCTACACCACGAACACCTTCGGAGACACCTATAGATCATCTTTATAATCACCCAGTTACGTTGTGACGTTTGATAGCACACAAGGTGTTCCTCCGGTATTCGGGAGTTGCATAATCTCATAGTCATAGGAACATGTATAAGTCATGAAGAAAACAATAGCAGTAAAACTAAACGATCATAGTGCTAAGCTAACGGATGGGTCTTGTCCATCACATCATTCTCCTAATGATGTGACCCCGTTGATCAAATGACAACTCATGTCTATGGCTAGGAAACATAACCATCTATGATCAATGAGCTAGTCTAGTAGAGGCATACTAGGGACACTCTGTTTTGTCTATGTATTCACACATGTACTAAGTTTCCAGTTAATACAATTCTAGCATGAATAATAAACATTTATCATGATATAAGGAAATAAATAATAACTTTATTATTGCCTCTAGGGCATATTTCCTTCACTCTTCCACTTGCACTAGAGTCAATAATCTAGATCACATCACCATGTGATTAACACCAATAGTTCACATCACCATGTGACTAACACCCATAGTTCTCATCGCCATGCGACCAATACCCAAAGGGTTTACAAGAGTCAACAATCTAGTTCACATCATCATGTGATTAACACCCAACGAGTAGTAAGGTGTGATCATGTTTTGGTTCGTGAGAGAAGTTTAGTCAGCGGATCTGTTACATTCAGATCTGTATGTATTTTTGCAAATGTCTATGTCTACAATGCTCTGCACGGAGCTACTTTAGCTAATTGCTCCGACTTTCAATATGCATCCAGACTGATACTTAGAGTCATCTGGATTGGTGTCAAACTTGCATCGATGTAACTCTTTACGACGAACTCTTTATCACCTCCATAACCGAGAAATATTTCCTTAGTCATCCAGTTACTAAGGATAATTTTGACCGCTGTCCAGTGATCTACTCCTGGATCACTTTTGTACCTCTTTGCCAAACTCATTGTAAGGTAGACAACAGGTTTGGTACACAACATGGCATATATACTTTATAGAACCTATGGCTGAGGCTTAGGGAATGACTTTCATTCTTTCTCTATCTTCTGCCGAGGTCGGGCTTTGAGTCTTACTCAACTTCATACCTTATCAAAGTGCAGTATATCGACTAGAGGGGGGGTGAATAGGCGATTTTTATGAGATGCTTCAAAACATGGCAGTTTCGAAGACAAACGATAAGCTCAAGCCTATTAGTATGCAGCGGAAAGTGGACTACACTAGATAAGCCATAGTCATGTATTCAATGAAGTGAAAGCATGAAGACTAATAGCAACTAGCCAGCAGTGATCATAAAGGAAGAAGGAATGAAGCCAATCATAACAAGCAGATACTCAGTGAAGACAATCAGATAAGGCAAACATGCAATGTCTTCACAGCATAGAGTAGTAAGTAAAGGGAAGGAAAGGATAGAACCAGTAGCTCGGGGAAGACAGTGATTTGTTAGACCAGTTCTAGTTGCTGTGACAACTGTACGTCTGGTTAGGGAGGTTGAGATTTAACTCAGAAGACCGCGTCCTCACCTTGTTCCCCTTGAGCTAAGGACACCTAGTCCTCGCCCAATCACACTGGTAAGTCTTCAAGGTAGACTTCCAAACCTTCACAGACTTCGATCATCGGCAATCCACAATTACTCTTGGATGCTCAGAACGCGACGCCTAACCGGCTGGAGGAAACACAGTCCTCAAGTGTAATAAGTCTTCAGGTCACACAGACAGAAAGACTTCAGTGATGCCTAACACTCTTTGGCTCTGGGTGTTTGGGCTTTGTCCTCGCAAGGATTTCTCTCTCAAATGCTTCGGAGGTGGGTTGCTCTCAAACGACAAAAGTCGTGTAATAACTCTAAGCAGCCACCAATTTATGGTGTAGGGGGTGGGCTATTTATAGCCACTGGGCAACCCGACCTGATTTGTCCGAAGTGACCCTGGGTCACTAAGGAACTGACACGTGTTCCAACGGTCAGATTTCAAACACACACGGCAACTTTACTTGAGCTCCAAGTAAAGCTGACTCATCCGCCTCTGGATAAGATTTGCTCTCATAGTCTTCGCTCGAAGACATAGGATTTGGTTGAGCATCACTTCAGTCACACTGACTTAGTTCACTTGGACCCCACTTAACAGTACTGTGGTTCCTATGACTCAACAAAGAAGAAAAGGAAACAGCGAAACATCTATGTCTTCGCTCTCCACAGTCTTCACACAATGTCTTCTCAAGTCATAGTCTTCAATATGATTATCTTCATATACCACCACTGATATCAATGTCTTCATACATTTTTAGGGGTCATCTCTGGTAGGTTAACCGAATCAATGAGGGACTACTACCTGTGTTATCCTGCAATTCTCACAAACACATTAGTCCCTCAACCAGGTTTGTCGTCAATACTCCAAAACCACTAGGGGTGGCACTAGATGCACTTACAATCTCCCCCTTTTTGGTGATTGATGACAAACTGGTTGAAGTTTTCAACAGGGATAAAGATATGTGAAATTATAAAGGATAAAGGTATTGTCTTCGTAAGTAGCAAAAGGCTCCCCCTGAAGATGTGCATATGGTTGATTTGCCTTTGAATGCAAATGCACATGGCAGGTTTTACTTGTGGAGATCCTCTTCAACTTATGAAGACAATTCATCATGCATAATTGATATGTCAAAGATAATGACATGCATAATGAAAAATGGACGTCTGCAATAATGACTAAGTGCGGAATATAAGGTAGCAGATGCGGAATTTATCATCGCATTACAGAGTAGCATAAAAACATAGCAGACGACCATCAGTTTAAGTTTTACAACTCAAAGAACCAAATGTAGCAAAACGAGAGTTGTAAACACTAGGCAAATTATAAAGCACCTGCCCGTATGGACCCGCTTGAAGACTATCAACTCATATGCTTCTCCCCCTTTTGTCAGTAAGGACCAAAAAGGTTTGAAGACATAGAGCCTCTACTCGTTCCCAGTTGGAGCAGAAGAGGATGCAGGGTCGGTGTTGTTGTTTGGCGGTGCAGAAGTGGTTGGTGCAGTGTCGATGCGCGCTGAAGTAGGAGGCGGTGAAGTAGCATCATCCTGATCATCAATCACCCTGGCGTCAATTGTTGCAGCGGAGGAGGAGTATTCAGAATCTTCAAGAGATGGAGTTCGACGCATAACAGCAGTCCTTGGAGGAGTGTTATCAAACTTGAATCTCTCAGTGAAGCCATCGTCTTGAAGATCTGCTTCAGCACTCAGCAAGGTCAAACTCTTCCAAGACCTCCGACATGTTTCATGAGCAAAAAAAGCATTCTTGGTGGCAAGATTGCGAATGCGATTGACATCCACCAAGAGGCTTTGCATCTGACGCTTTAACCAGAGGTGATGCTTGTCCTGTTTCTGATGAAGGGCTACTAGAAGCTCTCGGTTGTTCAGGACACGAGATCGCTTCTGAGGCCTTTGAGCGATGGTGCTTTCAGTAGCTTCGGTTTCAGCGTGTCGAGGTAGACGAGTACGGCCAGCCAGAGGATAAACACGTGAGACTGCTGGAACCCCTTCAATCTGCTGAGTGAAGCTTTGATGATCAGCATTGTGAAGACTAACTGGCTCTTTAGTAGGCTCTTGGTAGATGGCTTCAGCTGACATATCAACCTCAGGCAAGAAAATCTGATGGTTGCGAGCAGAGGGTTGATAGGTGACAACTGAATGCAACTTGATAAGGCGCATTATCCAAGGGGCATAAAATTTCAGACCCAATAGATCAGCTCCAGACATAGCCATTTGCCGAATGAAGAAATCTTGAGCATTGAAGCTGATGCCATTGAAGATATAGAAGACCAAAGTCTTCATAGTTCCTTCAAGCTTGGCTGATGAAGAATGTCCTTTGATTGGCCATAGAGTACGCCTTATGATGTGATAGATGATGCGCGGCAGGTACTCGAGGTCTTCAACAAAGAATTCCTTAGGATATTCAGCATCACTTGGCAGAGGCTTCATCATGCTGAGCATTTGGCTCATGGTGGGCTGACGCTTCTGAAAGATACTCTCCAAGGCTTCAGTGTGCAGTTGACAGCCAGGTTCATATAGATATCCTGGAGTGGGCAGGCTAGTAAGCTCAATGAGATCAAAGGCTTTAGCTTCATGATGCACATTGTCTGTCATCCACTCAAGGACCCATGTCTTCGGATCCCTGTTGTAGCCTCGGATGTGGAGTGTGGCATAGAATTGCAGAAGCAGCTCTTCATTCCAATGCTCTTTATCTATGACAAAATTGAGTAGGCCAGCATCACGGAAGCAGTCAAGAGCTTCCTCCAAGCAGGGCAGACCAGCAATAGCTTCAGTGTCAAGACGCATATGAGGGAAAATGCGCCCTTGATCATAGAGTACTCTTGAGTAGTAGCTGCACTGTTGATGGCTCCAAAACCTGTCTGATGATATTCTTGGTTTGGAATATGGGTTCTTGGCGCTGTCAAAGAAGGTGTTGTGCGCAGTGAAGCTATTGGCATTGAATGACCCTGAAGATGTTGCTATACCTGGAAACCTTGGCAGTCTTGGCTTAGGCTTCTGAACTTGGGGCCTATGAGCAACATGATGATCAAACTGAGGACCAGCAGCACGTGGTTCAGTGGTAGGTGGCGAAATCAGAATGGGCCACCGGACAGTAACAAGTTGATCATCCTTGTTGTATGCTTGCTCAATGGTATGAGGCCGTGGAGGCGGAACAGGAGCAGAGGCATTATTTTCAAGCTGCAGATTGGCGTCAGGTGCAGCATTGGCTTGAGGCACAGCACTGGCTTCAGGAACAGCACTGGCTTCAGGAGCAGTTACTTCAGGCGCCATAGTGTCTTTAGGTGCCACATAAGCTTCAGCCATGACCACGTCATTGGTTTTAGTGTTGGTGGTGGCAGCCTCTGAATTTGTAGCCTCCACTTCAGAAGCTGGAGGGTCAGACACGTTCTCCTCGAGAACAGGGGGTGCGGCAGTACTTTCTACTTCAACTTGGGGTTGTTCTTCTTCTTGTTGGGGTGGTTCTTCTTCGGCTGATGCAGTCGGAATATCTTCAGCCGCTTTGGCTTCAGATTATGAGGGGTTTCCAGTAGGAGCAGCATCAGGTGCAGATGGTTGCTCTACTCCTTCTGGAACACTTGGGGCAGCGACTTGAGGCCTTGGTCCTTTGAGAAGCCTGCGAAAAGCTGGCGACGCCTGAGGAGATGGAGGTTGTTGGGCCTCAAAGTCTTCATCTTCAAGCACCGTACTGGTGTCTTGAGTTTGCTGGGGAGTGGCTTGTGTATCATGTGGATGATCAGCCCACGAGTCATCCTGAGCAATTGGCGTCAATGGACGACCAATGCTGATGCGTTCGCTGTTCGTGAGAACAGGCGAAGAGTCAATGTTGTATTCGATCTAAGGAAGGACTTCATCATCTTCAACATTGTCTTGAGGACCAATGTCTTCAGCTGCGGTGGGGTCAACAGCTGGAATGTCTTCAGCCTCTATGGGAGCAGGCTCATGAACAGTCGGTCTTCGTTCTCTCTGGGCAGATGCAGGGCGAGCAACTGAGATTGGCTCGACAAAGATAGGCTCTTTGGAAGCAGCCTTATCCTTCTTGGTTTTACGCTTCTTGGTGGGTGGAGCTTCATCAGTAGATTGCTTACGCTTGCGAGCTTCAGCTTCAGCCACTTTAGTCTTCTTGAGCTTTGAAGCGGTTGGGGTTGCCTTAGTCTTCGTGTCAGTCATGCTAGCAGGGAAGACTATGCGAAGCTTTGAAGCGGTTGGGGTTGCTTCTTATTCTTCTTGGCAGCCATCCTTGGATCAATGCCAGGACGCCCAAGAGCCTTGCGCTTTTCAGCTTCATTGAATGCTTGAACGCATTTTGCAGCCAAGTCCTTGATTCGCTCACTAGAACCTTTAGCTTCTTCACGCTGCTGGAGAAAGGCTTCCTTGAGCTCTTGCATCATAACCTTGAAGTTTTGAATTTCTTGCACGCTGAGCTTGTCCATATGCTTCTTGAACTGAGTTTTTTCATAATCTATCTTTTGCTTCAGCTCAACAATTCTTTGAGCCAGAGCCAGCTCAGAAGCAATGGCGCCATGGAAGGAGACGCTGAGGCCAACTGGAAGTTGAAGATTGTCGAAGCTCAGGTTGGGAGTGTCAAACCATTCATCAATGAAGTTATTGAGCACTTCAACGTCAAAGAGCGGCAAATCATTGAAGATTTCAGCATCTTCCTTGCTCCTGATCAATAGCTCCAGAGCATCGTCACCAAGATCTTCATCACTTGAGAGATCAAGGGTATCATTGGCAGTCTTCAGTACTGCATCAGGAGTGAGAGTTGGACTGGGGTTCCATGTTGGCTTCCTCTTCAGATGTCTGCTCTTGGAGATACGAGAGTGTTCCTCAGATTGCACACTTGGTGCAGGTGGAGTAGTGGCCAAAGGCTTCACTCTAGACGCCTTTGGAGGAGTAGTCTTCGAAGCCTTTGATTTCTTCTTCTGGGGCTTCGGCGTTGCAGGTGCTTCTTCAGAGTCAGCATCTGCTTTAGGATGATCTACATCTGCCCCTTGAACCCTTATGTGACTGATGAGGCCCTCTAGGTTGTATAAAGGCCCAACCAGATTCGGTTCTGCTTCGCGCGTGCCATCAGCGCGGGGCGCAGAGGGGCCAGGATTGAAGTCTAATCCCCAAAGCTTCTTGTTCTCTTTGGCCGAGTTCTTGGCGAATTGAAGATTTTGCTTGAACAGATTGTCGTCGCGACACCAGAGCAGAGAGCTTGGATCAGCATCAGCAGGCTGAGGCCCTCTGACCATGCAAGGATAGAAGCCTTGAGCAATGACTTCAGCACGAGTCTTGGAGGGAAGATTCTTATAAGTGATATCTCCCCATGGATGCTTGATGGCGTTTTTCTCGGCATACTCTTGGGTCACGAACCTATACTTGAACCACTGTTCAGCCCAGTATCTTCGAATCCATTGGATTCCTGTCTTCCTCTGATTGTAATCCTCCTCTGGATCAGTCTTGTATATCTCACTGAGGTCAGGAGGCAAATCAATGGAGGTGTTGCCACGGCGTTATCTGCCACCCTTTCTTACTGTCTTGTCAGTTGCCATTTGCTTCAACCTGAAGGGCTTCAAATTGAATGGCTTCAAAACAAGCAAATGCTTCGGTCTGCTGGTCAGACAGGAACTGTCTTCAGGGGAATGAATGTGACGCTGCAAAAACTCTGCAAATGAATGCTGACTATGAGAACCAAGGGATTCTCCCACGGACATGTACCTGTGACAGCATTAGAGATGCGAGGGAAGGGGAAGAGGTCGTATGCATTCTCAGAAGTTTTGAAGATTAAAACAGTTTTGAAGACTTTGACCTCATAGTGCGAAGACATTCACTCATGGGAGTTGGTTCCAGATTTGTACAGATCCACGAATAAGTACAAGTGAGGAATCTAACTATGGTTGAAGCATATGTGAATGTACTAGGCAAGATATGAGATGCAGACAGGATAGATCTATATATCTAAGTAGGTAGAAACCTCTTATGGTAAAATATATGAATCTTTATGGATCTAGAAGATGGTAAAAAGCAAGTTTTATTTACCACACGATGAACTGCTTATACGGAGAGGATTTGGATGCCCAGCAGTTCGATCTTCCGTGCCCTAACTTGGCGATGGAGGACAGCTACGACGACGACGGAGTGGAAGATGTCCGCGGCCGGCATGAGGACGGCATCGACAAAGTTGCGGCAGCGAACAGCTTCGTCGCCAGCGTCGTCGAAAGCTAGCGGAGGCGCTAGGGTTGGTCGAGGTGGAGAGGTGGTAGAAGAAACTTTTGACCGTGATGGGACGTGCATTTATAGGCATGGGAGACGGCACAGCATAATTACTCAGGTGCCCCTGACGGTTCACGTACGAGTGGCACGTGGCGGTCATGTAATGCATTGGGAGTTGTCCCACGATCCCACGTACACCACGACTGTCGGAGTGGTCGTTCCGGCTTCTCCGGGTTTCAGGCATAACGGCTGGAGCATTAAAATCAGATTTAAAGTTTGTCTCCGTATCTTCTGCTGACAAGGACGCGGAGAAGATATTCGACTGTTTCAACAGAATGCATATGATTTGGATAGACAGAGTGTGAGATGAGAAAGCATAGAGAGGTTAGGGTCCGATCACATTCACTTAGTCCAAAAGATTCAAATACGAAGACATAGCTATAAGTGAATGCTGTTGAGGACAGAACACAACTCTCTCTCTCTCTCTCTCTCTCTCTCTCTCTCTCTCTATATATATATATATATATATATATATATATATATATATATATATGTCCTATATGAAGACAAACCAAGTGTAAAGACTTTGCAAATGTAACGCCACGAGAAACGCTTCAAACAAGAATTTGGTGATGGCGTTACCCACCGTATAGGAAGTATTAGACCCAGACACGGCGCACAATTATCGTGGCGCTCCGAAGTCAAATTCCATGTTAATGTATTCACACTTAGAATGTAAGTCTTCATTGATTGAAGATATACTTTACTTCGTGTGTTGCATATCTAAGTCATCAATATGCATAAGTGTTAGGACGTGTGCCTGATTACAAAACATTTGAGGATTCTAAGATATTTATCTCACACCGCAACTTGCAAAACCTTTTCTCATCCAAGGGCTTTGTGAAGATATCTGCCAGTTGCTCTTCAGTGTTGACGTGTATGATATCAATATCTTCCTTCATAACATGATCTCTAAGAAAGTGATGACGAATTTCAATGTGCTTTGTCTTCGAGTGCTGAACTGGGTTGTTGGCAATCTTGATGGCGCTTTCATTATCACAGTAGAGTGGCACATGCTTCAGATGGACTCCATAGCCTTGAGTGTTTGCTTCATCCAGAGAAGCTGAGTGCAGCAAGATCCAGTAGCAATGTATTCAGATTCAGCAGTGGAGAGTGATACACAGTTCTGCTTCTTTGAAGACCAACAGACAAGTGATCGTCCTAGAAAGTGACATGTGCCAGATGTGGACTTGCGATCAACTTTGTCACCAGCATAATGAGCATCTGAAAATCCTACTAGATCAAACTCTGAGCCCTTTGGATACCATAATCCTAGTGTTGGGGTGTAAGCCAAATATCAAAGTATTCGCTTCACATCTAAGTGATGCGACTCCTTTGGTGCCGCTTGATATCGAGCACACATGCAAACACTAAGCATAATATCTGGCCTAGATGCACATAAATGAAGTAAAGAACCAATCATGGAGCGGTATACCTGTTGATCAAACTCTTTACCATTGGCGTCGGGACCCAGATGATGTTTAGCAGGCATTGGCGTCGAGTACCCTTTGCAGTCTTGCATTCCAAACTTCTTCAGGCAGTCTTTAAGATACTTCTCTTGAGATATGAAGATGCCGTTGCTTTGCTGACGAATTTGAAGACCAAGGAAGAACTTCAGCTCACCCATCATGAACATTTGATATTGTTCTTGCATCATGTGACCAAACTCATCACTGTATTTCTTGTCCGTGGAGCCGAAGATAGTGTCATCCACATAGATTTGGCAGACAAATAGCTCATCATCATATGTCTTCGTGAAGAGTGTGGGATCTAGGGATCCAGGTTTGAAGCCTTTGCTCTTCAGGAAGTCTTTGAGGGTGTCATACCAAGCACGAGGCGCTTGTTTGAGTCCATACAGTGCCTTGTTGAGCTTGTATACCATATCAGGATGTTTTGGGTCTTCAAAGCCAGGTGGTTGTGCAACATACACTTCTTCTTCAATTCTTCCATTGAGAAAGGCACTCTTTACATCCATTTGATATAGAAGTATGTTGTGATGATTTGCATAGGCTAGCAGTATACGGATAGCTTCAAGCCTAGCCACAGGAGCAAATGTTTCATCGAAGTCAATCCCTTCAACTTGAGTGTATCCTTGAGCAACGAGACGAGCTTTGTTTCTAACCACTTGACCATGCTCATCTTGCTTGTTGCAATAGATCCATTTTGTGCCTATTGTGTTGTGCTTTCGAGGATCAGGACGCTTGACAAGTTCCCACACATTGTTCAACTCAAACTGTTGAAGCTCTTCTTGCATTACTTGAATCCATTCAGGCTCCATAAAAGCTTCAGCAACTTTCTTGGGTTCAGATATTGAGACAAAAGCAAAAAGCCCACAGAAATTTGCAAGCTGTGTTGCTCTTGAGCGAGTGAGTGGACCAGGAGCATTTATGCTATCAATTATCTTCTCAACTTGTACTTCATTTGCAACACGAGGATGAGCTGGACGAAGATTTTGCTCTTGCTGTACATTGTCTTCATCAGGAGTATTGTCTTCAGGCTGATCATTGTCGTCAGGTTGATTTGGAGCAGAGATGATGAGTTCCTCGTCAGGTTGTGCTTCAGAAGGCATGATCTCACCAGTTCCCATTAGCTTGATAGATTCGTTTGGTGAAGCTTCATCTAGCACATTTGGTAGGGACTCTCTTTGTGATCCATTTGACTCATCAAACCTCACATCCACAGTTTCAACAGTTTTATAGAGAAAAATGTTGAAGACTCTGTAGGAGTGTGAGTCCTTTCCATATCCGAGCATGAAGCCTTCATGAGCTTTGGGTGCAAATTTTGACTTATGATGAGGATCCTTGATCCAGCACTTAGCTCCAAATACTCTGAAGTAGCTTACATTTGGCTTCTTTCCACTGAGGAGTTCATAGGATGTTTTCTTCAGAAGCTTGTGAAGATAAACACGGTTGATGATATGGCATGCAGTATCAATAGCTTCGGGCCAGAATCTTCTTGGTGTTTTGTACTCATCGAGCATCGTTCGAGCCATCTCAATTAGAGTTCTGTTCTTGCGCTCAACGATCCCATTTTGCTGAGGTGTATATGGGGCTGAGAATTCATGAGTGATTCCCATCTCATCCAGATAAAGATCGAGGCCAGTGTTCTTGAATTCAGTGCCATTGTCACTTCTTATATGCTTGATCTTGATGCCATAGTTGTTCATGGCACGGTTGGCGAAGCGTCTGAAGACATCTTGCACTTCAGTCTTGTAGAGTATTATGTGCACCCATGTGTATCTTGAATAATCATCAACAATGACAAAGCCATAGAGACAGGCTGTGGTAGAGAATGTGGAGTAGTGAGTAGGGCCAAATAAGTCCATGTGAAGCAGCTCGAAGGGTTTGGATGTCGTCATGATTGTCTTCGAGGGGTGTTTGGCTCTAGTTATCTTCCCAGCTTCACAGACACCACATAGATGATCTTTCTTGAACTTGACTTCCTCGATGCCTATGACATGCTTCTTCTTTGCGAGAGTGTGCAAGTTCCTCATGCCAGCATGTCCTAGCCTTCGATGCCAGAGCCAGCACTCTGAAGCTTTTGCTAGTAGACATACAACCATCTGCGGTCCTGCTGAGAAATCTACCATATACAGATCACCTTTTCTGTATCCTTCAAATACTAAAGACTTGTCAGATTCCATTAGTACAAGGCAACAAAATTTACCAAATATCACAATCATGTTTAAGTCACAAAGCATTGAGACCGACATTAAGTTGAAGCCAAGAGATTCAACAAGCATGACTTTGTCCATGTGCTGATCTCTTGAGATTGCAACTCTACCTAGACCCAACACTTTGCTTTTACCAGTATCAGCAAATGTGATGTGACTTTTGTTGGATGGACGTAAGGTTGAGTCCATGAGAAGATTTCGATCACCAGTCATATGATTTGTGCATCCGCTATCCATAATCCATTCTGAAGACTTTGGTGTCACTCCCTACATGCAGTTAGGAGGATAGGCTTCACCAAAAGCCATTATGAAGCATAAACATTTGATGCATACGTGGATTATGAAACCTTTAGATGAAAGTTAGGAAGGATAAGATGTGCAGCAAGTGATTTATGAATAGTATGAGTAGTAAGTCATTGTGGGCAATTGATCTTGTGCCCAACAAGTGTTTTAGGTCCCCAGCAATAGCATCAGAAGCCTTTGATTATAGGCTGGAGACCTTTCCCTGCAAGAGAAAGTTAGTTCTTCTTAACCACCCACATCTTCAGGCGTGGCTTAGAAGCAATGAGTCTTAGAGCAGCATCTGAGAATTTTGGCTTTGGAGCCCTAGCAAATAGTCTTGCAGGAGGAGAATAATACTCATAAGAATAGGCAGAAAAATTCTTGGATTTATGAACATAGCGGTTTGAAGAAACACGCTCATATTCATGGGTCTGAGTATGGTTTCCCTGCAAAACATTCGCGTTAGGGTGACTCAGATGAGTCCTTTGTCTGTATGAAGCCTTAGGACCATATGAAGCCTTTGGTCTGGGGTTTGTCTTCATCCCAGGAGGTGTCATGTCAGTATTTGCTGGAAGCTTCTCAAGACAACCTTTGGGTACCCAGGTCTTCTTCATAGGTGGTCCATTCCTGCAGTTAGTACCAATATACCTGGCAAACACTTCACCATTTTGATTCTTAAACAGTTTATAGTTTGCATCAAAGGATTCATCAATGATAACAGGATTAGCACAAGTGAAGCCAGATAAGGTAGATGGATCCACTGTAGGTTCCTTTGCAGCAACCCATGTGGTTTTGGGATACTGCTCAGGCTTCCAGTATGAACCATCAACATTCATTTTCCTGTCGAACCCAACACCCTCTTTCCTAGGGTTTCGGTTCAGTACTGCTTTTTGAGGACATCACATAGAGTCTGATGCCCTTTGAGGCTTTTGTACATCCCTGTTTCAAGCAAAGTCTTCAACCTAGCATTTTCATCAGCAATAGTAGTGGTTTCCTCAGCAAAGGGGTTAGTTACCACATCAATAGTTGAAGATACTGCAACAATGGCAGCAGTAGAACAACCAGCAACAGATGTAGCGTTATCATGCTCAATGCATTTTAGACATGGTGGTTCAAACTCTTCGTGAGTGGAGCTGATCAGTTGTGCACGGAGTGACTCATTCTCCTTTTGAAGATCTTCATGAACCGCTTTCAATTTCTCAAGTTCTCGTTTCCTTTGAATGTAATCGTGGGAAATCTTTTCATGAGTTTTTGAGAGCGATTCATAAAGACCTTGAAGTTCCTTGTACTTGACATGAAGATTTTTTATGTCTTCAATTAAGGACTGAGAACGGGTCATTTCCGCGTCCAACAGGTCATCGCTTTTGTCTAACAGCTTTTGAATATGTTCCATGGCTTTCTGCTGTTCAGTGGCAATTTTAGCAAGTGTTTTGTAGCTAGGTTTTGATTCACAATCAGAGTCATCTTCACTAGATGTTTGATAGTAAGCATCGCGTGATTTTACCTTGGCACCGCGTGCCATGAAGCAGAAGGTGGGTGCAGAGTCGTCGTCCTCATCATCATTGTAGGGGACGGGGCCATTGTCTTCAGTGTTGAAGATAGACTTACCCACGTAGGCAGTGGCTAAAGCCAGACTTGCAGCACCAGAATCAGACTCCACCTCCGCCTCTTCAGAAGCAGACTCTTCCTCAGAATCCATCTCCTTGCCAACAAAAGCGCGAGCCTTGCCAGATGAATTCTTCTTGTGTGATGAATACTTTGATGAAGACTTTGAAGAAGACTTTGAGTATTTCTTCTTTTTTTGTCATCAGAATCATATTCCTTGCTCTTATTTTTCTTCTTCTCGTTGTCCCACTGAGGACACTCAGAGATGTAGTGACCAGGTTTCTTGCACTTATGACATGTTCTCTTCTTGTAGTCATGAGTAGAAGCTTCATCATTTCTTGAGCTAGATCTTGAAGACTTTCTGAAGCCTTTCTTCCTAGTGAATTTCTGGAACTTCTTCACAAGCATGGCAAGCTCCTTTCCAATGTCTTCGGGATCATCAGAACTGCAGTCAGATTCTTCTTCAGATGAGGAAACAGCTTTTGCTTTTAAGGCGCGAGATCGGCCATAGTTGGGACCATAGATGTCACGCTTCTCAGATAGCTGGAACTCATGTGTGTTGAGCCTCTCAAGTATATCAGACGAATCGAGAGTCTTGAAGTCAGGGCGTTCTTGAATCATCAGTGCAAGGATATCAAATGAGCTGTCGAGTGATCTCAGAAGGGTATTGACGATTTCATGCTTGGTAATCTCAGTGGCGCCAAGTGCTTGAAGCTCATTTGTGATGTCAGTGAGACGATCAAAAGTGTGCTGGACATTCTCATTGTCATGTCTCTTGAAGCGATTGAAGAGATTGCGAAGGACGCTGATCCTTTGATCTCTCTGGGTAGAAACTCCTTCATTGACCTTTGAGAGCCAGTCCCAAACTACCTTTGACGTGTCCAGAGCACTTACACGACCGTGCTGTCCTTTGGTCAGATGACCACAGATGATGTTCTTTGCCGTTGAATCCAATTGAACGAGCCTCTTGACATCAGCAGGGATGATGCCTTCACCAGTCTTGGGAACACCGTTCTTGACGACAAACCAGAGGTCCGCGTCAATGGCTTCAAGATGCATGCGCATCTTGTTCTTCCAGTAGGGATATTCGGTGCCATCGAAGATGGGGCACGCAGTGGAGACTTTGATTATCCCTGTAGTCGACATAGCTAAAACTCTAGGTGGTTAAACCAAATCACACAGAACAAGGGAGTACCTTGCTCTGATACCAATTGAAAGTGCAGTATATCGACTAAAGGGGGTGAATAGGCGATTTTTATGAGATGCTTCAAAACATGGCAGTTTCGAAGACAAACGATAAGCTCAAGCCTATTAGTATGCAGCGGAAAGTGGACTACACTAGATAAGCCATAGTCATGTATTCAATGAAGTGAAAGCATGAAGACTAATAGCAACTAGGCAGCAGTGATCATAAAGGAAGAAGGAATGAAGCCAATCATAACAAGTAGATACTCAGTGAAGACAATCAGATAAGGCAAACATGCAATGTCTTCACCGCATAGAGCAGTAAGTAAAGGGAAGGAAAGGATAGAACCACTAGCTCGGGGAAGACAGTGATTTGTTAGACCAGTTCCAGTTGCTGTGACAACTGTACATCTGATTAGGGGGTTGAGATTTAACTCAGAAGACCGCGTCTTCACCTTGTTCCCCTTGAGCTAAGGACACCTAGTCCTCGCCCAATCACACTGGTAAGTCTTCAAGGTAGACTTCCAAACCTTCACAGACTTTGTTCATCGGCAATCCACAATTACTCTTGGATGCTCAGAACACGACGCCTAACCGGCTGGAGGAAACACAGTCCTCAAGTGTAATAAGTCTTCAGGTCACACAGACAGAAAGACTTCAGTGATGCCTAACACTCTTTGGCTCTGGGTGTTTGGGCTTTGTCCTCGCAAGGATTTCTCTCTCAAATGCTTCGGAGGTGGGTTGCTCTCAAACGACAAAAGCCGTGTAATAACTCTGAGCAGCCACCAATTTATGGTGTAGGGGGTGGGCTATTTATAGCCACTGGGCAACCCGACCTGATTTGTCCGAAGTGACCCTGGGTCACTAAGGAACTAACACGTGTTCCAACGGTCAGATTTCAAACACACACGGCAACTTTACTTGAGCTCCAAGTAAAGTTGACTCATCCGCCTCTGGATAAGATTTGCTCTCATAGTCTTCGCTCGAAGACATAGGATTTGGTTGAGCATCACTTCAGTCACACTGACTTAGTTCACTTGGACCCCACTTAACAGTACGGTGGTTCCTATGACTCAACAAAGAAGAAAAGGAAACAGCGAAACATCTATGTCTTCGCTCTCCACAGTCTTCACACAATGTCTTCTCAAGTCATAGTCTTCAATATGATTATCTTTATATACTACCACTGATATCAATGTCTTCATACATTTTTAGGGGTCATCTCCGGTCGGCTAACCAAATCAATGAGGGACTACTACCTGTGTTATCCTGCAATTCTCACAAACATATTAGTCCCTCAACCAGGTTTGTCGTCAATACTCCAAAACCACTAGGGGTGGCACTAGATGCACTTACACCTTACAACTCAGGCAAGAACTCCTTCTCTGACTGATCCATTTTGTACTACTTCAAAAACTTGTCAAGGTATGTACTTACTGAAAAACTTATCAAGTGTCTCGATCTATCTCTATAGATCTTGATGCTCAATATGTAAGCAGCTTCACCGAGGACTTTCTTTGAAAAAACTCCTTTCAAACACTCCTTTATGCTTTCCAGAAAATTCTACATCATTTCCGATCGACAATATGTCATTCACATATACTTATCAGAAAAGGATGTAGTGCTCCCACTCACTTTCTTGTAAATACAGGCTTATCCAAAAGTCTGTATAAAACCATATGCTCTAATCACCTTATCAAATCATATATTCCAACTCTGAGATGCTTGCACCAGTCCATAGATGGATCGCTGGAGCTTGCACACTTTGTTAGCACCATTATGATCGACAAAACCTTATGGTTGCATCATATACAACTCTTCTTTAAGATATCCATCCAGGAATGCAGTTTTGACGTCCATTTGCTAGATTTCATAATCATAAAATGCGGCAATTGCTAACATGATTCGAACAGACTTAAGCATCGCTACGGGTGAGAAAGTCTCATCGCAGTCAACTCCTTGAACTTGTCGAAAACCTTTTTGCAACAAGTCGAGCTTTGTAAACAGTAATATTACCGTCAGCGTCGGTCTTCCTCTTGAAGATCCATTTATTTTCAATGGCGTGCCGATCACCGGGCAAGTCAACCAAAGTCGACACTTTATTTTCATTCATGGATCCCATCTCGGATTTCATGGCCTCAAGCCATTTTGCGGAATCTGGGCTCATCATCGCTTCCTTATAGTTCGTAGGTTCATCATGGTCTAGTAACATGACTTTCAGAACCGGGTTGCCGTACCACTCTGGTGCGGAACGTACTCTGGTTGATCTACGAAGTTCAGTAGTAACTTGATCCGAAGTTTCATGATCATCATCATTAGCTTCCTCACTAATTGCTGCAGGAATCACTGGAACTAGTTTCTGTGATGTACTACTTTCCAATTCGGGAGAAGGTACAATTACCTCATCAAGTTCCATTTTCCTCCCACTCACTTCTTTCGAGAGAAACTCCTTCTCTAGAAAGGATCCATTCTTAGCAACGAATATCTTGCCTTCGGATCCGTGATAGAAGGTGTACCCAACATTCAATTTTGGGTATCCTATGAAGACACATTTCTCCGACTTGGGTTCGAGCTTATCAGGTTGAAGCTTTTTCACATCGCAGCTCCAAACTACAAGAAACGACAACTTCGGTTTCTTGCCAAACCACAGTTCATAAGGCGTCGTCTCAACGGATTTAGATGGTGCCCTATTTAACGTGAATGTAGCTGTCTCTAAAGCATAACCCCAAAACGATAGTGGTAAATCGGTAAGAGACATCATAGACCATACCATATCTAATAAAGTACGGTTACGACGTTCGGACACACCATTACGCTGTGGTGTTCGGGGTGGCGTGAGCTGTGAAACTATTCCACATTGTTTTAAATGAAGACCAAACTCGTAACTCAAGTATTCGCCTCCGCGATCAGATCGTAGAAACTTCTATTTTCTTGTTACGATGATTCTCTACTTCACTCTAAAATTCTTTGAACCTTTCAAATGTTTCAGACTTGTGCTTCATCAAGTAGATATACCAATATCTGCTTAAATCATCAGTGAAGGTCAGAAAATAACGATACCCTTCGCGAGCTTCAACACTCATCGGTCCACATACATTAGTATGTATGATTTCCGACAAATCTGTTGCTCGCTCCATTGTTCCGGAGAACGGAGTTTTAGTCATCTTGCCCATGAGGCATCGTTCGCAAGCACCAAGTGATTCATAATCAATTGATTCCAAAAGTCCATCATTGTGGAGTTTTTTCATGCGCTTTACACCAATATGACATAAACGGCAGTGCCACAAATAAGTTGCACTATCATTATTAACCTTGCACCTTTTGGCTTCAATATTATGAATATGTGTATCACTACGATCGAGATCCAACGAACTATTTTCATTGGGTGTATGACCATCGAAGGCTTTATTCATGTAAACAGAATAACAATTATTCTATGACTTTAAATGAATAACCGTATTGCAACAAACATGATCAAATCATATTCATGCTTAACGCAAATGCCAAATAACATTTATTTAGGTTCTACACTAATCCCGAAAGTATAGGGAGTGTGCGATGATGATCATATCAATCTTGGAACCACTTCCAACACACATCGTCACTTCACCTTTAACTAGTCTCTGTTCATTCTGCAACTCCCGTTCCGAGTTACTAATTATAGCAACTGAACCGGTATCAAATACCCAGTGGTTGCTATGAACACTAGTAAAGTACACATCAATAATCTGTATATCAAATATACCTTTGTTCACTTTACCATCCTTCTTATCCACCAAGTATCTAGGGCAGTTCCACTTCTAGTGACCATTTCCTTTGCAGTAGAAGCACTTAGTTTCAGGCTTGAGTTTAGCTTTGGGTTTCTTCACGGGAGTGACAACTTGCTTGTCATTTTTCTTGAAGTTCCCCTTCTATCCCTTTGCCCTTTACTTGAAACAAGTGGTCTTGTTAACCATCAACACTTGATGCTCTTTCTTGATTTCTACCTTCGCTGATTTCAGCATTGCGAAGAGCTCGGGAATTACTTTCGTCATCCCTTGCATATTATAGTTCATCACGAAGTTCTACTAACTTGGTGCTAGTGTCTAGAGAACTTTGTCAATTACTATCTTATTTGGAAGATTAACTCCCACTTGATTCTAGCAATTGTAGTACCCAGACAATCTGAGCACCTGCTCACTGGTTGAGCTATTCTCCTCCATCTTGTAGGCAAAGTATAGTCAGAACATTTTTGAAGTCCCAGTTATAAGCCGTAAAGCAAGGCACACTAAACTATCAAGTAGTCCTCATACCGAGCTTGTCAAACGTTCATAATGTCTGCATCTGCTCCTGCAACCGGTTTGTCACCTAGCGATGCATCAAGGGCATAATACTTATGTGCAGCAATGAGGATAATCCTCAGATCATGGACCTAGTACGCATCTTCGCTACTAACATCTTTCAACTTGGTTTTCTCTAGCAACATATCAAAAACATAGGGAAGCTATAACGCGAGCTATTGATCTACAACGTAGATATGCTAATACTACCAGGACTAAGTTCATGATAAATTAAAGTTCAATTAATCATATTACTTAAAGAACTCCCACTTAGATAGACATCCCTCTGGTCATCTAAATGATCACGTGATCCAAATCAACTAAACCATGTCCGATCATCACGTGAGATGGAGTAGTTTTCAATGGTGAACATCTTATGTTGATCATATCTACTATATGATTCACGCTCGACCTTTCGGTCTCCAGTGTTCCGAGGCCATATCTGCATATGCTAGGCTCGTCAAGTTTAACCCGAGTATTTTGCGTGTGCAAAACTGGCTTACACCCGTTGTATGTGAACGTAGAGCTTATCACACCCGATCATCACGTGGTGTCTCGGCACGACGAACTTTCGCAACGGTGCATACTCAGGGAGAACACTTATACCTTGAAATTTTGTAAGGGATCATCTTATAATACTACCGCCGTACTAAGCAAAATAAGAAGCATAATAAGATAAACATCACATGCAATCAAAATATGTGACATGATGTAGCCATCATCATCTTGTGCTTTCGATCTCCATCTCCAAAGTACCGTCATGATCACCTTCATCACCGGCGCGACACCTTGATCTCCATCGTAGCATCGTTGTCGTCTCGCCAACTATTGCTTCCACGACTATCGCTACCGTTTAGTGATAAAGTAAAGCAATTACATGGCGACTGTATTTCATACAATAAAGCGACAACCATATGGCTCCTGACAGTTGCCGATAACTTTACAAAACATGATCACCTCATACAATAACGTATAACTCATCATGTCTAGACCATATCACATCACAACATTCCCTGCAAAAACAAGTTAGACGTCCTCTACTTTGTTGTTGCAAGTTTTACGTGGCTGCTACGGGCTTAGCAAGAACCGTTCTTACCTACGCATACAAAACCACAACGATATTTTGTCAAGTATGTGTTGTTTTAACCTTCACAAGGACCGGGCGTAGACACACTTGATTCGGCTAAAGTGAGAGAGACAGACACCTGCCAGTCACCTTTAAGCAACGAGTGCTCATAACGGTGAAACCAGTCTCGCGTAAGCATACGCGTAATGTCGGTCCGGGCCGCTTCATCTCACAATAATGCCGAACCAAAGTATGACATGCTGGTAAGCAGCCTGACTAGTATCGTCCACAACTCATTATGTTCTACTCGTGCATATAATCTACGCATAGACCTGGCTCATGATGCCACTGTTGGGGAACGTAGTATTTTAAAATTTTCCTACTATCACGCAAGATCTATCTACCAGATGCATAGCAACGAGGGGGAGAGTGTGTCTACGTACCCTCGTAGACCGAAAGCGGAAGCAGTCATGTGACACGGTTGATGTAGTCGAACTTCTTCACGATTCAACCGATCAAGCACCGAACGTACGGCACCTCCGCGTTCAACACACGTTCAGCTTGATGACGTCCCACGAGCTCTTGATCCAGTTGAGCTTCATGGGAGAGTTTCGTCAGCACAACAGCGTGGTGACGGATATGATGAAGTTACGGGCGCAAGGCTTCGCCTAAGCACTGCAACGGTATGACCGAGGTGTGTTTCTGTGGAGGGGGGCACCGCACACGGCTGGAGAGATCAACTTGTGTGTTCTAGGGTGCCCCCTGCCCCTGTATATAAAGGAGAAAGGGGGAGGCCGGCCGACCCTAGCTTGGCGCGCCAAAGGGAGTAGGATTCCTACTCCTAGTAGGAATAGGAATCCTCCTTCCTATTCCTACTAGGAGTAGGAAAGGAAGAAGGAGAAGAGAAGGAAGGGGAGAGGTGGCGCCCCCCACTCCTAGTCCAACTAGGATTCTCTAGTGGGGGCGCCGGCCAGCCCCTATGGGCTGCCTCTCACTTTTCCCTCAAGGCCCACTATGGCCATACTCCCCCGGGGGGGTTCCGGTAACCACCTCCGGCACTCCGGTTAAATCCGAAACTTTTCGGAACACTTCCGATGTACGAATATAGTTGTCCAATATATCAATCTTTACGTCTCGGACATTCCGAGACTCCTCGTCATGTCCGTGATCTCATCCGGGACTCCGAACTACCTTCGGTACATCAAAACTCATAAACTCGTAATACCGATCATCATCAAACGTTAAGCGTGCGGACCCTACGGGTTCGAGAACTATGTAGACATGACCGAGACTCTGTTGGGGAACGTAGTATTTTAAAATTTTCCTACGATCACGCAAGATCTATCTACCAGATGCATAGCAACGAGAGGGAAGAGTGTGTCTACGTACCCTCGTAGACCGGAAGCGGAAGCGTCAAGTGACGCGGTTGATGTAGTCAAACTTCTTCACGATTCAACCGATCAAGCACCGAACGTACGGCACCTCCGCGTTCAGCACACGTTCTGCTTGATGACGTCCCACGAGCTCTTGATCCAGTTGAGCTTCACGGGAGAGTTTCGTCAGCACGACGGCGTGGTGACAGATATGATGTATTCACCGGCGCAGGGCTTCGCCTAAGCACCGCGACGGTATGACCGAGGTGTGTTTCTGTGGAGGGGGGCACCGCACACGGCTGGAACAATTCAACTTCTGTCTCTTTGGGTGCCCCCCTGCCCCCGTATATAAAGGAGCAAGGGGGGAGGCCGGCCGGCCCTTGTATGATGCGGCTAGGGGTGTAATCCTACTAGGAATAGGATTGCAATCCTATTCCTAGTAGGAACCACCAAAGAAGGAAGAGAAGGAAAGGAAAAAGGAGGAGAGGTGGCGCCCCCCAATCCCAGTCCAACTAGGAACCCTAGGCGGGGCGCCGGCCAGCCCCTATGGGCTGCCTCTCTCTTTTCCACAAGGCCCACTATGGACCATCCCCCCTTGTAGGGGGTTCCGGTAACCCCCTCCGGCAATCCCGTTAAATCCGAAACTTTTTCGGAACACTTCCGGTGTCTGAATATAGTCGTCCAATATATCAATCTTTATGTCTCGGACATTCCGAGACTCCTCGTCATGTCCGTGATCTCATCCGGGACTCCGAACTACCTTCGGTACATCAAAACTCATAAACTCATAATACCGATCGTCATCAAACGTTAAGCGTGCGGACCCTACGGGTTCGAGAACTATGTAGACATGACCGAGACTCATCTCCGGTCAATAACCAATAGCGGAACCTGGATTTTCGTATTGGCTCCTACATATTCTACGAAGATCTTTTATCGGTCAGAACCGCATAACAACATACGTTGTTCCTTTTGTCATCGGTATGTTACTTGTCCGAGATTCGATCGTCGGTATCTCTATACCTAGTTCAATCTCATTACCGGCAAGTCTCTTTACTCGTTCCGTAACATATCATCTCGTGACTAACTCATTAGTCTTTTTGCTTGCAAGGCTTATTGTGATGATTCGGACAGACTTAAGCATCGCTACTGGTGAGAAAGTCTCATCGTAGTCAACTCCTTGAACTTGTCGAAACCCTTTCGCAACAAGTCGACCTTTGTAAACAGTAACATTACCGTCTGCGTCGGTCTTCCTCTTGAAGATCCATTTATTTTCGATGGCCTGCCGATCATCGGGCAAGTCAACCAAAGTCCACACTTTGTTCTCATACATGGATCCCATCTCAGATTTCATGGCCTCAAGCCATTTTGCGGAATCTGGGCTCATCATCGCTTCCTCATAGTTCGTAGGTTCATCATGGTCAAGTAACATGATTTCCAGAACTGGGTTGCCGTACCACTCTGGTGCGGACCGTACTCTGGTTGATCTACGACATTCAGCAGAAACTTGATCCGAAGTTCCATGATTATCATCATTAACTTCCTCACTGATTGGTGTAGGAATCACTGGAACAATTTTCTGTGATGTACTACTTTCCAATCCGGGAGAAGGTACAATTACCTCATCAAGATCTACTTTCCTCCCACTCACTTCTTTCGAGAGAAACTCCTTCTCTAGAAAGGATCCATTCTTAGCAACGAATATCTTGCCTTCGGATCTGTGATAGAAGGTGTACCCAATAGTCTCTTTTGGGTATCCTATGAAGACACATTTCTCCGACTTGGGTTCGAGCTTATCAGGTTGAAGCTTTTTCACATAAGCATCACAGCCCCAAACTTTAAGAAACGACAACTTTGGTTTCTTGCCAAACCATAGTTCATAAGGTGTCGTATAAACGGATTTATATGGTGCCCTATTTAACGTGAATGCAGCTGTCTCTAAAGCATAACCCCAAAACGATAGTGGTAAATCGTTAAGAGATATCATAGATCATACCATATCCAATAAAGTACGGTTACGACGTTCAGACACACCATTACGCTATGGTGTTCCGGGTGGCGTGAGTTGTGAAACTATTCCACATTGTTTCAAATGAAGACCAAACTCGTAACTCAAATATTCTCCTCCACGATCAGATCGTAGAAACTTTATTTTCTTGTTACGATGATTCTCTACTTCACTCTGAAATTCTTTGAACTTTTCAAATGTTTCAGACTTGTGCTTCATTAAGTAGATATACCCATATCTGCTCAAATCATCAGTGAAGGTCAGAAAATAACGATACCCGCCGCGAGTTTCAACACTCATTGGCCCACATACATCAGTATGTATGATTTCCAACAAATTTGTTGCTCGCTCCATAGTTCCGGAGAACGGAGTTTTTGTCATCTTGCCCATGAGGCATGGTTCGCAAGCACCAAGTGATTCATAATCAAGTGATTCCAAAAGTCCATTACTATGGAGTTTCTTCATGCATTTTACACCAATATGACCTAAACGGCAGTGCCACAAATAAGTTGCACTATCATTATTAACCTTGCATCTTTTGGTTTCAATATTATGAATATGTGTATCACTACAATCGAGATCCAATAAGAATAGACCACTCTTTAAGGGTGCATGACCATAAAAGATATTATTCATAAAAATAGAACAACCATTATTCTCTGATTTAAATGAATAACCGTCTCGCAACAAACAAGATCCAGATATAATGTTTATGCTCAACGCTGGCACCAAATAACAATTATTTAGGTCTAAAACTAATCCCGAAGGTAGATGTAGAGGTAGCGTGCCGACGGCGATCACATCGACTTTGGAACCGTTTCCCACGCGCATCGTCACCTCGTCCTTAGCCAATCTTCGTGTAATCCATAGTCCCTGTTTCGAGTTACAAATATTAGCAACCGAACCGGTATCAAATACCCATGTACTACTACGAGCATTAGTAAGGTACACATCAATAACATGTAAATCACATATACCTTTGTTCACCTTGCCATCCTTCTTATCCGCCAAATACTTGGGGCAGTTCCGCTTCCAGTGTCCAGTCCCCTTGCAGTAGAAGCACTCAGTTTCAGGCTTGGCTCCAGACTTGGGTTTCTTCGTGGAAGTAGCAACTGTCTTGCTATTCTTCTTGAAGTTCCCCTTCTTTCCCTTGCCCTTTTTCTTGAAACTAGTGGTCTTGTTAACCATCAACACTTGATGCTCCTTCTTGATTTCTACCTCCGCAGCCTTGAGCATGGCGAAGAGCTCGGGAATTGTCTTTTGCATCCCTTGCATATTATAGTTCATCACAAAGCCTTTATAGCTTGGTGGCAGTGATTGAAGAACTCTATCAATAACACTATCCTCGTCAACTTTGCAACCAAGTTGAGTCATATGATTGTAGTACCCAGACATTCTGAGCAAGTGTTCACTGATAGAACTATTCTCCTCCATCTTGCAGCTGTAGAACTTATTGGAAATCTCATATTTCTCAATCCGGGCATTTGCTTGAAATATTAACTTCAACTCCTGAAACATCTCATATGGTCCATGACGTTCAAAACGTCGTTGAAGTCCCGGTTCTAAGCCGTAAAGCATGGCACACTGAACTATCGTGTAGTCATCAGACCGCGACTGCCAGACGTTCAAAGCGTCTACATTAGCGGGAGGGGGCTTGTCACCTAGCGGTGCTTCAAGGACATAATTCTTCTGTGCAGCAATGAGGATAATCCTCAGGTTACGGACCCAGTCCGTGTAATTGCTACCATCATCTTTCAACTTAGCTTTCTCTAGAAATGCATTAAAATTCAAAGGAACGGTAGCACGGGCCATTGATCTACAACAACATAGATATGCAAAAACTATCAGGACTAAGTTCATGATAAGTTAAAGTTCAATTTAATCATATTAATTAAAGAACTCCCACTTAGATAGACATCCCTCCGGTCATCTAAATGATCACGTGATCCAAATCAACTAAACCATGTCCGATCATCACGTGAGATGGAGTAGTTTCAATGGTGAACATCTTATGTTGATCATATCTACTATATGATTCACGCTCGACCTTTCGGTCTCCAGTGTTCCGAGGCCATATCTGCATATGCTAGGCTCGTCAAGTTTAACCCGAGTATTCTGCGTGTGCAAAACTGGCTTACACCCGTTGTATTTGAACGTAGAGCTTATCACACCCGATCATCACGTGGTGTCTCGGCACGACAAACTTTCGCAACGGTGCATACTCAGGGAGAACACTTATACCTTGAAATTTAGTAAGGGATCATCTTATAATGCTACCGTCGTTCTAAGCAAAATAAGAAGCATAATAAGATAAACATCACATGCAATCAAAATATGTGACATGATATGGCCATCATCATCTTGTGCTTTTGATCTCCATCTTCAAAGCACCTTCATGATCACCTTCGTCACCGGCGTGACACCTTGATCTCCATCGTAGTATCGTTGTCGTCTCGCCAACTATTGCTTCTATGACTATCGCTATCGCTTAGTGATAAAGTAAAGCAATTACATGGCGATTGCATTTCATACAATAAAGCGACAACCATATGGCTCCTGCCAGTTGCCGATAACTTTACAAAACATGATCATCTCATACAAAACCGTATAACTCATCATGTCTTGACCATATCACATCACAACATGCCCTGCAAAAACAAGTTAGACGTCCTCTACTTTGTTGTTGCAAGGTTTACGTGGCTGCTACGGGCTTAGCAAGAACCGTTCTTACCTACGCATACAAAACCACAACGATGTTTCGTCAAGTATGTGTTGTTTTAACCTTCACAAGGACCGGGCGTAGCCACACTTGATTCAGCTAAAGTGAGAGAGACAGACACCCGCCAGTCACCTTTAAGCAACGAGTGCTCGTAACGGTGAAACCAGTCTCGCGTAAGCGTACGCGTAATGTCGGTCCGGGCCGCTTCATCTCACAATACCGCCGAAGCAAAGTATGACATGCTGGTAAGCAGTATGACTAGTATCGCCCACAACTCATTGTGTTCTACTCGTGCATATCATCTACGCATAGACCTGGCTCATGATGCCACTGTTGGGGAACGTAGTATTTTAAAATTTTCCTACGATCACGCAAGATCTATCTACCAGATGCATAGCAACGAGAGGGAAGAGTGTGTCTACGTACCCTCGTAGACCAGAAGCGGAAGCGTCAAGTGACGCGGTTGATGTAGTCGAACTTCTTCGCAATTCAACCGATCAAGCACCGAACGTACGGCACCTCCGCGTTCAGCACACGTTCAGCTTGATGACGTCCCACGAGCTCTTGATCCAGTTGAGCTTCACGGGAGAGTTTCGTCGGCACGACGGCGTGGTGACGGATATGATGTATTCACCGGCGCAGGGCTTCGCCTAAGCACCGCGACGGTATGACCGAGGCGTGTTTCTGTGGAGGGGGGCACCGCACACGGCTGGAACAATTCAACTTCTGTCTCTTTGGGTGCCCCCCTGCCCCCGTATATAAAGGAGCAAGGGGGGAGGCCGGCCGGCCCTTGTATGGTGCGGCTAGGGGTGTAATCCTACTAGGAATAGGATTGCAATCCTATTCCTAGTAGGAACCACCAAAGAAGGAAGAGAGGGAAAGGAAAAAGGAGGAGAGGTGGCGCCCCCCAATCCTAGTCCAACTAGGAACCCTAGGTGGGGCGCCGGCCAGCCCCTATGGGCTGCCTCTCTCTTTTCCACAAGGCCCACTATGGACCATCCCCCCTCGTAGGGGGTTCCGGTAACCCCCTCCGGCAATCCCGTTAAATCCGAAACTTTTCCGGAACACTTCCGGTGTCTGAATATAGTCGTCCAATATATCAATCTTTATGTCTCGGACATTCCGAGACTCCTCGTCATGTCCGTGATCTCATCCGGGACTCCGAACTACCTTCGGTACATCAAAACTCATAAACTCATAATACCGATCGTCATCAAACGTTAAGCGTGCGGACCCTACGGGTTCGAGAACTATGTAGACATGACCGAGACTCATCTCCGGTCAATAACCAATAGCGGAACCTGGATGTTCATATTGGATCCTACATATTCTACGAAGATCTTTTATCGGTTAGAACCGCATAACAACATACGTTGTTCCTTTTGTCATCGGTATGTTACTTGTCCGAGATTCGATCGTCGGTATCTCTATACCTAGTACAATCTCGTTACCGGCAAGTCTCTTTACTCGTTCCGTAACACATCATCTCGTGACTAACTCATTAGTCTTTTTGCTTGCAAGGCTTATTGTGATGTGTGTTACCGAGAGGGCCCAGAGATACCTCTCCGACACTCGGAGTGACAAATCCTAATCTTGATCTATGCCAACACCACGAATACTTTTGGAGACACCTGTAGAGCATCTTTATGATCACCCAGTTACGTTGTGACGTTTGATAGCACACAAGGTGTTCCTACGGTATTCGGGAGTTGCATAATCTCATAGTCATAGGAACATGTATAAGTCATGAAGAAAGCAATAGCAGTAAAACTAAACGATCATAGTGCTATGCTAACGGATGGGTCTTGTCCATCACATCATTCTCCTAATGATGTGATCCCGTTGATCAAATGACAACTCATGTCTATGGCTAGGAAACATAACCATCTTTGATCAATGAGCTAGTCTAGTAGAGGCATACTAGGGACATACTGTTTCGTCTATGTATCCACACTTGTACTAAGTTTCCGGTTAATACAATTCTAGCATGAATAAAAGACATTTATCATGATATAAGGAAATACAAATAACATCTTTATTATTGCCTCTAGGGCATATTTCCTTCAGACTCATCTCCGGTCAATAACCAATAGCGGAACCTGGATGCTCATATTGGCTCCTACATATTCTATGAAGATCTTTATCGGTCAAACCGCATAACAACATACGTTGTTCCCTTTGTCATCGGTATGTTACTTGCCCGAGATTGGATCGTCGGTATCTCAATACCTAGTTCAATCTCGTTATCGGCAAGTCTCTTTACTCGTTCCGTAATACATCATCCTGTGACTAACTCATTAGTCATTTGCTTGCAAGGCTTATTATGATGTGTATTACCGAGAGGGCCCAGAGATACCTCTCCGACACTCGGAGTGACAAATCCTATTCTTGATCTATGCCAACACCACGAACACCTTCGGAGACACCTATAGAGCATCTTTATAATCACCCAGTTATGTTGTGATGTTTGATAGCACACAAGGTGTTCCTCCAGTATTCGAGAGTTGCATAATTTCATAGTCATAGGAACTTGTATAAGTCATGAAGAAAGCAATAGCAGTAAAACTAAGCGATCATAGTGCTAAGCTAACGGATGGGTCTTGTCCATCACATCATTCTCCTAATGATGTGATCCCGTTGATCAAATGACAACTCATGTCTATGCCTAGGAAACATAACCATCTTTGATCAATGAGCTAGTCTAGTAGAGGCATACTAGGGACACTCTGTTTTGTCTATGTATTCACACATGTACTAAGTTTCCAGTTAATACAATTCTAGCATGAATAATAAACATTTATCATGATATAAGGAAATAAATAATAACTTTATTATTGCCTCTAGGGCATATTTCCTTCATGTTCGTGATGTGGCTAATGGTCTCGCCAAGTTTTTACGTTGATAGTATTATGTTGATTTAGTACATGCGATAAGTGTATGTAGTCATGTCATAGAGATATTGCATTGATCGCTGAACCACGTTGAGAAATACCACCTCTCTATTTATTTTCAAGCAATTTAATCGTGCAACAATAACACTATGTAGTGTAGTTGTACGACACAATTGGGGTTTTCAAACGTCAAAGAGAAGCCTAGCATAGTGTCAAAGAGAAGCCTAGCATCGTGTGCAGAGTAGACAACAAGCGAGGTATCAAGAAAACTCTTGATGCTCTCTAACATTTATCACTAAATATTTCTCACATGAGACATCTGTCACTAAACATTTCTCACATGACACGCTGAAATGGAGAAGGTAGCAGTGTTTAGTGTGGTTCGAATTCTTCTGTTGTGCTTGTGCATCAACAGTCTTGGAATCTCCTACCGAGCTCATGGCTGCTTATGCCTGGATTCCATTTGTTTGGAAGTGATATTTTTTGTTTATTTCTTCATTGTACCTACACTTCAACTACAACAGAGTACTTACAAATGAAAAGTTTATGGGTAATTTGGTTGTCATGTCACCTAAGGCTAGACGATGGTGCAATGCATTTGAGATTTCTAATCCTTGCTTTCCCATACTGAAAAATTGGTTCCATGTGTGAAGTGGATATTCTAACAGTAGAACATCAATGTTCCAAAGTATACTCACAATTTGATAAGTCTACACGGAAAATTCTATACCGATTGTTGCTCAGAACTTATGGAGATAGATCTATAATGATTGTCTTTGATGTTTAATTATTATTAGAGCTTGAGTCGTGCATGCAAATCGACATAACATGTGACTCTTTTCTTAGGGCATCTTCAACGCCGACCCTCATACCGCCCGCATACGTCCGGACCCCACAGTCCGGACGTGTTGTGCCATCTAACATCGGCCTGTATGGGTCCACCGGGTGGTCCGGACGTATTTTCTACTTCAAACCGGAGAGGAACGTGGGGGGCTCCGCGGGCGTCCGGACCGCTCCCAAGCCCGCGTCTGATCACCCTGGCCAGCCAAAAACACCCGTCTCTCCCACGCTTTCCATCAAATGCTCGCGCCGCTTGTCACGTCACATTCATGCCGACCCAGAGCATGCAACGGCCGACATTGATGCCGCGATTTGACCAAATAGGAGGGTAATGCTGATGGACGTGACCTCTTGGGCGTCACCAATTCAATGTGGACGCCGCATCCCAAGGAACCGGCCGCTGCGCTGCATTGAAGCGGGTTGACTGTCCCTTCGCCTGGCCTAGCTGCGACTAGTTAAGTCATGCGCTGGCGACGCATAGAGTTGCACTCCCCCTCCACGAGCACCTCCCCTCCCCTCCCCCGTCTTCATGCCCAAGCCCCTCCTCCTCTCTGGTCCTAGAGGCGATGATGCCGGAGTCATGGTGCTCCGCGCTGTCGGGCGGAGTCTGTGGAAGCTCCTCCACCAGCAGTTCTTGGCACCACCGCCCACGCTCTTCGGGCCCGTCGACGTCCATGACAGCTGGATTCTTCTCCAAAGGAGGAGATCATCATCTCCTCCGATGACGAGGAAGACTAGGCGTCGCAGCAGCATCCATCCCGACTCCTCAAGGAGGCCGCTGTGAAGGACTCCTCGAGATAATGACACAGCGTTCGCTCCGTCACATGGGCCCGTCGTTACCATCGTCGGCACGGGTCAATTAGCAGCACTCGTCGCCGCCATGCCACCGCGTGAAGCGCGAGCCGGCGTCCCCACTTAGGCCTATCAAGGACGAGCTGGCCTCGCCCCAGCACAACCACGGCATCCAGATCGTACACCGCGTGAAGGATGAGTTGTTGTTGCCCCGCACCACTACCGCGTCCACATCGGACGCTAGGTCAAGGAGTAGCCAGCGTTCTGGCCGTGCAGTCGGTACAACCGCATGGACACGACCTCATTCCCACCACGCCGTCAATGCCTCGCCGTCAAGGAGGACACATCGCCTGCGATGAAGAAGACGCGGGGCCGCCTCCTCCACTACCTTGGAGGAGGCGGTTACGGTAGTGCCTCAGGCTTAAGGACCATCGTACCCGTGGCAGAGCGCGCAGGCAGCAGGAGAAGTACGACCAATGCCATGTTGGTTGCCGCTCCACATTCTCGAAGAGCGACATGGCGTCGGTCTGGGTCCGCAACTACCCTGCACTCGCCGCTGCGTGGGCGCTCCACTAGTCCGTGACCACCACAAAGACGGCTGCCAAGCGTCGCCACTGCCTTGACAACGAGCTCTCCAAGATCGGTGAGGAGTGGTCGCTTAGCGACTGCTCCACTAACACCGGTCGCGACAAGGCCACTGCCAGGGCTCCGAAGGAAACATCGGCAGTGGCCGCGGCGGCACTCCGCAGAGCGCAACAGAAAGCGGAGCGGCTCATCCGCGAGTGGTAGGCAGCCGTGGCCCTCCGGTGGCGGCAGCGTAGAGCGGCCACGCGTACGAGGTGGTCGTTCAGTATAGGTTTTAGAATATATTTTTCTAG
This sequence comes from Secale cereale, assembly GCA_902687465.1. Taxonomy (NCBI): domain Eukaryota; kingdom Viridiplantae; phylum Streptophyta; class Magnoliopsida; order Poales; family Poaceae; genus Secale; species Secale cereale. The sequence continues at coordinate 646,600,990 of LR738712.1, forward strand.
TTTTTTTTGTTAAATGGTAAATATATCAACCTTTTATGTAAATTATAACCGTACTTGAACGAATTCCGTTATGTTTGAACGAATTTCCTCTGGTTAGTTCGCATTGTAGTTGAAATGTATGCGGACGGTGTTGGATACCACCCTCCCGCATCCATGTCCGCGACCCCCCCCCCCCCCCC
>LR738712.1:646601338-646613327 GCA_902687465.1 Secale cereale
CGGGTCCGAGGACAGATGCAGGAAGAAATTTGCACGTCGCCGTTGAACTACCCTTATTTGGGCATTCTTACTCAAAGTAATCCTTCCAACAATGGTTTCATACGTATCTATAGATCCTAACTAGACAACGTCAATTGTTAAAGTATATGTGTTGCAACTCAAAGCGACATAAACATACAATGGTGTTTTAAAGTTTTACCATTTAATTTAGTCTTAAGTCTTGCATGACAAATAGACATATGATACGTCTCCAATCTATATACGATTTTGAGTGTTTTATGCTATTATATTATCGATATTGGATACTTTATATGCATTTTATGCTATTTTATATCATTATTTGTGACTAACCTATTAACTCAGTGTCCAGTGCTAGTTGCTATTTTATGCTTGTTTTTGGCTTTTCAGAAAATCAATATCAAAGGAAGTCCAAACATGATGAAACTTTATGGTGATTTTTCTGGACAAAATGGGACCCTAAAAGTTTTGGGAGAATACCAGACATGCTACGAGAGAGCCACAAGCCTGTAGGGCGCGCCACTGAGCTCATGGGCCCCATGCAACTCTGTTTGACCTAATCTCAGCTCGATAAATTCCCTAATATTCCCAAAACACCAGAGAGCCACCCGAAACACTTTTTCCGCCGCCTCAAGCTTCTGTTCTTTCGTGATCCCATATGGAGGCCTTTTTTGGTACTCTGCCGGATGGGGAATTGATCACGGAGGGCTTATACATCATCCTTGCTGCCTTTTGATGATGTGTGAGTAGTTTAGCACAACCCCACGGGTCCATAGCTAGTGGATAAATGGCTTCTTCTCCCTCTTTGATCTTCAATACCATGTTCTTCTCGATCTTCTTGGAGTTCTTTCCAATGTAATCTTCTTTTGCGGTGTGTTTGTTGGGATCCGATGAATTGTGGGTTTATGATCAGATTATTCATTGAAAGTAATTGAGTCTTTTCTGAACTTTATTATGCATGATTATGATACCTTTGTATCTCTCTCTCTCTCTGATCATTCCGTTTGGTTTGGCCAACTAGATTGGTCAATCTTTAGCGGGAGTGGTGCTTTGTAATGGGTCGAATCTTGCAGTATCCTCACCCAGTGACAGAAGGGGTAGCGAGGCACGCATTGTGTTGTTGCAATTAAGGGTAAAATGACGGGGTTTATTCATATTGATTGGATTTTATTTTTCTACATCATGTCATTTTTCTTAAGGTGTTACTCTGTTTGTCATGAACGTAATACCATATATGCATGCTGGATAGCGGTCGATTGGTGGAGTAATAGTAGTAGATGCAGGCAGGAGTCGGTCTGCTTGTTACGGACATGATGCCTATATGTGTAATCATTGCCATGAATAACGTCATAACTATGCGATTTGCTATCAATTTCTAAACAGTAATTTGTTTACCCACCATATGATATGGCTTTGAGAGAGAAGCCTCTAGTGAAAACTATGGCCCTTGGGGTCTACTTTTTACGTATTATAAAAAACAAAAGTACATTGCTGCAATTTATTTACTTTTATTTTGTTTTGTAATTTATCATTGTCATAATTAATCCTTGCAAGTAACGAGTCCAAGGGGATTGACAACCCTCTTGCCCGCATTGGGTGCAAGTATTTGCTTTTGTGTGTGTAGGTACTGAAGATGGGAATATGCATGGTTCTCATATTGGTTCGATAACCTTTGTTCTCACCCAGGGAAATGTTTATCTCTACTGTACTGCTTCACCCCTCCTCTTCGGGGAAATTCCGATGCAGTTTACAAGTAGCAACATGGCATCTGGTCTTTGATTATTTGTGAATTCTGATGGATTATTTTGTTCAATGCTTCTGTTTGTTGGCTACACTAATCTTTCATTGATGAGTTGATGAAAGATATAATTCTAGAGATATTCTATAAACATAAAAATTATATGTGAAGCCACTTCAACCCTTTGTAACAAAATAATATATACATTCTATCGTTATCTTCCTCGATGACCAGATGTTGTGTTATTTAACATAGGAAGCACAACAATAAACAAATCAGCATCTAGGAATATTGTCGGGATAGGCTCATATACCGTGATACACATTCATCATGCCAATGGCCTGCCAGCTATTTTGTAAGGGTGGTTGGAATTTCCTATATGTACTTGTTTAACTGCATATGAGTTATTTCTGCCCATTCATGATATCCTACAACATCAAGTTTTTTTAATAAACATAAAGTTTCTTATGCACAAGTCATTGTCTCTTTATATCTTTGCCATGTCCCATAGCAATAAGTGCATCATATTTGTACTATTCAACACTATGGACGGTCATTATTTATGAAGACTGCACCTTCTGTGCATAAAGTATCTCATGAAATTGATTCCTAGCAACCACAAGATACATAATTAACTATCCATGTATGTATATGGTCCAGAGCGAATGGAGTGTGTCTTTTCTCTCCACAAAGGTTCACCAGCTTTCTCACCAACACAAAGGTTACCAAGCAACAATATAAGAAGGGACTAGCAAAAAATGTAAGAAGGGAGTAGGAGACATCTGAGATCAAACGCTTAGTACGAAGCACATCTAGTGTAATATGAGTCGCAATCTGTGTCAAATTTGTATAGGGTTGCACTTGCATTAGTTGTACATGGAGTCTGATGGTGTAATGGTACCGTGGGGTAGTAAAACTAGACTAGACAAAGCCGGTAAGCTAGACACAAGATCAGGAAGTGGATGATCCGCCCTGGTAGGTAGAGCAAATTGTTCGTGGTGGAATTGTTGTGATGCGTCTAATGGTCTCACCAAGTTTGTATGTTGACCGTATTATGTTGATTTAGTACATGCGATGAGTTTATGTAGTCATGTCTTGGAGATATAGCATTGACCGTTGAACCTCATTAACAAATGCCGTCCTCTATTCATTTTTCAAGCAATTTAATCGCCCAAAATATAATACTGTGTACTATAGTTTTACACACAATGGGGTTCTGAAACGTCAAAGGGAATTTGGCATCATGTGCGGTGTAGACAACGAGCGAGATATCAAGAAAACTCTTCATGCTCTCTTGATCTAACTGTGGGTATATCTCGTCTCCATATTGCCATGATGATATCTCGGGGAGACTATCTTCACATGTGTGCTGCACCTTTATTTCGGTTATTTTTTTTACCATCACTTGGATAATCCTAAAAAATAAACAACAAACTAAATTCCCGTAAAATGGTATCCCGTCCATTCATGTGGCTTCCGACCACCGCGTGTGTGAAGACCACGACCGCATGCTCCGAACTGCTGATCGTATCGATTTGGTATTCTACATGTTTATAAAAGTTTCTATAAACTTGGTAAATTTTAATAAAGTTTGAACTGAAAATAATAAGCTAATACACAATGTATTTTGGGGCGGAGAGAGTATTGGGTACGTTTGCTGCCAATGGTGTCTTCTGCATGTACATGTCAGGCCTGTCATCCTCACATTCACCTCCTTCCTAAATTTATTTATTCACAAATTAGTTTGAGTGTTTGAATCTGCAATAGAGTTTCATATTGTTATGCTTTGGAATAGTCTTGCCAAATCTGATATTCAATCGTCTAGTCCTTCACGTAATAGTTAGATAAGATAAAAAAATCCATAAAGTAAGAATGATAGATGCCATATGACTAAGTTTATGCACAAAAAAAATAGGATCCGTCGGCTAGTTGACGTGGTTGGCATCTAGCAGCACGAAGATGGACCAGAGTTCAAAATCACGCTAGCCTCAAATTCCACAAAACCCATTTCTCCTTTTTCGGACACACTCTCCCTGTCACTAACCCTTAGGAAAATTATGCGAGTGATGTGTTGATATTTGTTTAGGGAAAGGGATGCACCACCATCAACACCATGGAAAGAAGAACAAATCACGGTGCCACATTAAGCCTGACACGACTCATCAAATAATGGATAGACACCACCGATGCCACCAACACCAACATTGATGATAAGGACGACAAGATGCTCCTCTCGACGACACCGCCAAAGCATGCACACAGGCAGTTGCGTAGCCAGGACTTAGGCACGCCTAAAACAATCTTAGAACTACACTAATGAACAAACACGAAATTAGCTACAGTGAACAAAGAAATGAGTGGCTATGCCCCAGGCCAAGACTCCTGCTGCCTAGGGCATGGCTATGCCCCTGCAGATAGGTGGTTGTTAGAGAAGCCAAAAATAAGAGCGTTATGTCAAATGTCTTAACCCTCAATGAAGACCGGTGGGATCCCAGGTCAAAGCCGACAACCCTGGGTACCTCCTGTAGCCATGATCTTTTCGAGAAGTCACAAGAACTGCATAAAACATTCAAGGTTTGCGAGTGCAGCTAGTTGCTCATGTGACAACGTGCATGCACTTGGAAGTAAAACTCAAGGAACAATTTTTACGAATGTTGGGGAAAACCGTGGCTCTAGTTCATTGGTCCCCTGCCTTCACCGCTGATTATGCTTATATAATGCAACATTTTTCCTTGTTGGAAGATTCTATGGAAACCAATGAACTACATTCCATAAGCTGAGGAAGCCAAATCATTCCCTGGGGCAGTCGATTTTCCGAATATACGGTTAGGGCGTGCAAGAAGGATCTAAATGTGCGCATTGAAATTGTAAAGAATGTCAAACTAGTGGAGCTGGTTTAGGGTTGAAAGGTTGCTTTTAGTTTTGGCCATCAAGGATTTTCTACCTTAGTACTCCATCCAAGTTAGCGACTTCCAAGATATGCTTATAGTCAAAATTTTATACATTAACTTTGAATGTCATTTCAATTATTTAGATTGAAAATCTGAAACTCATATGTGTAGATTCATCTCAAATACTATTCCTAGAATCTTACATTTTCTTGGTTACTATGCATATGTTACAATAGAACTTACTTGTCAAAATTATCTCTTTAAGACTATCTAAGTATTGAAAATGTCAATTTTTTTATACTGAGGTAGTCATGAGCAAGCCAATCCTATATTCCTTCGTATGTTTTCGCCAAACAGCAAAGAGTATCGGGGACAAGACGCTACATGCACCATGCAGTTCTTTCCATTTCTTCCGAGAGAGGGGAGGAGTGTGGACCAACAATAAATAAATAAAAGAAATATAGCATGTGGATCTTGCTATATGGCATCATAAATGGGCATCATTTATAAAGGCATTTCTTGTAAAATATTTCATGAAATGGATTCTTAGTGACTACAAGATACATTATTTTAATACTCTAAGCCTTCATATCTATATATATGATGGAGGACCAATTGAGTGTGTATGTTCTCTCTCTCTCCCCGGTTGATGAGTTCACAACGATTCTCCCTTCGCCAGTTGTTACTAACAACACAACGCAAGAAGGAAGCTATGCTACCTTGACAATAGGAGTAGGAGACATCCGGGAGTGAACGGTTAGTACAAACAGGATGTTATGTAGTGAGGTGCAGACGTGCAGTGGCGGAAATACGTGTGGGCCAACTCGTGCCATGGCCCGCCCAGCTCTACAGCTCTCTACCGTGATACCGCCCATAGGCCATGAAACAGTATCTAGTGGCAATCACTTATATAGCCTGGCCCGTCTAGCTCGTCTAGCCCGCCTAGACTTTTGGTGCAAGCTCCGCCACCGGTGAGATGCTTACTTGGTCAGCGTAACACCGTTCCCTGACTATAGAGTGAATTGTCCAATATGATGCGGTTAAGGCATACTGTTTGTAAATACAATTTTAGCACTCTCTCTGGATTTCAAACTAAGAACAAAATCTCTCGCATGTTCTAATACTGTTCACGCTAATTTTCTTCTGGCCATAGTGTTGAGAAGTGTGTTGTTCATGCGATTGCCTTGTTGGAGATGCTCTAAATTGGGTAGAGTGGCAACTATTTGGTTCAGGGAGACTACTGCCATAGGGAAACATTTGTTGATATGGCAAAAGAGGAGGCGATGACTAGGACTGCAGCGCAAACATCTGTGTTCCGAGTGCAAATCGGGATAGCAAGTAATTATTTGTCAACTATGGAGTACATGATTGCCTTGTTTTAATTTGATAAATTGCGGCACACGTCATACTAAAATATCATCTCTGTTCAAAAACAAGGGTTGTTGTTTTAGTTAGTAAACATGGATGATAGGCGGTATGGCAGTGATAATTTGTCGGGATAAAAATGTCCAGTATCTATAGGCGTCTCTTTCGTTGTCTTCGAAGGCCTTGTTGATCCGTCAACTCTCGAAGTGTTAGCGTGCAACAAAGCTTTGGCACTATCTATGGACCTACACATTAATTCCTTTTGTGTTGCTTGGCTAATATTGAATTCGGCGCTCCGTGTCGCTATGTTACTATTCCGTGGGAAATCAAGTTTCAGTAGAGTTTTTTTCGAGATCTTAAGTTAATTCATTCATGAGAAGCGTCAACACAACGGAGACGCACATGCGCTTGCCAAGGCGGCTACCTCTCTTTTTCTCGGACGCCATGTACATGTGTGGCTTGCATCTTTGTCCGATATTATCTGTATCTTCATGGACTTGATTTTTTTCTAATTAAGGGTGCAGTTTCTCAAAACAAAAATACGGATGATAGACCATATTGACAAGAGCGTAAACAACACGCTTCAGAATAGACAACTGGCAGCCCTTCAAGAAAAACTGAAAAAGTAGCATGGGAAGTTCACGACTTTATATCTCTAGTACATAGTAAAGTACTAAAAATAATTCATATCACTGGGATTCAAAGTAATAATTCTGACGCAAAAAGAAAGTACTACATATAATTCATCAGCCGGCTTAGACAACATATTGGCGTGGAGCAATGAGGAAATACCCAATCGCTTGGACTGGTCATCAAGCAAAAGTCATGTACTGAATTCATCACTTCAAGTATGGGAATAAGCCATGAAACCTGCATGTAAAATTTATCAAACATGGTAATAAAATATAGGTGCAGCTACGATTTTTAGTTGTTTAAAATAAATGAACATTTCAACGTTAACTCTCTCCTTCAGGCTTTGCCGGTGAGTCCTTGGATTCGCCTTCCCTTTAACTGTCAACCAGCACCTGGTAGTTGGAAGGGAAATCCTGGTGCCTCCGCTCTAGCTAGTAGTTTAGGTTAGAGTTTTTTTGGTACTCATGCGTGCGACTCTCAAGCAGATGGCGGTGCTTCTTCTTTGAGTTTGTTTTCCGGGCCGACCCTCCCCGAGTCCGTCCATCTGGACGTAGTTGATGAAGCTCCATTAAAGATTTCTGTCATACGCTCGCTCCGGCAAGGTTAGGGTTTCTCATTGTGCATGCGGGGTGGCGAGATTTGGTGCCAGCTGCTTCAGATATATTCAAGAGTTCAGTGACAACAATTGTAGCTCAGGCGCTAGTCTTTAAGGGCACGTGCATGAAGACTTGCCGACTGTCATCAAGAAGGTCAAGCCAGCTCCAGTAGGGGAGACTTGCTTTGGCGACGGTTGTGGTTGTTCGGTGGTATAGGGACCTTGATATAATTTTTATTATGTTTGAGGTGCTTTGTACTTCTAGTGATTTTTTATAATAGATTAGCATCCTTTGCCCAAAATAAATGTTATCTTGATTAGTCTAGAGGAATTTGAAAACATCTTATGGGTTACGCAAGGGAAATTTTCTTGTGAGAACCCACAAGATTTATAGCAAAGGGTTGAAGTAGCTTCACATAATTGGCATAGAGTAATATCATATATACTTAACTTCGCACTTGCATAATATCTTTTGAATTATATATTTCATGTCTTCCTCGATAATACGTTTTGTCTTCTTTGACATAAGAATCGCAATGCTAAATAAATGAACAGGCAAAAAACACTATTTTGAGGTATACTCAAACCTCAATTAGTCACGATACATGTTCATCATGTCGATAGCATGCCTGCTATTCTGTAAGGATGGCTGGAATCTCCTTTATGCACTTGTTTAGCCACCTATGCATCATTTCTTCCCATTCTTGGTATCTTGCAATACCATGTTTTTAATAGACATAAAGTTTCTTATGCACGAGTCATTGTCTCTTCATATCTTTGTGATGTCTCGTCACAATATAAACGTTATAAATTTCATGCATAAAGTATCTCGGGGAATTGATTCCTAGAAACCACAACATACATCATTAACTATCCATGTGTATATATGGTCGACGGCAAACCGAGTGTGTTTTTTTATCTTAGTATAGGTTCACCAGCTTTCTCACCAACACCAATGGTTACCAAATGACATTGCAATGGGACATGTTTGAAGAAATGCAAGAAGGAATCAATGACACCTTTAGAGTAGGAGTAGGAGACATCTGGGACCGAACGCTTAGTTTGTGGATTATACCACGTACTGTATGCTTTGATTGCTGTGTATTACGTGTATAGGGATACACCAGTAGTTGATGTATGTGGAGACGGAGGGTTTGATGCACGAAGTAGCAAAAGAAGACTAGACAAATTTGATAAGAATATACACTAGATCAAGAGGACGCTACAGAGACCTTTGTAGTTTGAACCTTCACCAATGAGGAAGTAGGATAGCGTCAACTATATCAAGGTCAGCGAGCGGTCCGGCTCACATCTGTGCCAAGCATGCTTGCACAATTGACGTGACCGAGAGCTGACTAGACAATACTCCTAGCTTCTTAATCAGCAGCCTCTTGGCTGACTGTGCAGAGTACGCTTTTATTTAATAAAGCTCTCAAGTTTCCCCCGCAAAAAAAAAAAAACTATCAAAACCTCGAGGAAAAATTGTATAACTCGCGGTCAGACCGCAGAAGACCACCTTGGTGTTGGGTTATGTTGTCATCCAAGCCATGCATGCCTCCACCCACCTATGTGGTGCATGAGGTCACTCGCTTTCCGCCGGTGTGTTCTTTTTTGGAAATCATACCTGGCACTCATGCTAGCGAACCCCCTTTCATAAGAGAGGTGTTTAAGAATACTTTGCACTCAAATTTTTTAAGCTATTTTGAGTTAATTTTGTTTTTCTATTAATTGGATGGCAGTTTTATTTTAAGATCATGGCATTTATTATTAGTAACATGGCATTTTTATTACGAAGAGGATGACATTTTTACTATCAAGAGGATGGCATTTTTTATTATAAGAGGATGTCATTTCTTATAAAGAGGACGGCATTTTTTGTTATGTAAGAGGATGACATTTTTATTATAAGAAGATGACATTCTTTATAAATCTGTCATCCATGATTTATATATGATGGCATTTTTTTCCTTCTTTTGTGTACTAGTTGTTATACACGAAAATCTTTGAGATGTGGTAGTTTAATTATTTTTTCCTGTTATTTTTTCTTTTTTTATGTACAATGGGCTGCAAGGCCTAGTTAAAGGCCTGATTGGCCTGGGCTGGTTTGTCCCGGGGTTGCTCTCACGCGAACGAATCGTTCGATGGGGGTCCTCCCCAGCGACCCCTCACGGCGAAGCAGGATCAGTCAGCTGAAGCACTCAAGAAAAAACCCTGGCGAAGAAGGATCGAAAACGATCGATGAGAGCTGCCCTCACGGCGAACGAATCGTTCGATGGGGGTCCTCCCCAGCGACCCCTCACTGCGATCGTTGAGGTCCTTTTCAACTGCTACACATGTAGCTCACCAGTATCTGTTAGAAATTTAGGATTTGTGGTCTATCGTCTATTTCTCTGCGCTTATTCGTGGTGCCGCTCATAATTCGCATAACTAAGGCTAGTCCAGGAGCGGATGCAGATTGTAGTCTGCATCGGCGTCATCTGAAAGATGGTGGATCGTCTGCTGGGTTTGCGGTTCGTGGATGGCAGATGTTGTTTTCTCCCCCGGCGTTCTAGTTGTGTGGGGGTGCCAGATCTGGAGTTCGATGGCGTGCCCGGGGTGTTGCCCCGGTCTGATTCGTTCAACGGTAATGGTTTTGCCTTTGGTGAACCACTTTAGAGGTCCACAAAGCTGCATATCAGCGATGGAGCCGCTACGAGCTCGGGTGTGAAGGTGATCCGTCATTTTTTCCTTTGGTGGCTGTTGTGGTGGTTCCAAAGGAAGGTGACGGGCGTTGGTGTCAAGTTTAGAGGTTTCTTCAATCTTGATTGTAATTTTACTTCTTGGTTGTTGTTCCTTTGTGCAAAGGCTAGCTTTCTGCTGTCTTTTCAGTTTTGTCAGGCCGGTTACGTGACTTGTACTATGATACTTATGATATAAATGAGACACGTATTACCATGCAAAAAAAATGAGGCTAGGGGGTAGGGACCTTCTTATACTGTCTTTCCAAAGAGTCCACCTCTTATACAGATAAGATTCCTAGTTTTTTCCACTAGTTTTCGGGATAGAGTCCAGATCAAATTACCAACCACGGTCATATTTGTTTGTTAACGGATTGTACCCGTTATGTCCCCGGAGCACGCGCTTGTGAACAACGCGCCATAATAGAGTGTAAATTCCTCTAATTACGTAGATCAACATTAGGGTTGTAATCTAATTATACGATCTAGCTCCTTCCAATCATCAGTGTACCTGGGTAGTCTTTCTAATATAAATAGTATATTGTATTCCACTGATAATTGACCAGCTTCCTTAAGCATACAACTTAAGTACGTTCCAACAAGTGATAATTCCATGATAATCGGACAAAGTAATTTCATGAACAAATACATGTATAATTCCATAATGAGGTATTCCGAATATTAGTAATTCCTAGTAATTGGAATATAGTTGCAGGACACATAATTCCAACAGTATCACTCTCTTTGCATTGTAACCAGTTTTTCCTTTAGGGAATGCATTGTGACCAGTTTGTTGACACTACAGAAACAGTTTGAGGGAATGCATTGTAACCAGTTTGTTGACACAAGCAGTACCACTGTATAACCTCTTCAGTTCATTCCGAATAAAGTAGAGTTGTAGAAAAAATTTCGATAGTGTTTTTATTCACTCATAGTGAAGCATCAAGAAGATATAAACATAACGAGCATACACCCGATCTCTGCATAACTAGGATGCACATAGTCAACATCAACACACACACACACAAATTATCACGCTGGCAAAAGCAAAGTCATACAAGACCAAAACTTGCCTATGCGGGCCAAAAGAAGAAGAAGAAGAAGAAACGTTAAAGCAATCTAAAGAACGATGGGCGAAAAGCAACAACAACCATCGGCACCAACCATATCTTGACAACATAATGACTGCGAGTAAGATTTTTCAGCAGCAATGCCTTCAGGAAAGGAACGACGTGTGAGCGCTGTTGTCGCCAGATCCAACCAATGAAGGAAAGATCATAGGTTTTTATCCTAAAGATCAAGTCTGAACAAACTCCAAGCAAATATCTTCAGCAAGGTAATGATGCAAAGCGCCACTATTGTCAGGTATGACCAACTAGGGCCAAACCTAGGGTTTTCACCCCATAGCTCCAGACTAGATACTGGAGAAGCCACATCAATTCGAAGTCCTTCAATGTTGTCGCATCCACTTTCCGCGATTCCGACAGCAACATACATATGTGCACGGTCATGACATATTCCACGCAAACAATGACCACTCCCGCACAACCAAGCAATCGAGCCGCAACGAGAGCTGCTCGCCACACAAAGCAATTAACAGGGGAGGAAGGTTGCTAGCTTTGCCAAAATCCCCAATCAGAACGCTCAAGCAATCTTGAACCTTCCTTCGAGATGGCAACGGTGGAAAATCTGCATGAGACAACACCACCATACGTTGTGTTTTGCTCCGCTGTCCTCTATTTTACCAGCAAATCACCGACCGACCAACATACCAGGAGGATGAATCTCCGGTATGGTCACACAATATACTCGTTGACTCTCCATGCCCGGTTTAGCTACACATGAGTCAGCTGGTTCGAATTCGGCGTCAATCGACTTTTAAATGAAGGAAGAAGAAGGAAGGAGAAGGGGGGCCTCGCCGGAGAGAAGGAAGGGGCCGCCATCATCACTCCAGTGTTTATCTTAGGGTTCAGGGTGGAGGCGGTGGTGGTGGGGGGGTTCGCCGGAGAAAAAGCTTAGTGTGTGTGTGGGG
>LR738712.1:646623373-646655275 GCA_902687465.1 Secale cereale
TGTGCCATTCATATTCACCGGTCAACCATGCTGATTTACCACCCGTGTGTTTCTCTCTATGTTGTTGCACTCTACGCTTATGGGTATAGTGTGTTCCTTTTTTTTTTAGAAGAGGGTATAGTGTGTTCCAAGTCGTATCATCTGGCTACATAACTTGGATCGTCTGGGCCTCTACCGTCTCTGGACCACGGGACCGGGAGGGATTCAATGTGTCATTCACATTCACCGGTCCATCATGCTGATTTACCACCCGTGTGTTTAGCCGTCGTTTGTATCCTATGGGCGTGATGTCCGATGATAACTGAGGTCTCCAACGAGGGCAGTGGTTTCTAAAAAAACGAGGGCAGGGTTGCTTGCTTTGTAAAGCTGCCGCCGAATATGCTTGCAAGTGAGCAGTTGGGAGCAAGTCCCGTGGAGGAAGGAACCAACACCATTGCAGCTCGTGGAAGTGTTTTGATACCATGCGTACAGATTGGGATTTATATTCGGGTTTAAAATCAGTAAAAGAAATTGTATGGATTTGGTTGGCTTTTTAAATGAGATGACCCGTAGTAACTTCGCCATGTTTGTTAGAAAGGAATCTTTGTATCAAACTCTGATTTCGACATATGTGTTCAGTATATGTGGTCATCCTTTGCCATGTTTGTTCTCCATCTCCATGAGTGTTTTGCTACGTGTTGTCTCTTTTTTATATTAACTGCCTGCGCTCATCTGCTGCGTCTCTCTCTTGACTGCTTCCATAGACGCTTAGACCTTAGCAATGCAAGATGATTAGAGAAGGTGTTTGGAGAAATAAATCAGTTTTTTTTAAGCACCGGTGCTTATTTGTAGAGGGTTTAGACACCTTTTCGGTAGAAAAAAGCACTGATGCTGAAAACACGTTTATTTTACTAAGCACCTTCTACCGATGTGCAAGCGTGAATGCGTCTTACGTGCTTCTGAGAAGCAACACAACACACACGCAGAGCATTGCCTCAAGAGGTGGCCAATGGCGCTTCCCATCCACTCAAAAGGAACTGCCAACTCATCCTGCATCTCTGGCAACAAAGCAACCGCCTCCGTCTCTCTTCCTATGGTGTTTTGGGTCAATCATTCAGAGGCAAACCCGCTGACTGGCAATGGGTAACAAAGATTCAGAGAGCATTCACCAAGCCGTTTGACAGAATAGCTCATGGGTTACTAACAAAGACTGACATATTAGCTATAGCCCACCATACTAGTATCATAAGATCACCCAGATGAGTCCATGGTTAATATCCTCGGCAGGTGTTACTGCCTGAGAAGAGATATCAGCTAGGATTTACCATTGTTCAAGTAATACTGCGAGTTAAAATCCTCGGTATAAAATGACTCGGTTCTCTATATTCCACAATGAAGCACCAGAGAATTGAAATGCTAAACTTGGCAGTACGACGTTACAACCAAAACGATGCTCTATCTCAGTATGGTCGATCTGGATGACTCCACCTCCTGAAATGAAAACGAGCAGACAGTTAAATATTTGTCTATAGCAGCATTAGACTTCATTTAAAAAAACGGTTTAAAACTGGCAAGCAGAATAATGATGCTTTGTTTTCGTAAAATAAACTGCATTCTGGTAGCTAACTACGTCCAGAGCATAAATTACGACTAAAGTATTGACACGGTTTAAAACTCAAATACTCTAACATCGCATTGTTTAACTATCCAGTATATTCTTATAAATCAACTCAAGTAACATAACGGTGACCAGAGCACTATTCACTGGGAAAGAAGCAGCTTAAGACGTAATAATATTGCTAGCTCTCAACTAATACTGAAAAGATGGCCCAAACACTGGTGTTTTAAAAGTCCAATGTGCTCCATGCTCCCATCTAGTCCACCACCAGGATACTTGGCTGCTGTTTCTGGTTTAAACTTTCACCAACAACATCACTGCGGTCGTAATGAATACATACTGCAGGATGCATCATTAGAAGATGATGAATCCAAAGGCATTAAATTGGCTAATCTAACAAAATTTGAAGTCCCAACATGGGCACAAGACGGTAAAGAAATAACTCAAGTCCATCTGAGTTACTAGCAACTTTTTTTTTCTTCATTGTCTGTCACTGTCAGTAGACAAGACGATGTCGAAACAAGATGAACGAATAGGTATGCCATTGCAAACAATGTGCACTGACTAAGGTAAAGTCGCAAAATTTGACCGTATCGCAGGCGTTCCAGATAGTTCCATGTTGACTCTTTGTATGAGTATATAGCCTACATTTGATTGTTTTCCTTTTAAATGTCAGGTTAAACAAGAATTTGAAGTATCATTACATCTCACCCCATATAGCAGCAGAAAATCCAACAAACTGATGAGTTAAACCAGATTCAAATGAGGACAACTGCTGTGTAATCTGGACTGATGTGGTGAATTAAGAAAAATAAAATGGTTCAGCACCCCAATATTGGGAAACTTTTTGACTACGCAGACGAAGTTAATATCAGTCGATTTATTGTTACAAATACTTTCATGGTACTAATTTGTAATGCCATTTACCAACATGTACTTGTAAAGAGGCAGTATAAGTTGAAGATCACGAGTGAATTCCCAGAGTTTCCACGAGAATGACTACTCCCCAATACTGCTACTCCCCGAATGACTACTCCCCACGGTCCCTCCATTTCACAATATATGCCCATACTCGTGGAAAGACATCCAAGTCGAGTTGAGAAAAACACCAGTGTAGTTATTGCAGTATCTTCAATCCGTACACTTATTATGATGCTGTGACGTGGGTTGGGTGGCAATAAATATAGTACTTACTAGTACCATTTAACTGGGTTATGTATGATCATGGTGTGAAATATGCTGGAAATACAAACTTGTCCAGCACACTCACTATCCACGAACTCGCAAATCGTTGATCAGTACAAAACAACTCAATCCTGTGTGCTTACTTTGGTCCAAACAAGGCCAGGTCAAACGATTTTGCACATGTGGGGCAGTAGGTCATATTGGAGTTCACGAGAAAAAGTTTTGGCTGCCTTTCCTCTCCCACTTTTTCAAGTGCAGGTACCTGATGTGGAGCATCCCACGGACATCACCATGTCAAGTGCCCCATCGTTAAGAGACACGCGCATCATACACTTCATATATGCAAAGGTGAATCTTCTCCTTTACACGTGTCTAGTTGGCTCTCTCGAGGATGATATACTAGTTACTACACGACACTCCTACCTTTTGCCCTTTAGGTTTAAGCCGGATATCACGGATGGAACAGAGATGGTCAAGCACAAGAGAACAACTACACCGTTCAAGCAGGAAGCTTGGAAGCAGATAAGGAACCATGAAGACGAAGGAGAGGAAGTCAGAGCCCCAAGATCCAAGCAGTGAGAAGCTCTCTGGACACCCCAGGTCCACGGGCCTTAGTGATTTGCTCTCTGGATGTCCCGGTTCCCCGGGCTCCATAACCCTAGCCCACCGGCCATACCTGTGCGCAAGTGTTGGGCAATGCATATGTATCTTTCCCTTTTCGCCCCTCACTTACCCTTTCATGCCTATGACTATATATATACCACGTCCACTCGACTAAAACTCAAAACATAGAGATTTGCTCATGTATCTACAGGTGAAGCCTCCATGAGCACAAGATCTCCGTCTATGGACAAGATTCCCCATGTGAAATTCAAGCCCTCCTTGTCCTAGGACTTGGGGAAGAACCCTCTCTTGTTCCCTCTCTCTCTCTCTCTCTCTTGTGGATGATTGGGAAGATCTATCCATGTGTATCTTGTATTGCATCTTGTGTGTTGATTTGTTCTAGTTTCCCTTGTGATTGCTCTTGTTTTCCCTCGTGTTCTTCCTCAAATTCACCTCCAATCCATGAAGATTGGGCCATCCAACGGCTTGTCCCATATCAATGCCTCCGACAAAACATCATCTAAGTGCAGGATTTGCGCTTGCCATCCCACATCGGATGCCAAGGCGAAGCAGGCCCACCTTCCCGAAGCTTCAAAGTGCATCTCCGCACCCTTGTGTTCAGGATCGGCCAAATTGCACTAGCCAGAGTCGTGACCGCCGCATCCAACCCAAGCTGGAACGAAGAACTGTTGTTCATCGCCGCCAAGCCATTCGATCCTTTCTTGAGTCATCAGCACATCTTCCCCTGGCAGCTGATTGACCAAGCTCGTGTACCGCTATCTACGGTGCACATGCATTCTAATGGCCGGGTCGAGCCACCACCGTCGTAGTGGCTCAATCTTTGCGCCAATGAGGACCAACGATTAGAGAAGTTGAGCCTGCAGGTAAGCAAAGGGGAGGAGGGCTGAGGAGAGATTGGTGCAGCAGCAAATGGAACACGCGGCATGGCTACAGGGGAATGAGGGAGCATGTGATGGGTTGTCACGACGCGTAGCAGAACACGGCGTTCGGTAATTGCGAATTGCGGCAGGCGGACAAAGTAGGTCACCATCGCCATTGCCGCTTTGTTGCAACTCTGCTGAAACCACCCAAGAACTGACTCAGCGTTTGCATGAGCAATTTGGACCAAAGTGAGCACATTCGACGAGTTGTTGTGTACCAAATATCTGTTTATGAGTTCGTGAATTGAAGTGAGCATGTTGGACAAGTTCTTGCACCACCCATTTCACTCCATGGCCATGTCATTCAAGTATTTCATGGATTTTGTGCATCGTTGGTCTATGTTCTAAGGGCACTCACAGTGCATACATCTACATTACTATATGCTAATAGTTTCACCTCATCTAGATAAAATAATGCATGTAACTTCCCCAAGCGCAAATTGCCAAGGTATGTACAAGTGGGCCAAACCATTTAATAACCAACTACAGCTTCTCTGTGGTAACACTAGCTTCTCCTAGACAGAATCATATTTCATTATTTCCCCATCTCATGTTCTCTCTCCACCACACCTCAAACACTCTCAGATTTGATAGTAAAAACTAGGCATGGATCTTGGTGAAGGTCAAAGGATTTGAAAATGGTACCCTGCAGACAGCAAATGTTCCATACAAGCGGAAATATGGAACTTTCAGAATTTTGTGATGATGGCAAACCAAGGAGAAAGAAGATGGGCAGCGCCCTAGTTCTGAGAGATGGAGAAGATTCCAAATAGGAGTGGTAGTGGATTGCACCATAATATGGTGGCGGTGCAATGGCTGCAACTGCCAGGGGACACCACAAGCAATCGTGGAAGCGCTCTAGTGTCCTGTGCTGAGCATGTCTCATGTTCTGGATATGATCGTCTTTCCCTCAGGAACATACTCATGGTTGTGCTGCTTCGCTCGCTTGGCTTCTCTCCCTTGCAACGCCAGCGAGCAGGCAGGAGGTAGCAGGCGAGGGCAGCTGCTGCGTCTGGAACTGGCGATGCTAGTGTGGCCGGCCATGGTCCTTGGTTTGAGATGACTGCTTCGTGCGTGAGGTAGGGAAAAGCCAGCATGAGTTTATGCCCTTTTTCTAAACTCCAAATCATTCAAAGGTCAAAACTAGAAGGGGACTCGTATTGGGAGAGAGAGGGAGTATACAAGAAAGAATTGCAGCTTCCCAAACTAACTGGACATGGAATCATATGAATCAATCATGTGGGCATTTGAAAATTTGGCAGATCATTTTGCCCACGTGTATCTAATTAATTATAGCACCAAACCTGAAATACTTATGCTTCTGAGTCCCAACGCGCATTAATGTGTTAACCAACATTATGAAGATATATGGTCACAGCCAAACTAATCAACAGTGAGAAACCAATAGCACCAAACACATAGATACTCCATCCAGCACAGTATTGTCTTTCAGTTTTGCACTGTCCAAATACGAACTTGACTATAAATTTCTGTCATAGTTTCTTTGCAAAGCCTAATAAATGATAGTAATTTTAACCACATGGATGTCATTTCCATGTCATTGATACTAACACCATCAAACTCCAAACAGTTCAAGAACTTATAGTTAACGAACTCTTACTCTGACAAGACATCCAGACGATACATGGACCTTTTTAACAAATGGGGGAGGACACATGGTATATTCATATTGCAGGACAAAAGGTTGATTGCACATGACACAAATCTAGGTGAAGGCCATATACTAACGCTTGACCGAAATAAATACAATCTTGTTGCCTTACTGTTAAGATACAGTTTATGATACGTATACTCAGTCTATGATTATATCCCATACATAAAAGATTCTGAATTAGATTAAATGTCACTGAAGTGTCTACCATAAAGTGTTTTAGGAAGGTCCTGGCCAGCGATACCCACTAGAAAATTACACCATCAAAGTCATCACATTCCACAAAGGACAACCAACCACTCTACCATACTCCCTTCGTGTCACATTACATGTCAATTAAAATATGCTTCTTGAAATAAAAGCTACCATACTCCCTTCGTGTCACATTACATGTCAATTAAAATATGCTTCTTCAAATAAAAGTGCGTGTAGTCGTATACATTATAGAAGTATATTTCACGGTGAATCTAGAATTATGAATCCATTCTTGTAGATGTAGATAGGTTTCCTATATGCATGGTCATACCTTAAACTGATTAACCTACGTGGATCTAAAAAAATATACATTGTGACGCTGAGGGGCATAGGAGCATTTACAGAGGGAAACTGAAAGAAGCGAAAGAAGTCCATCTGCCATACTCGTCTTCAGAATCGAGGAAAGAAGTTGAAGGATGCGCCCCAAAGTAACTCTAGAGACAAAACCAACAGTTTTTTTCCTGAACATAATTGATGATCTTCTTTACTACAGTTAGAGAATCGCATATGACATTATGAGCCGGTGTGCATTTCGTTTCAGTTATGCAACCATTTCCGAAGTGCTAAATTCTCTGACTCGTCTAACGAGATTGCGTGAATTGCTAAAATATAATTACTCATCATGTCCAATATTCAAATTGAAATAATATGAACCAAAATGCCATGTACAAAAAGAAGAGATGATATTACATACCTCTGCAAAAAGGAAAGAAGCATCGACCGCCAGTTGAGACAACATTTACCTCCAGCTGCTCGGCCAGAAGGTATGAATGCCGTACCCAGTCTTCCAGTTATC
Source organism: Secale cereale (assembly GCA_902687465.1). Lineage (NCBI taxonomy): Eukaryota > Viridiplantae > Streptophyta > Magnoliopsida > Poales > Poaceae > Secale > Secale cereale. The sequence continues at coordinate 646,630,423 of LR738712.1, forward strand.
CAAGTAAATCACCTTCCTGACTGCCCACCAACCGATCCCCATGACTGCCAGCATCGAAAATCGCTGTATCTGCAGGCTCTCCACCTTCACCAGCACGTGTGTCACCACAGCTATCATCAGCCCCACGAGGGTGTACAGGAAACCCACGGCAAACCCCTCTGCGCCGAGCTGCATCCCTGAACCCTGGTAGAAGAAGACGAGCTTGTTTGGATCCTCCCGGTCCGTGATGAACATGGGCGTATGCCTGATGATCCCGTACATGCCCCCTGACACGCTGAAGAAGTAGACGAACAGCGCCCCGGCCATCCAAAGCTTGCGGTCATGAAGCAGGGTGTCCCCTTCCATGATCCTCTTGATCCCGAACGGGATGGAGATGAGGAACAGGAGGACGAGCAGGATCATCTGGTTGCGGGAGACGAGAGGAGGGCGGACGATGGGGCCGACCTCGAGGCCGGTGCGGGCCTCCACGAACTCGACCATGGAATCGGCGAGGCGGGAGAAGTGGGACTGGTCCATCTGCTCCGAGTCGGCGAGGCGGGAGTGCTCCGAGCGGATGAGGCGGACGTGGGGGAGGGAGTTGACGCCGAACTGGGAGAAGGAGTGCTGCGACTCGGAGAACTCGATGTCGGCGAAGAAGAGGTCGGAGGAGTCGGGGTTGTTGGCGTGGAAGGAGGCGGACAGGAGCGCGAACTCGCGGCGGAGCTGGGGGAGGTGGAGGTCGGTCTTGGAGTGGAGCGAGGTGGCGTCGAAGAAGACGAGCACGGAGTAGGGGCGCGGGGCCGGCGAGGAGAGGAAGCGGGTGACGGAGGTGTCGGTGAGGTGGATCACGCCGGACGGGGAGCGGGAGCGGAGGGACTGCAGCTCGCCGACCAGGTCGTTGGCGCCGGCGAAGGCGGAGGCGGCCGCCGCCGCCAGGAGGAGCGGGAGGAGGAGGTGGGGGGAGATCGCCATGGCCATGGGTGGATGTGGATCTGGGGAGGAAGACCCGACGGGGAAAACTGAGTACAGTAGTGATGGAGCAAACAGGGGAAAAGTATGAGAGGAGACCTGTTGCGTGGACCCGTGAGAGAGTGCAAGCAGTGAAAATAGGCCCACTAAGAGGTTGCAATGGGCCAAAGGCTGGGCCTTAAATATTTCCTTTTCATAAAGCATGTCGTCCAATCGGACGGAGCCTACCCCTCGCTCGGCCGGCCCATTCGCACTGCGAATAGGCCCGGTAAGAGGCTGCATATATATTTAGAATATTTTCAATCCCTAAAAAATTAGAATATTTTAAAATATAAATAAAAGTAAAAAGGAAATGAGAAAACGGAAAAAATATGAAAATAACGCGGACACGGCCGTCGCGCCGCTTCAATGCCGGTGCGAGTGAGAGGTCGCGTCTGCTCTGGGCCGACATCAATGCGGAGCGGCCGCTCTACAACGGCATGGATGCGGGCAACTGACGATGGGCGGGAACGCAGGCGGGCGAAGGAGGAGTTTTTTTTGTGGGTCATGACAATCAGGAGCGAGCGTGGCAACGCTCTGGCCGCCCGCAACCCCTCCCCCCCCCAAACAAAAAAACATTTGTCTCGAGTTTACGAATGCGTTCGGGAGCAGATCGATACAGGACTGTTTTGAATGGTTTTCAGGGACTGGACCACACGGTCCGGATCATATGCGTGCGATTTAAGGTTGGCATTGGAGATGCCCTAAAGATTGCACATGGTCTTCCTTTCTTACGACACATGGTCTTGTTGAATAGCATTAAAGCCGGTGAGAAGTCTTCATTCCGTGTGAAAATGTCCTATAAGATTAAGTTCTGGCAACCAGTTGTGAGCAAAAGGATAAATGTTTGTTCATACGTGTGTGTGTGTAGAGACATGACCCCGGAGGACCGATCAGATCATATGTGAATGTTTTCTCAATAGTCTAGGTCTCTAGGAGGATCCGCAGCTTTCACTAGAGCATGTAATGTCAATAATAGACAATGCAAGAAAAGATCAATGCTACCTCGAGAATATGGGAATGGGAGACATACAGAAGAGAATGCATAGTACCATCAAACGTCCTTGTACTTTCAAGGCTTCCGATTGTACTTTCAAGGCTTCGAATCTGACGTTGCGGCGTCCTTTGGCTACAGGGCGAGGAGGTTCAACTTGTATTACTGGGAGAGCATGTACGAAGACACCATGTATTCACTCCACCATATCTTTTTTTTATACTCATAGGGTCACTGCCGAGTAGCTGATAAACTAATAGATCCGTAGATTAAATTTTCGATTAGCTTATTAATTATTTACTCGTCATCCAATTGATGATTTCCTCAACAATACATATAATATTTCAAATACACACCTAATAGTTAGAACGACACAATCTCCTAAGTCATGCCTAGGGCGCTTAACTGCCGCCAAAGGCACTAGGCGAACGCCAACCTCCTTGTCTACACCTAGCGCTTTTTTTTAACCTAGGCACGAGGAATAAAAGGTAAATCATACTACAACATCAAATTTCATACCTCATACTTCCTACAAAAAAGGACATTAACCCGAGAATCACGAAAAAAATATAAATTGTTATATCTTCGTTGAATATGTGGATTCATATAAAATAAATCGGCACCAACCTTCACTTCACTATCTAGTATTTTGAATCCCTTTCCACTATATAGTTTATCCCATATTCACCTGAGCATGCGGTGAAGTTCAATAGTTATCCCACAAAATAATGCATGCATATGATAGGGGAAAACAGAACCATGTGGAAGGCACTGAAGAGAAACAAAAGCAAATATGTTTTCTTCCATGTAGGGGGGAGATCTCAAACCATGTCGTTATTTGTAGCATGTGTGGCATATCGACATCATACACTACTAGGAAAAGGGCTATAGATGGAACTGATACTAATGGCGCACCAGACAAGCAGTGCGCCATTAGTATATAGCAATGGCGCACCAACAACAGATACGCCATTAGAGTTCAAACTACTAATGGTGCACCAGGCCCAGCGTGCGCCAGTAGTATCAAAAAGTTTTTTTTTGAACTAGCGCGTCTGTCCAAACATACTAATGGCGCATCGAGACGAAGTGTGCCATTACTAGTTGTAACTAGTAATGGCGCACCAGCAGTAAAGTGCGCCATTAATGTTCTTTTTTTTATGATATTTTTTATTCTTTGTTTTACAAAACTACTAATGGCGCACTGTCCCACAGTGCGCCATTACTAGTTTAGTAATGGCGCACTGTGCGACAGTGCGCCATTAGTATGTTATTTTTTTTTTGCAAAACTAGTAATGGCGCATCTACTATAAATGCGCTATTAGTAACCTTGATTACTAATGGCGCATTTATAGTTGGTGCGCCATTAGTAAGTGGGCAGCAACAAGATATTTTGGACAGCCTCTCCTACCCACACTCACTTTCTCCCCCACTTCATTCTCTCCACCTCCTCCTCCTCTCGGGTCCCTCCTCTTTTTCACCTCATTTCCACCATATATTCATTCAAATTAAGTGGTTAAATTACCTTGTTTTGATAGGTAAGTAAGGGGGGAAGCTATATTTATGTTGTTCTCCATACAACAATGTGCACATGCACTTTTTATGACCTAGCTAGATCTATGTATGTTCGTGGTGTTGCATATGTTTGTTGTGTTGCATATGTGTTTGTGTTTGGAGGTGTACCGGTATTTGAAATGCGATAGTTGCCAATATTTTCCCGGAATGTTGATTCATTTCCGTTTCGGTGAGAATTTTGGCATTAAGCATTCTTTTTTGTCCTATTTTTAGGAAAAGTCATGGCAAAATTTTTCTTGGTTCTAAAATATCGTTTTGCTCTACCCCGCAGGCGACCATGGTGCGCACGATGACCGAAGGCATCGTGAATAGGTTTTTGAGGTCCGCGAAGGCCGAGATGCTTCAAAAGAACGAGACGGAGATAAGATGTCCGTGTCGAAGATGCAAGCTGAAGAGCCTTATTGCGGACCCGGATTCCGGGCAGGTGCGGGACCACCTGCTCTTGCGTGGTTTCATGGATGGCTATCGGTGGCAAGGTGATGAAGATGACTACGAAGTCGTCCATGGGGGCCGGGCAAGAAATGAGGAAGGGCAGCAAGACAACCACCGCGGCTCGGGCGGGCGAGAAGACGAAGAATCCCCAGGAGATGATCACGACGGTGATGCTGTACACAGTCATCATGTAGAAGATGCAGGACATGATGATGAGGAAGATGCCGGAGCAGACGACGGGCATGATCATGAAGATGATGATGCCGGCGGAGCAGACGACGCTGGACCATCGATGGGCTGGGTGCAGGACCCTCATATTCAAGAGCTGCTTCTCAAGCAGACCGATAACGCAAGAGCTGCCGCCTGAGAGAAAGCCAAGATGGATCAACTTGAGTTAGACGCGGTTACTCCATTGTATGAAGGATGCAGGCCCGAGGATACCCGCCTGAAAGTAACGCTCATGGCTCTGGAGATGAAGGTAAAACACAAAATGATCGACGCATGCTTCGACGAGAACATGTCATTCTGGCACGAACGTCTTCCCAAGGGGAACAAGTGCCCCACCAGTTTGGAGGAGGCGAAGAAAATCGTGTGTCCTCTGGATTTACCGCACGTGAAATACCATGTGTGCATGAACAATTGCATCATTTATTGAGACGAGCACGCGGAGTCTACCATATGTCCGGTGTGCGGCGTCACTCGATACAAGAAGAGGAAGAAAGCTCCTCAAAAAGTGGTGTGGTACTTTCCGATCACTCCTCGTCTGCAGCGGTATTTCGCGGACCCTAAGGTAGCAAAGCTCTGATACGTCTCGAACGTATTTACTTTTCCAAACACTTTTGATATTGTTTTGACCTCATTCTTGCATGATTTGAACTAAACTAACCCGGACTGACGCTGTTTTCAGCAGAGCTGCCTGTATGGTTTTATTGTGTGCAGGAAAACGGATTTTTAGGTATCTCAGAAAAATCCACGAAAAATCACAGAAAATCCACGCACCCGAAGAAACCAGGAGCCAGAAGTGGGGCCAAAGGGGGGCCAGGGGGTGCCCAGGCACCCTGGTGGCGTGGCCCAGCCCCTGGCCGCGCCGGGGGGTCGCCTGGGTGGGCCCCACACCCCCTGGTGCCCTACTTTGCCTCGTATTTTTACTCGCGACACGGAAACCCCAGATCAGAAGTTCTTTTCGCCGTTTTCCGTCGCGGAGCCGCCGCCACCCTCTGTTCTTCCTTGGGAGGGCTAATCTGGAGGCTGAATTGGCCTCCGGAGAGGGGAGATCGTCGCCATCGTCATCATCATCACCACTCCATCATCCCTCCATGACTTCTCCCTCCATGTGTGAGTAATTCCCCTGTTGTAGGCGAAGGGGATGGTAGGGATTGGATGAGTTAGATCATGTAATAGTTTGTCAGATCGTTGGGGGCATGTTGCCTATCATCTACTATGGTGTTTATCATCTTTGCTTCAACTTGTTATTCTTAATGCTTGACACTTAGGGCCCGAGTGCCATGATTTCAGATCTGAACCATATGTGTTTGCATGAATATATTTGTGTTCGTGATCCTATCTATGAGTTGTTTGCACCTGTTACGGTTCGGAACCGGCGATCCCAAAAGTGACAGCTTGGGACACCAAAGGGGATGGTCCGTAGTTTGAGGATTACATGTATCCATTGAGTTCATTGCTTTGTTCCGGTGCTCTTTGACAGGAGCACCTTAATCTCCATAAGTTCCTTTTGGCCCCGTCGTAGCGGGATGGTAGGACAAAAGATGTTGTGCAAGTTCTTATTGCAAGCACGTACAACTACCTACGGGATACATGCCTAATGTTTGATATTTGCCTAGATGATCATTACTTTTCCGTGTGCCGTGCCCCAAGTTAGAATCATGATATATCTCATCCATGCAGCGCCCAACCATCCATCTCCCTAGCCTACAGTGTTTTAAATCCTGCTTGTCACTAGTTGCTACTTTTGCTATTTACTATTACTATTTACTTTTGATGTTTACTTTTACTATCACTATCATCACTATCATATTACTGTTACCACTTATCTTTTGTTGCAAGTAAGTATATTTCAGGTGCGGTTGAATTGACAACTCAACTGTCAAAGCTTATAAATACTCTTTGGCTCCCCGTGTGTCGAATCAATAAATTGGGTTATTCTTACCCGCGAAGACTATCTCGATCCCTTACGGTTGAGGGTTATCAAGTACCGTTTTCTGGCGCCGTTGCCGGGGAGCATAGCAATATTTACAAGTCTACTTGAGGTATCCTACCTGCTGCACTTCATCCACTATGGGTAAGAAAGGAGACCCCAAGGTTCCGATCTTACTATCCACTACAAGAAGAGGTACTGTTCTGACCACTAGTGCTACGCTTGATTCACCTTCTGTTATGAGTAAGTTTGCCTCACCACCACCACATGATGCTCCTACTGAATCTGTTACTATGTCCGATACTCTTGATGATGCTTCTACTACTGTTGATGATATTAATTCCCTTGGTTATGCTCTTGAGAAACAAATTGCTGCTGCTGCTAAAAAGTCTGGAATTGAAATTCCTGTTACTCGCTACCCTATTGGTGAAACTTATGATTATCCTGATTTGAGTAAACTCAAGGAGAGACTCCTCGATGATGATTACTATATGCTTGATGAAGATTTATGCAGGGAACTGACAGAGTTTTCTGGCTCTGACCCTGAAGTTATTAAGAAACTGTTTGAAAAACACTCTTTGAAGAACAAAACCGTTCCTGATCCTGAATTTGCTACATCTCCTATATGCATTGATGATCCTGATTATGATTTCTCTGTTGATCTTTCACTTATACCTATGGTTGAAGCTGACCCCTTTTATGGCAGAGAAAATGATGATGCTATTGCACACCTGACTAAACTCGGTGAGTTGGGTGGCCTGTTTACCACAGATGAGAAGATACGATACTTTTATATCACCAAGCTTCTTCCTTTCTCCTTGAAGGAAGGTGCTAAAGCATGGTATGATTCGCTTCCATGCGGTTCCATTAAGAGTCCTCAAGACTTAGCTCACTCTTTTGTTGATAAGTACTTTCCTGCTCACATGCAACATGCTGCTTTACAAAGAATTTATAACTTTAAACAGTTGCAGGATGAGTCCCTCCCTAAAGCTTGGGGGAGGTACTGCGGTCTGATTCGGGCTAGACCAGGACATGAAGTCCCTAAGAATGAATTAATCGATATATTCTATGCTGGTTTAACTGATGAATCCAGGTCCTATTTGGACAGTTGTGCTGGTGGTGTTTTCAGGAAAAGGACGCCAGAAGATGCAGAAGATTTGATGGGCAGGATTGCCAGAAACCATGAAGATAGGTCCGTCCCTGAACCACCTCCACCACCAAAGAAGAGGGGCATGTTTGTTCTAAGCCCTGAAGATATGCGAGAAGCAAAGAAGTCTATTAAAGAGAAAGGTATTAAAGCTGAGGACGTGAAGAATCTACCCCCTATTGAGAAGCTGTGTGAGCCTACTACTCACCCTCCTATGGTAGAGGTACACTCTCTTTTAGATTTCAACGCAAGTGACATCCCTCATGGTAAGCCTCCTGATCAATGTTTAGATGAGTTTGATAATTTTATTATGAAACAAAATCGTTTTAATGAGAGGATACAAAGTCAATTGCATGATAATTCCCTTGCTATCAAAAGACTGCTTGATGTTTTAGATAGAACAGTTAATGATGTTCAATGTCTTGTGAAGCATTTTCATATGGTTCAAACTCAGCTTGACCAAATTTCTAATGTGCAAAGAGATTTGCTTGCTAACAATGCCAAACAAGATAATTTGCAGGCTTTCGGGATTAAGACCCGAGGAGGAACTAGCACTCAAGATCCTCTCTACCCAGAGGGGCATCCGAAGAGAATCGAGCAGGATTCTCAAATGCAGGAAGAAGAAATTGTTGGCTCTCCAAAGAAGAAGAAGAAACATAAGGAGATTGACAATTCTAATGACCCTATTGCAGATGAAGAGCCAGCAGTTGATCCCAACAGTGTATCTATCTCCGATGCTGAGACTGAAGACGGTGCTGAACCTGAAGGTAATGATAATGAGAAGAATGATCCGCCTGAAGTTCGAGAAGAAGAAGCACCTGACAAACGTAAGAGGTACACTAAAGAAGACTTCATCGCGAGAAAACATGGGAAGGAAAGAGAACCATGGGTACAGAAACCCATGCCCTTTCCAGGTAAGTCCATCAAATCTAAAGAAGAAGAGCATTACAATAAGTTTTGTGAGTGGATTAAACCTCTTTTTCTTCAAATTCCTTTGACTGATGCTATTAAGTTACTTCTTTATTCAAAATATATGAAAGATATTGTCACTAATAAAAGAAAAGTTCCTAATGAAGCAATATCTACTATGCTTGCTAACTACTCTTTCAGTGGCAAGATTCCTGAGAAGCTCGGTGATCCAGGTATACCCACCATTCCTTGCTCCATAATGAACAATTATGTCAAAACTGCTTTATGTGATCTTGGAGCAGGAGTGAGTGTTATGCCTCTCTCTCTTTACGAGAGGCTTTGTTTAGAGAAACTAATTCCTACAGATATCTCCCTTCAGATGGCTGACAAGTCAACCGCCGTCCCGATAGGTATTTGTGAGGATGTTCCCGTAGAAGTTGCTAATTGTTTGATTCTTACTGATTTGGTTGTGCTTGACATGCCCGAGGATGGAAGCATGTCCATTATTCTTGGTAGACCTTTTCTTAACACCGCAGGTGCTATTATTGATTGCAATAAAGGGAAGGTTACCTTCCATGTGAATGATAAAGAACACACGGTATATTTTCCAAAGAAGATTGACAGGAGGCATGGCCTCAACTCTATAGAAAATATCGAGACCGTGAAGATTGGAGAATGGGATTGTCCACTACATGTGCCTCACAAATACAAAACTATCATGGTGGGGACAATGTCCATCAAGGTAAAGGTTCAATGATTACTTCGTAAGAGGTGAGACTTTTTTGCTCTATATATCGCCTGTTTGTTGGTGAGACTTGATCAACCTTACTAGTAAACATGTTTTATATAGATAAAAAAGGTTGAGCCTGTTATGTTTTCATTTGTTTTTAGTTTTTGTCCTACTTGCTGTACCAAATATTTATGTTTTGAAGCTTCACAATACTACTCACTACTTCAAGTTTTCAAAGAGTCTCGCAGCTTTTTGAACTTCGAAAACTTTTCAACAGTGAAGTTTTCAGAAAAATTCCAGAAAAATTTAAATAAAAATTTCCACGTCGGGAGAGACCCAGAAAGTCTTGGGGCCAGCCAGGGGGACCCACCAGTGGCCCAGGCGGCCAGCTGGTGCGGCCCAGCCCCTGGCCGCGCCCACAGGGCGCCTGGGGCCCACGGGGCCCCCCTTCAGGTATGTCTTCTTCCTCCCTCTCTCTCTTTCTCCAAAAACGCGAGTTCTGCACTTGTTCTTGTGTTCTTGCTGTTCTTGGAGGCGATTCTTCGATCTCTCTCTACAGCCTATCATTTGAGCTGAAATTTTGAGCAAATACTCCCTGGTATGTGACTCCTCCACCCCTCCAATTAGATTTCTGATTGGTGGCTTCATTTGTGAGTATTTAGTAGTTCTTGGTGCTGTATAGATGAGCTTGCATGCATGTGTAGAAAGTTATTTTCCAAGTTTTGATGCAAGTTTATGCCTTGGGCAAGTGAGTTGAGTAGTTTGCCTTAACTCACCTTGTTTTAATCCTCGTTTTTGTAAATTGTTAAGAAAATTTCAGAAATGAGTTTGCTAGGAAGGGCAAAAGGGTGGCTTGAGAAGAGGAGGCCCGCACACTCCGATCGAGTTACTAGAGCCGCAGCTTCACCCTCGACTGCTAGGGTGAGCTACAATGAAGATCATGTGCCCCTGGAGTTGTTGAAAGACACAAGTCCAGCGCGTGCGATGACGTTTCCATGTGATGAATTCCTTCCAGCCACGGGAATCAAGGATGAGTTTTATAATCTTTGTGCTAATGCAGGTTTGACACGGCTCGTCACGAGCCGTGTTACTCAGTATCAAAAACTCACCTCCAGTTTCATTAACAGTTTTAGATATAATCCTGATTCAGGTGCTATTGAGTGTAAAATTTACAATGATCTTATCACCATGACTTTGGGAAATTTTTGTGAAATAATAGGTGTGCCTAACGTTGGGAGGACGGCTAGGATGGCCACTCAGCCCTCCGAGCTGAAAACCGTCATCAACTCTCTCTGCAGCATGGGTACGAGGGATATTCATCAGTCGAAGATCTCCAGCATCTTATTTCCTCACCTCAGGTATTTTGCATATTATATTGCCAGAGGGGTGTTAGCTCATGACAACACGAGCAACATTTCTGCTCCGGATATTGCTATCCTGGCAGCAGCCCTCTCATGGAGGTCTGATTATAATCTGGGTGCCTTAATTGCTCGACGCCTTGCTATGAACGGTAACAAGGGGGACTTATATGGTGGCGTTTATGCCACACTTATCTTAGAACATCTTGGAGGCACCTCACACCCTGATGATAATCCTTTTACTTATTTAAGCCTTGATCTTGCTGCTATGAAAAGGCATAAGTTTGTTACCATGGCTTATGAGCTTGATAATCTTGTTTATATCTTGCGTTTCGGAACTGCCGCGGAACGCGAGATCCGTCTACCTGCACCTCTTTTGTTTGATTTTTCTCGCAGGAACGGATGGTCCTTTGATGTTATCCAGTTCGATGAGTTCATGGTCCAGTATCAGTTACATAACCCCATGGAGGGGGTTGTGCCCGACGAGGAGTAGCACGGTGAGTTACCACCTTTTCAGGAAGAGACCGCCACCGAGTTTGGTGAAGGGTCTTCCTCTGTTTGGCGTGCGGAACCTTCCTCGTGGGAGACTCCGAGGAGTTCGGTATACGCGCCAGCATCCTTTTACGACCCTTGGTCTCACCACCATACCCCCGGAGCAGGAGGCTCCCGGGGGCAGTAGCTGCTACCAACTTAGGCCAAAAGCCTAAGCTTGGGGGAGTACGTGCCCCTCTCACGTTTCCATTGTATTATCCGTTTTATTCGCTTTGATCTTTTTCGAAGTTTTTGCCCGTTCTTCTTTGTTTCTCTATTTGCAAAAACAACAAAAAGATTTTCTCTTTCTTTTGTTTTCGTTCAACCTTTGAAATAATCCAAAAAGATTTCCTTTTCTCTTTACTTTGCTTTGTTTTCAGAGTTCAGCTCGAGTCCGTGATGGCATTTAATTATATTTCCTACGTTCGGTCGTGCAAGTGACAAGCAGTAATAACAAAGATCGACTGAAAGGAAGCAACAAGGAAGACCAGTATGAACTCTTCTTGTTTCTACTTTTGTACATATGCCTGTACTTATGATCTAGAGACCAGCTTGTAGCGACATAGTGCTATGTTTACAATGTTCTTCCAGTGGTTCATGCTTTCCTTGTGGCTAGTCTCGAATAGCTAGAGTATATAATGTGTTATTGAAATGATCTACATGCATTGCATTGTTCATGGTTCGGTATACTAAGGTGGTATTTCCCTTTAGAGAATTTTTGGATTGACTTGGCACATGCTTACACATGTTTGAGACTAAAAAGTCTGCTCTGCCTTGATGATCTTTGAGTTTTAGAATAGTTATATCACTTTCATGCCCGATTCAATGTTACTTTGTCGCTCTGCATGATTATGACCGTTATTGCTCTCTAGTTGGTCGCTACCCAGTCTTTTGCTAACCTCCACTTGTACTAAGCGGACTGACTGCTTGTGCATCCAAAATCCTTAAAACCTGTTATGCCATATGAGTCCACCATACCTTCCTATACATGGTATTTACCTGCCATTCCTAACGAAGACTTTCGTGTACCATCTCGAAATTAATCAAAAGCATTTCTCTTTTTGTGCCTCTGTTTTAGCTCATGAGGAAGTAGTAGTTAATTCATGATCTTTTTAAGTTGGACAAGTTTCACCCCTAGATTGCATGTATAATGTGCAAACCCCTAATATGAGAAGGAACTGGCATTGAGTGCGCCCGGCTCAAAAAGATAATATAACAAACAAACCCTCCTTCACGCTTTGTTCATGAGAAATCAGAAAACCTTGGCAGTGATAAACAAAGGAGATTAAGAGGATGTGATCGTCCTCATGCGGGAGCCGTTCCTCGAGATTGTCCAGCTTAAAAAGTGATTGAGTTATCTGCTAGCATTCGTTGATGAAATATGCACCTCTCAAAAACGTTTTTACCTCTGTTTTTAAAACCAAGAGCTCTGGTACATGTTTAGTTTTTGTTTCCGACCACGGGTTTTCAACCTTGCCAACAAAAGCCATGATTCGAGAGTCTCCACCTTCTTTCTTCAAAGCACTAACTAGGAGAGCATAATTGTCATTCTGAGTGTAATGTGCATTGTCCCAAAGTATTACATTGTCTTCTGCATGCTTGTGATATGATTTATTTTGAAATTCTTAGTTCTAGTCTCCTTTAAAACTCTGGAGGAGTTTCTGCATTTATGTTTTGCTTCACTCATGGAGACTAGCGAGATACCACCATAGTATGCTCAAGCTATGTGCAATGTAATCTTGTCTTGATTTACAGTAATATATTATTTACTTTTAAGTATTTGTGACTGGTCACTTGAAAGAAGGATTGCTCCTTGCATTGTCCTCATAGTACTATTTCAATACTTGCTAGACTCTTTTTGTAGTACATGCTTATATACATCTAATGAAGCAAAAGAGTTTGTCAAAGTTTTCTTTGTCGCGTCCAGTTCGTTGAACTGAATTGCTCGAGGACAAGCAATATGCTAAGCTTGGGGGAGTTGATACGTCTCAAACGTATCTACTTTTCCAAACACTTTTGATATTGTTTTGACCTCATTCTTGCATGATTTGAACTAAACTAACCCGGACTGACGCTGTTTTCAGCAGAGCTGCCTGTATGGTTTTATTGTGTGCAGGAAAACGGATTTTTAGGTATCTCAGAAAAATCCACGAAAAATCACAGAAAATCCACGCACCCGAAGAAACCAGGAGCCAGAAGTGGGGCCAGAGGGGGGCCAGGGGGTGCCCAGGCGCCCTGGTGGCGCGGCCCAGCCCCTGGCCGCGCAGGGGGGTCGCCTGGGTGGGCCCCACACCCCCTGGTGCCCTACTTTGCCTCGTATTTTTACTCGCGACACGGAAACCCCAGATCAGAAGTTCTTTTCGCCGTTTTCCGTCGCGGAGCCGCCGCCACCCTCTGTTCTTCCTTGGGAGGGCTAATCTGGAGGCTGAATTGGCCTCCGGAGAGGGGAGATCGTCGCCATCGTCATCATCATCACCACTCCATCATCCCTCCATGACTTCTCCCTCCATGTGTGAGTAATTCCCCTGTTGTAGGCGAAGGGGATGGTAGGGATTGGATGAGTTAGATCATGTAATAGTTTGTCAGATCGTTGGGGGCATGTTGCCTATCATCTACTATGGTGTTTATCATCTTTGCTTCAACTTGTTATTCTTAATGCTTGACACTTAGGGCCCGAGTGCCATGATTTCAGATCTGAACCATATGTGTTTGCATGAATATATTTGTGTTCGTGATCCTATCTATGAGTTGTTTGCACCTGTTACGGTTCGGAACCGGCGATCCCAAAAGTGACAGCTTGGGACACCAAAGGGTATGGTCCGTAGTTTGAGGATTACATGTATCCATTGAGTTCATTGCTTTGTTCCGGTGCTCTTTGACAGGAGCACCTTAATCTCCATAAGTTCCTTTTGGCCCCGTTCGTAGCGGGATGGTAGGACAAAAGATGTTGTGCAAGTTCTTATTGCAAGCACGTACAACTACCTACGAGATACATGCCTAATGTTTGATATTTGCCTAGATGATCATTACTTTTCCGTGTGCCGTGCCCCAAGTTAGAATCATGATATATCTCATCCATGCAGCGCCCAACCATCCATCTCCCTAGCCTACAGTGTTTTAAATCCTGCTTGTCACTAGTTGCTACTTTTGCTATTTACTATTACTATTTACTTTTGCTGTTTACTTTTACTATCACTATCATCACTATCATATTACTGTTACCACTTATCTTTTGTTGCAAGTAAGTATATTTCAGGTGCGGTTGAATTGACAACTCAACTGTCAAAGCTTATAAATACTCTTTGGCTCCCCGTGTGTCGAATCAATAAATTGGGTTATTCTTACCCGCGAAGACTATCTCGATCCCTTACGGTTGAGGGTTATCAAGCTCCTGCGTTGGCACGCGGATAGGGAGGAGAAGAAGCGAGAAGATGACGCAAATGATCCGGAGATAGATAAAAAAGACAAGATGCTGAGTCACCCTAAGGATGCGAGCCAGTGGCAAGCGTTGAACTTCGAAGACCTAGAATTTGGGAACGATCCAAGGAACATCGTGTTGGGCGCGAGCACCGATGGAGTCAATCCGTTTGGCAGCCAGAGAAGCACACATAGCACCTGGCCTGTGTTTGTGTGGATTTATAACCTTCCCCCCTGGTTGTTGATGGGCCTCTAACCCCTCGTTGGTTACCCCAAGTGGAAGGTGAAAGATGCAGTGTTGTGGAAGTGTTTTCCCTTAGCAAAGATGCCAAGGATCGAATCCCCAGAGACTCCTAGGTTCAACAAGTAGGTGTCAACTGCTAACGGCGCGGATTAGCAATCAACGTGGACCTGCACACAGATACAAATAACTTTGCTCCCAACGAGTACAGAGAGGTTGTCAATCTCTCCGGCCTTGTAGTTCACAAAGGGTTAAAAGCAAATGATAGTAGTGATAGATAGTGTTTGCAATAGTAAATAATAACGAAAAGTAAATAGCGGATGTGATCAATGATGGTAATATGGACCGGAGTCTCATGATGTTCACTAGTGATGTCTCTCTCCCAAAAGACGATAAAACAGCTATGTGAGGTAAACAAATTACAACTGGGCAATTGACAGGACCACGAACGCAAACCAATGCTGACTAAATTGCAAGAAAGGTTGAGGTTCAAAGCATGGGCGGTACGCCAAAGTAAGTAGACCGAAATCCATCAATATCTACTACTAATCATCCACCTTGAGATATCTATCCAGAACATCTCGCTGGTATTAAGTTGCGAGCCCCACCCATAGTGTAAACTCAAAGCAACAGACAACTGCATTAAAAGAACTTTGCGTAAAGTAAACAATCCTTGCACCCGCGGGCACAAGCACCGTTGTTTTCCCCCTTGTGGCAACATCACATCCCCTAGACTCATGTTTCTGTCACTCAAGCTAGTCATCGAGGGGCATGAACCCACAATCAAGCATAACGTTCCCTCTTGGAGTCACTACCTACTACTTGGCCAAAGCAATAAATAACAACGGAGAACATGCAAGAATTACTTATGAACATAAATATAAAAGAGGTGAATCAAATATATTACTCAAGATCAATCTGAACATAATCTCATAATCCATCGGATCCCAGGAAACTCAACATAGCAACAGCATAAGGATTACATATGTGCCTCGATCATGTAGGGCAGCTCACGAGGACTAATTAGTGAAGCACAAGAACGGGAGGAGAACATCACATAGCTACTGGTCATGGACTCATGGTCCAAGGGAGACTACTCACGAGTCATCCGGGAGGCGTCCATGGTGGTGGAGAAGCTCCCGGTGGTGATCCTCCCCTCCGGCAGGGTGCCAGGAAGAGTTCTCCTGGTGCTCCCGATCTTGGAAGCGGCGGCGGCGGCGGAACAGAGATGGGATCGCGAAAAGAGTTCCTGTTCCGAGGGTTTCGGAGGACGCTTTAAATATATGCCAAAGGGGGGCATCGGGGGAGCTTCGGCGGGCCCAGGCGCCCCCCCGGCGCGGCCCAGGGGGGAGGAGGCGCGCCGCCAGGGCGCCTGGAGCCCTGGTGGCCCCCCCGGCTGTCCTTCGGACGCCCGGTAGTTTTCGAAACGCTGATTTTTTATATAATTTTTCTGGATTTTTCCTGGCAGTTCTCGTAACGTGAAAACCTGAAATACAAAAACAGCCGAAAACAGAAACTGGCACTGGGGTGCACTGGATTAGTAAGTTAGTCCAAATATGATCAAAAGTGTATGGAAGTGTATGAATATCATAGCAATATCACCCAAAAGTGGCATGGAGCAAGCAGAAATTATAGATACGTTTTGGACGTATCAACATCCCCAAGCTTAATTCCTGCTCGTCCTCGAGTAGGTAAATGATAACAAGAATAATTTCTGTGGTGACATGCTATTAACCATATAGGACTTTTTTATAGTCATATGACAAAAGCTTACTGAGACAATGATTCTATAGTAATTAAGTTGCCTCATGAGAAAATCACAAATGACTGAAAGTTTTACAACATGAAACTGAAACATCAAAAAGATTTGTAATGAACATGATGTGCAAATATGATAAAGTGATATCTAGCTTGCCCCCTTTAGTGAAGCAAAACATAAATGCAAGGGGCACCTTCAAGGTTTAAGTGATGACTAGATACAATGATTTCAGAATAAACGATATCACAATCATGCAAAAGACAATGCTACTTTGGGACAATGCACATTACACTCAGAATGACAATCATGCTCTCAGTAGTTGGTGCTTGAAGAAAGAAGAAACTCATAAAAGTAAAAGAATGGTTAAGTGCTAGAGCTTTTTATTTTGAAAACATAGAGGCAATTTTGTCAACGGTAGTAGTACTTCATATGTGTCATGCATAAGACATCCTATAAGTTGCAAGCCTCATGCATCGAATACCAATAGTGCTCGCACCTTGTCCTAATTAGCTCGGATTTCCATGGGTTATCATTGCATTACATATGTTTCAACCAAGTGTCACAAAGGGGTACCTCTATGCCACCTGTACAAAGGTCCAAGGAGATAAATCACATATGATTTCTCGTTTTTGATAGATCTCAACTTGAGGACATCCATACCGGGACAACATAGAAAATAGATGATGGACTCCTCTTTAATGCATAAGCATATTCTCATAAGAGATTGAGGATTAACGTCGAAGCTAAAACTTCCACCATGATACATGGCTTTGGTTGGCGGCCCAATGTTCTTCTCTAACAATATGCATATTCAAACAACCCACGAACATGCATAGCAACTCACATGATATTCAACAAATAGTTGATGGCGTCCCCAGAAACATGGTTACCGCTCAGCAAGCAACTTATAAGAAATAAGATACATAAGCAACATATTCTTTACCACAATAGTTTTTAAGCTACTTTCCCATGAGCTATATATTGCAAAGTTAGTTTGCTTAGTACAGGTGGAGGTTAGCAAAAGACTGGGAGCGACCAACTAAGAGAGCAATGACGGTCATAATCATGCAGAGCGACAAAGCAACATTGAATCAGGCATGGTAGTTATATCGCTACTCAGAAATAAAAGATCATCAAGGCTTGACAGACTTTCTTTACAGTCTTAAATATGCGTGAGCATACGCCAAGTCAATCAAAATAAATTCTCGAAGGAAGATATTACTAAACCATACCACATCATAGGCAAACAAATCAAGTTGGTACTCCAATAACACATTGGGAACCTCCCAGCTATTTGAGATTAAGCATAAGAAAACCTGAACTACTAAGCACCATTATGCAAGTAGCATCTTTATCATAGACACATTAACCAATGCAACGGAAGCAAACTCTCTTAATAAGGTGAGCATGATAATTAAAGAGAGTTCAAGCAACCAACTAAACAAAAGCTCTTTGAAAAGATAAGCATGAATACTAAGAGCAGAGCATGATAGTAGCTATTAAAAGACAAAGAACACACACAGCGAAGATAGACATGAAAATTCTATGTTATGTTCTAGGTAGAAGTGGAGCGTGTTTCTCTCCCACATAAATAATGCTGAGTTCCGACTCATTATGAAAAACTAAAAAGAAAACTAAAAGCAAGACGTTCCAAGCATAGCACATAACACATGAAGTGATAAAAATATAGTGGAACGAAAGACGAACTGATAATGTTGATGGAGAAGGGGATGCACGGGGGCATCCCCAAGCTTAGACGCTTGAGTCTCCTTGAATATTTCTTGGGGGTGCACGGGGGCATCCCCAAGCTTGAGCGCTTGACACTCCTGAATCTTTTTCATCATCTTCCCTCGCACACTTGAAAACTCCCTTCATACATAACTCATCATAATCTGATTAGCGAGGTTAGTACCCTTAATAAAATTATTATACCTTGCTGTAAATAAAGATATTCTTGAAGTTCTACTGTTTCTCAAGATTGCCAAAAGGTTTTTGCAAAGAAAAAACAAGTTCTTGATTTGCAAAGTGAAGGAAAGGCAAAACAGGACAGAATCTGTGAAAAACAGAACAGCAGGTAGTAATTGATCTGTTCGGGATACTTCTGCAACTCAAATCAAAAAACTCAGAACAGACACACGAAATACAATTATATAGAGAACTCTGTAGAAAAAATTCAGACCAAAAAGATGATCTGGTGATTTTATACGAATTTTTCTATCCAAGGACAGAATCTGTTTCCTGGACAGCACCTCACAACTTTTGAACTTTCTAGCAATCAGAGGCTATACTTGGCACAAATATGAAAAGCAAAGATACAATGATGATGATACAGCAGTAAACAACATCAAGACACAACAAAAGCAAAAAAATTATTCATGTGGGCTGCCTCCCAAAAGCGCTTTCTTTTATGCCTTTAAGCTAGGCATAATGCATAGAGATCAAGTTTTATCAAGAGTAAAAGAATAGCTAGCCCGTACAACGGACTCAAAAGGTAACTTGATCTTCTTTCGAGGGAAGTGTTCCATTCCTTTCTTGAGAGGAAACTGAAATTTTATATTACCCTCTTTCATGTCAATGATAGCACCAACGGTGCGTAAAAAGGGACGTCCCAAAATAATTGGACATGAAGGACATTCAATATCCATAATAGTGAAATCAACGGGAACATAATTATCATTGACAACAATAAGAACATCGTCGATCCTCCCCAAAGGTTTCTTTATGGAAGAATCAACGAGACGAACACCAAAAGAACAAGAATCAAAAGGTTTCAATTTAAGCATATCATATAGTCTTTTGGGCATAACAGAGGTACTAGCACCAACATCACATAAAGCATAGCAAGAGAAGTCATTCAATTTAATTTTTATCATAGGATCCCATCCATCTTCTAGATTTCTAGGTATGGAGGCTTCTACTCTAAGTTTCTCCTCCCTAGCTTTGATGAGAGCATTAGTGATATGCTCTATGAAGGCAAGGTTAAGCGTGCTAGTGCGGGGATCTCTAGACATCTTGTGAAGGAAATCAATAACTTCAGTAAGAGTGC
This sequence comes from Secale cereale, assembly GCA_902687465.1. Lineage (NCBI taxonomy): Eukaryota > Viridiplantae > Streptophyta > Magnoliopsida > Poales > Poaceae > Secale > Secale cereale. Next base: position 646,649,701 of record LR738712.1, read on the forward strand.
AATTATCAAAATCAAGGTCACGAGCATCAAGTAAAGTGGTAGTGGTGTCCTTTAGGTTCACTTGTTTGGTAGTTTCTATAGTCATAGCATCACCATTAATAGGTCCAATGGGACCAGGAGTACATCGGGTGCTAAGAGTTTGAACATCCTCAACAACTTGGATAGTAGCAACAGTGTGGTGGGTAGGAAGGCTCTTAATTCTATCCTCTTCCTCCCTTTCTCTAGCCCATCTTTCTTTAAGTTTAGCCATCATCCTAATGTTTTCATTAATTTGCACTTGAATAGCATTTATAGGAGTGACTTCCCTCTCCTCAAGAGGAGAAGTTTTAATTTTTAGTAGTTTTACCTCATTGGCTAAATGGTCTACCTTAAAAGAAAGATCATCTAGTTTATGTAGTTTTTCTTCTACACTCTTATTAAAGGCTTTTTGGGTAGTGATGAAATCTCTAAGCATAGTCTCTAGTTCAGTAGTGGAGTTCTTGGTACTAGGATAAGCATTATTGTTCCCATAAGAGTTAGAGGGGAACGGTCTAGGATTGCTACCAAAATTACTCCTATAAGCATTGTTGTTAAAATTGTTTCTAGAGATAAAGTTCACATCTACTTGTTCTTGAGCAATCAAAGAATTTAAAGGAACATCACGAGGATCAACAGTAGATTGCTTCGAAAGTAGAGACATGATCAAGTCAACTTTTTCATTAAGGGAGGAAATCTCCTCGACAGAGTTTACCTTCCTACCTGTTGGAGCGTGTTCGGTGTGCCATTGGGAATAGTTGGTCATTATCTCATCGAGAAGCTTTGTGGCAGCACCAAGTGTAGTTGACATAAAAGTTCCTCCCGCGGCCGAATCTAACAAGTTCCGCGAGGTAAAGTTCAAGCCTGCATAAAAAGTTTGGATAACCATCCAAGTAGTCAAACCGTGAGTAGGGCAGTTCTTGATAAGAGATTTCATACGTTCCCAAGCTTGGGCAACGTGTTCATTATCCAATTGTTTAAAATTCATTATGTTACTTCTAAGTTGGATAATTTTAGCAGGTGGACAGTATTTTCCGATAAAAGCATCTTTGCACTTGTCCCAAGAATCTATGCTATTTCTAGGCAAAGACTGAAACCAAATTTTAGCTCCTCCTCTCAAGGAGAAAGGAAAAAGCTTAAGCTTAACAATATTACCATCTATTTCATGGTACTTTTGCATATCACAAAGTTCAACAAAGTTGTTCAAGTGTAAAGCAGCATCATCTCCAGCACCGGAGAATTGTTCTCTCATAACTAAGTTCAGTAAAGCAGGTTTAATTTCATATGAAGGTGCTGAAGTGGCAGGTGTAGTGATAGGTGTACTGATAAAGTCATCGTTGTTGTGACTAGTGAAGTCACACAACTTGGTGTTCTCGGGGGAACCCATAGTAGCAAGCAAGCAAGATAACTATTTTTGTGATTTTCGATAAAAAGGTACTAAAGCAAAAACTGAAAGGTAAACTAACAAGACTAAAAAGCAAAGGTAAAAGATAGCATGCAACTCCCTTATCCTGAAGAGTGGAGTCCCCGGCAGCGGCGCCAGAAAATACTCCTTGATGGGCCTCTAACCCCTCGTTGGTTACCCCAAGTGGAAGGTGAAAGATGCAGTGTTGTGGAAGTGTTTTCCCTTAGCAAAGATGCCAAGGATCGAATCCCCAGAGACTCCTAGGTTCAACAAGTAGGTGTCAACTGCTAACGACGCGGATTAGCAATCAACGTGGACCTGCACACAGATACAAATAACTTTGCTCCCAACGAGTACAGAGAGGTTGTCAATCTCTCCGGCCTTGTAGTTCACAAAGGGTTAAAAGCAAATGATAGTAGTGATAGATAGTGTTTGCAATAGTAAATAATAACGAAAAGTAAATAGCGGATGTGATCAATGATGGTAATATGGACCGGAGTCTCATGATGTTCACTAGTGATGTCTCTCTCCCAAAAGACGATAAAACAGCTATGTGAGGTAAACAAATTACAGTTGGGCAATTGACAGGACCACGAACGCAAACCAATGCTGACTAAATTGCAAGAAAGGTTGAGGTTCAAAGCATGGGCGGTACGCCAAAGTAAGTAGACCGAAATCCATCAATATCTACTACTAATCATCCACCTTGAGATATCTATCCAGAACATCTCGCTGGTATTAAGTTGCGAGCCCCACCCATAGTGTAAACTCAAAGCAACAGACAACTGCATTAAAAGAACTTTGTGTAAAGTAAACAATCCTTGCACCCGCGGGCACAAGCACCGTTGCTTTCCCCCTTGTGGCAACAGCACATCCCCTAGACTCATGTTTCTGTCACTCAAGCTAGTCATCGAGGGGCATGAACCCACAATCAAGCATAACGTTCCCTCTTGGAGTCACTACCTACTACTTGGCCAAAGCAATAAATAACAACGGAGAACATGCAAGAATTACTTATGAACATAAATATAAAAGAGGTGAATCAAATATATTACTCAAGATCAATCTGAACATAATCTCATAATCCATCGGATCCCAGCAAACTCAACATAGCAACAGCATAAGGATTACATATGTGCCTCGATCATGTAGGGCAGCTCACGAGGACTAATTAGTGAAGCACAAGAACGGGAGGAGAACATCACATAGCTACTGGTCATGGACTCATGGTCCAAGGGAGACTACTCACGAGTCATCCGGGAGGCGTCCATGGTGGTGGAGAAGCTCCCGCTGGTGATCCTCCCCTCCGGCAGGGTGCCGGGAAGAGTTCTCCTGGTGCTCCCGATCTTGGAAGCGGCGGCAGCGGCGGAACAGAGATGGGATCGTGAAAAGAGTTCCTGTTCTGAGGGTTTCGGAGGACGCTTTAAATATATGCCAAAGGGGGGCATCGGGGGAGCTTCGGGGGGCCCAGGCGCCCCCCGGCGCGGCCCGGGGGGGGGGGGGCGCGCCGCCAGGGCGCCTGGAGCCCTGGTGGCCCCCCCCGGCTGTCCTTCGGACGCCCGGTAGTTTCCGAAACGCTGATTTTTTATATAATTTTTCTGGATTTTTCCTGGCAGTTCTCGTAACGTGAAAACCTGAAATACAAAAACAGCCGAAAACAGAAACTGGCACTGGGGTGCACTGGATTAGTAAGTTAGTCCAAATATGATCAAAAGTGTATGGAAGTGTATGAATATCATAGCAATATCACCCAAAAGTGGCATGGAGCAAGCAGAAATTATAGATACGTTTTGGACGTATCAGTTGTGCATGAAGAGGAAGTACATTCACATGAGTATGCTAATTGAAGGACCGAAACAACCAGGGAACGACATCAATCTGTATCTAGGGCTGCTGAAAGAGGAGCTAGACACGCTGTGGAAAACGCCAGCCAATACGTGGGACGCCGCAAAGAAAAAATATTTCCCTATGAGAGCCGCGCTGCTCACGACGGTGGACGACTATCTCGGTTACGGATATGTCGCGGGGCAGGTGGTCCACGGATTTTCTGGATGCGTCAGGTGCATGGATGACACAACGTATCGCCAGCTAGATAGAGATCCCGGGTCTTCGAAAACCGTGTTCATGGGACATCGAAAGTGGCTTCGCGACGATGACCTGTGGAGAAAACGCAAGGATCTGTTCGATGGTGAAACCGAACCCCGAGGACGCCCGCGTACGAGGAGCGACGAGGAAATAGACGAGCTGTTGAAAAATTGGAAAGATTGCCCACTGCCGGGAAAGAAGCAAAAGGCGCCAGAGCCGGGAAAGAAGCGAAAGGCGCCAGAGCCGCTGCTGAAGGTATGGAAAACGAGGTCTGTTTTCTGGGACTTGCCGTACTGGAAGATCCACCGTGTGCCTCACAGCATTGATGTAATGCATATCATGAAGAACGTGTGCGAGAGTCTGCTTGGTACCCTGCTCAACATGCCAGAGAGGACCAAAGATGGGCCGAAAGCAAGGGCAGACTTGAAATCAATGGGCATCAGGCAGGAGCTTCACGCTATATATGATGATCATGATGATGATGATGATGATGATGATGATGAGGCGAAGCAGGACACGGAAAGTCGTCGCAAAGGCAAAAAGGCCAAGAAGACCAGAAATGACTACCCTCCCGCGTGCTTCACTCTAAGTCCGGAGGAGATCGAGCAGTTTTTCACCTGCCTCGTAGGAGTACAACTTCCTTACGGTTACGCGGGGAAGATAAGCAGATACCTAGACCGGGCGAAGCTGAAGTTCAGCGGGATGAAGTCTCACGACTGTCACGTGCTGATGACGCAGATACTTCCAGTTGCAATCCGTGGTATCATGGACGCGCACGTCCGTGAAACCCTATTTGGCCTATGCAACTTTTTCGACGTCATCTCTCGGAAGTCTGTTTGCGTGAGGCAACTCAGAAGGCTACAGGAAGAGATCGTGGTGATACTATGCGAGCTTGAGATGTACTTCCCGCCCGCATTCTTCGACGTTATGGTGCATCTGCTGGTCCATATCGTGGATGATATCATCCAACTCGGGCCGACGTTCCTGCACAGCATGATGCCGTTCGAAAGGATGAATGGTGTCATCAAAGGATACGTTCACAACATGTCACGTCCAGAGGGAAGCATAGCCAGGGGCTTTCTGACTGAAGGGTGCATCTCCTACTACACGAATTATCTAGGCATCGAGAACCACGTTGGTCTGCCCGTCAACAGGCACCTCGGCAGGCTCGCTGGATGGGGTCACCGTGAGGGTCGCCACGAAATGCATGTCGACTTCGAGGGTCGACTCGCCGACTTTGAAAGAGCAAACCTAGTCGCGCTACAACACATAGACGTGGTCGATCCTTGGGTGGTTCAGCACAAAACCTTTATTGAGAAGACGTACAATGACCGAGGCCAACAGAGGACGGACGGAGATATAATCAAAGAGCACAACTCATGTTTCACGCGTTGGTTCAAGCAGAAGCTTCTGTCGTACCCTTTACATGATGATTCTTCCGCGGAAGAACAACTCATATTGGCCTTGTCACAGGGCGCCGAGCACAACCTGATGACGTATGAGGCGTACGATATCAACGGCTACACATTCTACACCGAGGCCAAGGACATGAAGAGCGATGGTTATCAGAACTCCGGGGTAACGATGGAATCCTACACCGGTAATGACAAGGACAGATACTACGGAAGGATCGAGGAGATCTGGGAGCTGAGCTACACTGGAGAGAAGGTCCCGATGTTCCGTGTCAGATGGGCCAAGAGCGTCCTAAAAGAAGACCGGTATTTCACCACCATGGTTATACCCGAAGCCAAATCCAAGACCGCGGGCGCAAACGTCACCGCGAAAAATGAGCCATGGGTACTGGCTTCCCAAGTTGACCAATGCTTCTTCATTACCGATCCGTCAAAGCCCAGTCGTGTTGTCGTGAGGAGAGGCAAAAGGAAGATCATCGGAATGGATGGAGTAGCCAATGAGCAAGACTTCGACAAGTACGGCGACCCGAGGATCGAACATGACGACGATGATGAAGTAGCAGCTTACACCACAAGAAGAAGCAGGACCACCCTACCTAAAGGACGTCCGTTCCACAGAAGAACTCCATTTGCGAAAAAGAAGGGCAAGAAGATTGTG
>LR738712.1:646655468-646802426 GCA_902687465.1 Secale cereale
CAACCGCCGCCACCGAGCACCCCCCGGTCCACAGGCCGCCGCCGCCGACCCCCCGCACCCTCGATTCCCCTACTCAACCACCGCCGCCGAGCCATGATATATTCAAAATAATAAATTTGATGATATTTTTTCATATTCATAAATATTTTCAAATAACAAATTTGATGATATTTTTTAAAAAATTGTTACTTTTTTATAAAAAAATATTACTGTTATGATTTAAACAAGTTTGAACATATTTAAACACAAATAAGTGTCAAACAACATTTTAAAAGCAAAAAAAAATTTGGGGAGCCTGGGAATCGAACCCAGGACCTCCTGGTGGGTGTGTAGAGTGCCGACCAGTCGGGCTAGGGCGGGGGTTCTGTTAGGTAGTGGGTTAGGTGGAATATATAGCTTTCTGTCGGGCTAGTGACTAGAACACAATACTAATGGCGCACCTGGGGGTGGTGCGCCATTAGAGTCTACATACTTATGGCGCACATAGCTGCGGTGCGCCATTAGTAATCCCCCCATACTTATGGGGCCGGCCCCACCCTCCTCTCTCTCCCTCTCGCCAGATCTCCCCCTCTCCCCGACGCCTCTCTCTCCCTCACCCGCCGACGCCTCTCTCTCCGGCCGCACCCGCCGACGCCCTCGACGCCCGCGCCCCCGACGCCCCGGACGCCCGGAGCTACGCCGCCGCCGCCCGCGCCCCCGACGCCCCGGCCTCTACGCCCGCGCCCCCGACGCCCCAACCTCCCCCAGGTGCGTGGCCATCTCCGGCCGCCTCCTCTAGATCCTCGCCGACCACGGGCCCCTCACCGTCGCCAACACCTGGAACCACGCCAAGGTATAAAGCTCCAAACTCCCCATGGCATCCTCCTCCTACCTACCAGTCCTTGCATTCTTCCATCCAATCGCCTATTATTAGGTTAGGTGTGGTGTTGGTCTCCACGACTTGAACCCAAATTCACTAGCTACTAGCAGGCTAGCAGTTTCCTTTCGCCCTAATTCCGCTAGTGAACTCTGGTTTTACCAAGCAGGCAAGCAGTGTAATACTGCAAACGCAAGAATTGGGTTGGTCAGTTAGGAATTCGGCGAACTAAGTGACTACTTTTTCAAAGTGGTGCATTATAAACAAGCAGCCGCTCTCATTCCATCCAAAAGTGGATAAATGGACCTAAAGTAGTGCATTATAAACCAGCAGGCAGCAGCAGCAGCTTGTCGAGTTTTCTACTTTCTAGGCATACTAGATGAGGCAGATGAACCACCGAGAAGCAGAAATTGGGAAAATCATGGCGTGGTTTCTCTCTTGTAGCCTTGCAAAGCAGAAAGGAAATGGCACTAGCAAGGAAGCCATGCATAGATTGATTTTCGTGCCCTGTCTGTCTCGTTCATCAGATCAACCTAGCTAGCCAGCTAAGCTTAGCTTAACTTAGCTACTCCCGGTCCCGGACATAAACGTAAGATCACGGCGCCCTAACCTGTCACTTCCCATTAGTGCAAAGGTTTCGCCGTTGACAACCTGTGTGTGGACAGATGTACACGACCTCCTCTTCTGATGATGTGTATCTACCCCCACAACATAAGCTAGCTTGACCTGTTCTATTCAGGGTAGAGCAATGCGATGTTTCAGTTAATGTTCCTTTCTTTCTTGAAAAGATGTTCTCAAGTATGATTGTTTTAGTACTACTATATACGTAGTACGTGGTGATGTTTCTGGAATTAAACGCATGCTTTCCCTCACCTATTGGGGATGCCATCAGATAGTAGCTAGATCACTCCATCTGATGTAAATACAGTATGAAAGGTGGCATTACCCTCTTGTTTACTTCTCTTTTTGGATGAGCTAATTGAGCTAGTCCCACCAGATCCACCACAAAACTTTTCGGTGCGTGATCGATTGTGACAGTCAGAAGTTTGGTTAATTTGTTTCCCGGGGAGATCGATCATCATCAGCAACTAAACAACGTAGTATGACCAATGCAGCATATGAATAACCGCACCATGCGGCCTTTTACACTCTAGGCAAGATGATTCATCGTGTGGTTTGAGGACTCCTGCTTATTAGTGGCATTTGCCTCCTGCTTAATTATTAGTGCTCTTTTGGAAGGTGCTAATTGGGATAGTCCCACCAGAAAACTTTTGGGTGGTCCTGCTTCCTGCTTGTTTATAATGCACCACTTTGATTAGGAATTTTGAAACTAATTGTGTCCCCTGAAATTAAAAAAAAGTGTGAAAATCAATTGATTTTACCCAAAATCAAGACGGGTAAAGAAAGATGGGAGAGTTACTGGAACATGGGACCCATGGGTTGACTTAGACTATGCTATAAGAGGCTCGCGTGTCACCCTTTTAAACGAGTTCTGACATAGGAGTATTTCTCAAAAGAAGATGACCAACCCTTCATATTTGATAAATCCTCTCTTGCTCAACCACTCTCACGTATCTCACTCGTTTATGTTAACTTCTATTTTTCTGTGTGGAAAGAAATCATCTTATTGGAGGCTCTGCCCTTATGAGGTCAAGGATAGCCACTGTTACTTAAATATGCCATATTGCTGCTGCTTTCTAATTAATACCGGCAGCAACATCAATTTTTGAGTTGTTGTCAGTTTGCTATCAAGCCGTGACTGTATGTCACACTAGGTTTTAGGTTTTAGGTTTTTTTTTCATGTACACTAGTACTACTTGTATGTCACACTAGCACAATGATAATAATGGTGGTCATGTATTTGGTTCCTTGTTGTAAATATTTGAACTTCAAACTATTGTTTTACAAGCTTCTGCAACTTTTTCTTAACTGTTGATGCTGCTGTTATGCCTGTATTCACTGCTGTTGCTACTGTACTTGTCATGATGTTGTACTTGTGATGATGCTACTTGTGATCTTCTGAAATGACCCATTGGCGACTTCATTAGGCGGGGATAATGATTTTGCAGGTACCCCGAGAGGCCCTTGAGTTTGCTGGAATGTCGGTTAACTTCCGTTTCGGCAAATTCGGGTACTCCATATGTCCTATTTTCAGCAAAGGTCATGCTGAAATTTTCCGTGAATTTTAGCATGACTTTGCTAAAAATAGGACATATAGGGTACTTGTGACTAATGCATGGGCCGGGGTATCTTAGTAGTTAATTAAGTAGGATCAAGTGCCCCTTTATTCTACCTGCATTAAACCATAGGCGGCAATAGAGCCAAGTGATTAGGCCCAACTTAGAATTCTCCTTCCCAGCTTAGCGTTTAGGATGCCTCGGTGTCGACAAACCATAAATTATAAAACCTTGGCTTTTAGGGTGCCTCAGTGTCGATAAAAACCGAAATGATGAAAGCTTAGGCTTTTAGGGTGCCTCGGCGTCGAAAAACCCTCAATTATAAAAGCTTAGCTTTTAGGATGCCTCGGTGTCGACAAACCCTAAATGATGAGACCATGATCTTGTTCCTTGACAATAACCAACTTTTTGACCAAACTTTGTTCCTATTTAGAAAGAAACATGGCCAACAACGATGAGGCCGGCGGTTCGGGCGGCAAGGCATTCTGGGAGCTGTCCCAGGAGATGGAGGAACAACCTCACTTGTATGAGGACGCCGCCTTCCCCACCGATCCTGAGACCACTGATGGTACCACCGAGGATGACCCCACTGATGGTGCCGCCGAGGATGCCACCACTGATGATGGCGGCGCACGCACAGATGGCAGCCAACCGAAGAGGCAACGGAAGGACCGGCGCCCGACCGTGCTCCGCACCCTCAAGGAGGAAGTTACTGAAGTGGACTCCGACGGGAATCCAACGGCGCCCGAACGAATAGTCAAGGGGTACTCGCTTCAGCTCGGGTGCATTCTCCGGAGCACCGTCTCGATCAACACTGAGAACCTGAGGCATCCTGACCGAGGGAATTTGCGCAACCTCCTCTTCACGAAGCTGCACGAACGATACAAGTTCCCCGCTCAATTTGAAAACACAAGCCTCAAAGGGAATAAAGTGAACAATGCTGCCCTCACGAGGATGAGCAAGGCCCTGTCTACTTGGAAAACCAATGTGAAGAGAATGATCGAGAAAGGTGAGAGTTATGAGAAGATCAAGGAGAAAAATCCTTCGATCACCGAAGATGACTACAACGACTTCAAGATCAATTGCTCGAGCACCGCACACTCCGAATCAAGTCAGTGGGGGAAAGAAATGCGGGAGCTCAACTTAGGGGAACACACACTCAGTCCCGGCGGTTACAGAGTGGCGGAGCCTATATGGGACAAGGAGGAGGCGGACTGTGCCGAGCAAGGCCTACCGCCCCTCTTCGATAAATACGGTGACAAGCAGACCGGGAACTTTGTCAGGGCCCGGTACAAGAAGGACCCAAAAACAAAGGAGCTTACCACGGATCCGAAGACCAGGGCGCTTGAGCTTGTTCTAGTAAGGAATACACCCCCGCGTAATTAGCTCCATATGGTTGCATTATAATTAATGAAGCCAAATTTCTAAATGATTCACATTCCTTCCGCAGGCGACTGAAAGCAGTAGCGCGGGGTCGACTAAGAGCAACCCTTGGGACACGACTCTAAATAAGGCGTTGAATGTAATGAAGAACAAGGATAAGCTCGATAAGCCGACGTCAGCTGGTCGTGTGGCCGGCAAAGGCTTGTCGACAAAATGGTCGTCATACTATAACGCTGGTGGGCGAAAGGAGAAAAAGACCAGCTCGGAAAGCCAGGCGCGCGAGGTTCAAGAACTCAAGGCACAGGTGGCACGGATTCCGGAGATTGTCCAAGAGCAAGTGCAACAACAGCTCGGAGCGATGATCACCGCCATTGTGCCTAGCTTGATCGAGGGGTTGCAGGCGTGGATTGCGGGCGGCCAACAGGGGCCGCCCCCGATTCCCAGCTTCACGGCCAGCAACTCGCAGAATGCGATGGCGGGGCCATTGGTGTCTCCGGCGGAGGCGGCATTGGTGTCTCCGACGCCGGCACGGGAGCTTAATGCACCCAGGTGTACGCCGGCCGGCACCTCTGCAGCAAGCGGCCCCTCCGTCAACTGCACACCCGCCGTTGGCGGTGCCTCGACATTAGCCGAGCTCGACGCCATCATCACGGTAACTAATTAAGCCTCTCTCGGCCGAGGACTTCATCTCCTTGCCTTTGACTGGGCATCCCTGACGCCCTACATGTTTTCGCAAGGCGCCGCCGACGTTCCGTGCACTCTCCTGCACTTCGTGAACAACGAGTTGGTCGATGTCACCAAGGGCAAAATCGTTCAACCGGGCAACCCCTTGTTCCACGGTACCCAGATGCCACCCAACTTGTTTAGGGTTCAACTGGTTCGGGTGCTGCCAGGCTGCGACGAGGTGTTACCTCCGATTTGACCCGTCGGGGCCGACGATGATGACGTGATGACCCTCAGCGCCTGCCTGAGCTGGCCCCTGCTTTGGCCGAAGAGCCAGATTCGTTTGGGGGCGGGGGACACCACCCCAAAGACAACACCGCCAGTCATGCCGGCGCCAAGTCGTCCCCATGGCAAGTCCGCCGCAATGGTACCGAACATCCCTATGCCACTGGATCCAAACATGCATATGGCACAGGATCAGAACGATGACGACGACGATACATTTGCCAACGTCGATCAGTACTTTGCCGATCATGGGTACGGTGGCGACTTCATGGGGCCTCCTTCTCAAGAACCCAACCCAACAAAAGACGTGCGCGATCTAGCTGGTACCGCGGAGAAGCCAAGTTGCAACAGGCGTCGTCTGCCGTTCAGCTCTCAGGAGACGCCTCCAGCTGCTGACTTCACCGAGCCTCAGATAGGCGAAGTGCGAAATATTATCAGCCCCAACACACTCAAGAAGGCGGTCTCTGAGCAGAACTCGGTCCCAATTCAGGAGAAGAAGAAGGCACACAAAAGAAAAACTAACAAGGGTGCGAGCCAGTCGGCACCGAGTACGATCCGTGCTCAGGACGGGCCACCTTCACCTGAGGATGTAATAAGGAGGGTGCATGTGGCGGGTAGGCCGATGCTACCGAGAAATATGCTCGATGCTGCAACCGGTGCTATGCGGAGTCTGCATGATAGTGTTCTTTCTTTGGAGAAGCGGCGTCTCAGAGAGAAGGATGTGGCATACCCGATTTTCGCGGCCAAGGTGCCAGAGGGCAAGGGCTTTGTGGATAATTCCATCGGGGGTACGATCGTCCTTCGGTTTGATGACATCCACGCTATGTTGAACCTTCATCCGCTGCACTACACCTTCATCCGGCTATTTTCGCTGAGTATGGAGATGCGGATCATTCGCGACAAGACCCCAGACATCGTGATAGTCGACCCCTTCTACATGCGTGCCAAGATCTTGGGCAGCGCTGGGGACCGGCAAGTCGCGAGTTCTTACCTCGAAGGCGTCATTCTGGCAAACCGAGATAAGGATAACTTCCTCGTGCCTTACTTTCCCGAGTAAGTCCTCCCCCTCAACCGCCCCGTAACATATGAATTCTTAGATTTCGATCGTTTTTCTTTTAACATTCCATGTTTTCTGCAGTGACACACATTGCACGCTCATCCTCCTAAGCCCCAAATATTCCATGGCCACGTATTTCGACCCAGAGCGTCAGTCGAACGTAGACTACACAAATGTCAAGAAGGTTCTTGATGATGTTCTCCCCGGCTACGCCAAATCTGGAGGCACCTTCACCAGGACAGTTCATAAGACCGGCAAGCACGTGTTCTCCCACAATACGACGTTCTGCTGCGTCAAGCAGCCGCCTGGCGGTCAGAAGGGTGCCTACTATGCCATCCATCACATGCGGGCGATCGTACGGGACCATCATCAACTTCTGCTACCGAGTAAACTCAAAGATTGGGCCGCGAGCGTGTCGACAATCCAGGACGCGGACATCAGACAAGAATTATTTCGCATCCAGTCGGAGTTTGCGGAAATCATCCATCAAGATGTCCTTCGTACCTCGAGGCAGTTCTTCCTCAGGAACCAACCGTCAAACAGTGACATCGACACAATGCTACAAATGCAGGCTGACAACGCCCGTGATTTCATGACTCCCACGATAGACGGCGGCTTCATCCACGCTCCGGTCCCTTGAGTCAAGTCGAAAGCAGTGATGCTGTGTCTAGTTCTGAAACATCGATTGGCTCATGTTGTAATTAAACTTTAATGAACTTGTAGTATGTCTCTTTGGTTTCGAGAGTCGTTCAACTTAGATGTAATCGATGCTATTAATGTCTTGCTTTTCTCTTTCGATCGTTCTGTTGCATACTTATATATTGCTTATGTATTGTCTGTGAATTGGTACTAACGTTTCGTTTGGCTAGTGCATAGCGATGCCGTCGTATGTCGTGTACAAGGGTAAGGTTCCCGGAGTCTACGACGACTGGGAGGAGTGTCGGAGACAGGTTCACCGATTCAGCGGTAACAGTTACAAAGGGTACACCACTAGGGCCGAGGCCGAATCTAGATACGCCCTCTATCTAACGGGAGAGGGGAGGGAGCGTTGGAGGAACCAGATGAAGACGAGTTTCATCGTGATGATGCTCATCGTCATGACCGCAACTCTCTTCTATGTGATGGTAGTTTAGATGATCGATATCGACTTGTAATGTAAAGACAAACTCGCTACTCGCGGTCTCGAGACTTGTAATATATTGTTCTATCTTTGTTCGGTCTTTTCAATTCGAAGACTAATATGATGAATTGTATTCGGAGACTAATATGATGAATTGTATTCAGAGACTAATCTTCTATTGTATTCGATGAATTTGTTGTTGATGTGTGCTGTCTATATTCTGTGCAATTATACATTTTGTAATCTGTGCAAAAAAACAGAAAAATAATATTAAAAAAAACCTAATATTCATACTAATGGCGCATCACAACACATTGCGCCATTAGTATGCCAAAGGATACTAATGGCGCATCACCAGACAGTGCGCCATTACTATGCGGACATTACTAATGGCGCATCCTGTTGTAGTGCGCCATTAGTATGCCAAAGCACCTGGGTACACATGGCCCCTGGGAGGCATTCTAATGGCGCACTACTGTGCATACTAATGGCGCATCAGCGGTGCGCCATTAGTATACCAGATACTAATGGCGCACCAGAGGTGCGCCATTAGTAAAATATACTAATGGCGTGGCACTAATGGCGCACCACTAATGCGCCATTAATGACAAAATTAGGTGCGCCATTAGTAGGCCTTTTCCTAGTAGTGATAGTTGCTAGTTGCTACACATGTTTAGGGGCTGGACAATAGCTTTGTTATTGTTTAGACTGCTCTCACTCTGATACGTTGGAGCATTTGGGATTAGCAAACTAGCATGACCTTATGTGGCTAGGAGTCAAGTGCTTCTCGTAACCTTGTTAGTCGAACAACTGATCAATATAGACTCTCTCTCTCTCTTTTACTATTGAAATAGTTATTCGGTTTGTTTATTTTGAACCTTGGTGGTGGCGCACATGTTGCTCAGCTACTCCTTTACTCATGAGGTCTGCTTCTCTTGTTGTACTAAAAATCAACATACTGTAGGGGTGGATATTTGTCGATGGTCAGGTCGACGTGTTGTGATGTTAACGAGTGTCGTAATCGACAATTAGGAAAAGTGGCGTATACGACGGTCAAGTGGTGGGCCAACATGCACTTTAGAGAACTGGAAACGATGTTTTTTAATCGGATACCGTCATGACTCTTCATTGAGTGAGACTTGATTTAGTTAAGAGGTGGACTACAAGTATTATTCCGATATTCGTCCTCGTGTTGGCGACCAACTCACCGACACAAGAGCTTCCTCGGGATGCTTTCGCTCCGAACCCAACGTTCAGAGGAAATTCTCACTCGTCCCAACCCCTAAGTGGGTCATCTCAAAAGAGGCTCATGTCTCACCTTGAGTGCGAGCTCTATTTCTTTTGAATGAGAGATGATTTACATGTGACCCATGGGGTGCCTTTTATAGGTCCAAAAACGTGTACAAATGACCCCCAATACCCTTGGTGGAGAGGGAAAAGTAAGGGCAAAAATACATATGTTAGAAAAGTCTAAAAAGCCCCTCTAAGCAAAGAAAAATAAGGCTATTCTAGTCTTCTTTGGTCCATTCACTTGGCCCATGGAGGGATGGATGTCTTGGTCCATGAGGGGAGGACATGAATGGGTTTGATGGGCTTCATGTCTTGGGCCTCTTTATCATTGGGTTGCCATTTGGCATGGCATTTGATCTTTCATTTTCGTGCATTTTTCTTCCTTTATCTTATGCTATTCTAGCATGCACAATGTAGAAAATTTAGAGACCCCATAATCAAGACCTATTTTTTTTCTTACAATAAATTCCATGTCTTCTGGCCAACTGATGTGCATGTGATCAGGAGCATTCGTACGCCCCCAAGCCGGGGAGGGGACTTCCTTCCATGGTTCTTGGGAAGATTGTTGGTGAACGTAGTATTTCAAAATTTTCCTACGATCACGTAAGATTTATCTAGGAGAAGCCTATCAACGAGCGGGGAGAGTGTATCCATGTATCCTCGTAGACCGAAAGCGAAAGCGTTTAGTAACGCGGTTGATGTAGTCGAACGTCTTCACGATCCAAGTACCAAACGTACGGCACCTCCGCGATCTGCACACGTTCAGCTCAGTGACGTCCCACGAACTCTTTATCCAGTTGAGGGCGAGGGAGAGTTTCGTCAGCACGACGGCGTGGTGACGGTGTTGATGAAGTTACCGAGGCAGGGCTTCGCCTAAGCACCGCGACAATATGACCGAGGTGTGTAATAGTGGAGGTGGGCACCGCACACGGCTAAGAAATCAACTTGTGTGTCCTTCGGGTGCCCCCCTCCCACGTATATAAAGGGGGGAGGGAGTAGGAGGCCGGCCAAGGGGAGGAGGCGCGCCATGGGGGGCAATCCTACTCCAAGTAGGTTTGCCCCCCCTTTCCTATTTCTACTAGGAGAAAAGGGAAGGAGAGGGAGGAGAGAAGGAAAGGGGGTCGCCCCCTAGTCCAATTCGGTTTGGGCTAGGGGAGGCGCGCGCCACACCTTGGCGTGCCTCCTCTCTTCCACATCTAGGCCCATGAGGCCCATTAACCCCCGGGGGGTTCCGGTAACTCCCCAGTACTCCGGTATTTATCCCGTGACCCCCAGAACCCTTTCGGCGTCCGAATATAACCTTCCAATATATCAATCTTTATGTCTCGACTATTTAGAGACTCCTCATCATGTTCGTGATCACATCCGGGACTTTGAACAACCTTCGGTACATCAAAACACATAAACTCATAATACAAATCGTCATCGAACGTTAAGCGTGTGGACCCTACGGGTTCGAGAACTATGTACACATGACCGAGACTCATCTCCGGTCAATAACCAATAGCGGAACCTAGATGCTCATATGGGTTCCTACATATTCTACGAAGATCTTTATCGGTCAAAAACCGCATAACAACATACGTTGTTCCCTTTGTCATCGGTATGTTACTTGCCCGAGATTCGATCGTCGATATCATCATACCTAGTTCAATCTCGTTACCGGCAAGTCTCTTTACTCGTTCCGTAATACATAATCTCATGACTAACTCATTAGTCATTTGCTTGCAAGGCTTATTATGATGTGTATTACCGAGACCCAGAGATACCTCTCCGACACTCGGAGTGACACATCCTATTCTCGATCTATGCCAACACCACAAACACCTTCGGAGACACCTGTAGAGCATCTTTATAATCACCCAGTTACGTTGTGACGTTTGATAGCACACAAGATGTTCCTCTGGTATTCGGAAGTTGCATAATCTCATAGTTAGAGGAACATGTATAAGTCACGAAGAAAGCAATAGCAATAAAACTAACCGATCATAGTGCTAAGCTAACGGAAGGGTCTTGTCCATCACATCATTCTCCTAATGATGTGATCCTCGTTGATCAAGTGACAACACATGTCTATGGTTAGGAAACATAACCATCTTCGATTAACGAGCTAGTCTAGTAGAGGTATACTAGGGACACTCTATTTTGTCTATGTATTCACACATGTATCAAGTTTCCGGTTAATACAATTCTAGCATGAATAAAAGACATTTATCATGAAATAAGGAAATATAAATAACAACTTTATTATTGCCTCTAGGGCATATTTCCTTCAGTCTCCCACTTGCACTAGAGTCAATAATCTACTTCACATCGCCATGTGATTTAATACTGATAGTTCACATCGTTATGTGAATAACACCCATAGTTCACATCGCCATGTGACCAACACCCAAAAGGTTTACTAGAGTCAATAATCTAGTTCACATCGCCATGTGATTAACACCCAAAGAGTACTAAGGTGTGATCATGTTTTGCTTCGTGAGAGAAGTTTAGTCAATGGGTCTGTCACATTCAGATCCGTATGTATTTTGCAAATTTCTATGTCTACAATGCTCTGCATGGAGCTACTCTAGCTAATTGCTCCCACTTTCAATACACATCCAGATTGATACTTAGAGTCATCTGGTTTAGTTTCAAAGCTTGCATCGGCGTAACTCTTTATGACGAACTCTTTATTACCTCCATAACCGAGAAACATTTCCTTAGTCCGCCAGTCACTAAGGATAATTTTGACCACTATCCGGTGATGTACTCTTGGATCGCTTACTGTACCTCCTTGCCAAACTCAAGGCAAGGTACACAACAGGTTTGGTACATAGCATGGCATACTTTATAGAACCTATGGCTGAGGCATAGGGAATGACTTTCATTATTTCTCTATCTTCTGCCGTGGTCGGATTTTGAGTCTTACCCAACTTCATACCTTACAACTCAAGCAAGAACTCCTTCTTTGACTGATCCATTTTGAACTCCTTCAAAATCTTATTAAGGTATGTACTCATTGAAAATCTTATCAAGCGTCTTAATCTATCTCTATAGATCTTGGTGCCCAATATGTAAGCGGCTTCACCGAGGTATTTTGTTGAAAAACTCCTTTTAAACAATCCTTTATGCTTTCCAGAAAATTCTACATCATTTCCGATCAACAATATGTCATTCACATATACTTATCAGAAATGTTGTAGTGCTCCCACTCACTTTCTTGTAAATACAGGCTTCACCGTAAGTCTGTATAAAACCATATGCTTTGATCACCTTATCAAAGCGTATATTCCAACTCTGAGATACTTGCACCGGTCCATAGATGGATCGCTAGAGCTTGCACACTTTGTTAGCACTTTTAGGATCGACAAAACCTTCTGGTTGCATCATATACAACTCTTCTTTGAGATATCCATTAAGGAATACAATTTTGACATCCATTTTCTAGATTTCATAATCATAAAATGCGGCAATTGCTAACATGATTCGGACAGACTTAAGAATCGCTACGGGTGAGAAAGTCTCATCATAGTCAACTCCTTGAGCTTGTCGAAAACCTTTCACAACAAGTCGAGCTTTGTAGACAGTAATGTTACCATCGGCGTCAGTCTTCCTCTTAAAGATACATTTATTTTCAATGGCTTGCCGATCATCGGGCAAGTCATCCAAAGTCCACACTTTGTTCTCATACATGGATCCCATCTTAAATTTCATGGCCTCAAGCCATTTTGCGGAATCTGGGTTCATCACCGCTTCCTCATAGTTCGTAGGTTCATCATGATCTAGTAACATGACTTCCAGAACAGGGTTACCGTACCACTCTGGTGCGGAACGTACTCTGGTTGACCTACGAGGTTCAGTAGTAACTTGATCTGAAGTTTCATAATCATCATTAGCTTCCTCACTGATTGGTGTAGGAATCACTGGAACTAGTTTCTGTGATGTACTACTTTCCAATTCGGGAGAAGGTACAATTACCCCATCAAGTTCTACTTTCCTCCCACTCACTTCTTTCAAGAGAAACTCCTTCTCTAGAAAGGATCCATTCTTAGCAACGAATATCTTGCCTTCGGATCTGTGATAGAAGGTGTTGTTGGGGAACGTAGTATTTTTAAAATTTTCCTACGATCACGCAAGATCTATCTACTAGATGCATAGCAACGAGAGGGGAGAGTGTGTCTACGTACCCTCGTAGACCGGGAGCGGAAGCGTCAAGTGACGCGGTTGATGTTGTCGAACTTCTTCGCGATCCAACCGATCAAGCACCGAACGTACGGCACCTCCGCGTTCAGCACACGTTCAGCTTGATGACGTCCCACGAGCTCTTGATCCAGTTGAGCTTCACGGGAGAGTTTCATCAGCACGACGGCGTGGTGACGGATATGATGTATTCACCGGCGCAGGGCTTCGCCTAAGCTCCGTGACGGTATGACCGAGGTGTGTTTCTGTGGAGGGGGGCACCGCACACGGCTAAAACAATTCAACTTGTGTGTCTTTGGGTGCCCCCTGCCCCCGTATATAAAGGAGCAAGGGGGGAGGCCGGCCGGCCCTTGTTTGGTGCGGCTAGGGTTGCAATCCTACTAGGAATAGGATTGCAATCCTATTCCTAGTAGGAATCACCAAAAGAAGGAAGAGAGGGAAAGGAAAAAGGAGAGGTGGCGCCCCCCCCCAATCCTAGTCCAACTAGGAACCCTAGGTGGGGCGCCGGCCAGCCCTATGGGCTGCCTCTCTCTTTCCCTTAAGGCCCACTATGGACCATCCCCCCTCGTAGGGGGTTCCGGTAACCCCCTCCGGCAATCCCGTTAAATCCGAAACTTTTTCGGAGCACTTCCGGTGTCCGAATATAGTCGTCCAATATATCAATATTTATGTCTCGGACATTCCGAGACTCCTCGTCATGTCCGTGATCTCATCCGGGACTCCGAACTACCTTCGGTACATCAAAACTCATAAACTCATAATACCGATCATCATCAAACGTTAAGCGTGCGGACCCTACGGGTTCGAGAACTATGTAGACATGACCGAGACTCATCTCCGGTCAATAACCAATAGCGGAACCTGGATGTTCATATTGGCTCCTACATATTCTATGAAGATCTTTTATCGGTCAAAACCGCATAACAACATACGTTGTTCCTTTTGTCATCGGTATGTTACTTGCCCGAGATTCGATCGTCGGTATCTCTATACCTAGTTCAATCTCGTTACCGGCAAGTCTCTTTACTCGTTCCGTAACATATCATCTCGTGACTAACTCATTAGTCTTTTGCTTGCAAGGCTTATTGTGATGTGTGTTACCGAGAGGGCCCAGAGATACCTCTCCGACACTCGGAGTGACAAATCCTAATCTTGATCTATGCCAACACCACGAATACTTTCGGAGACACCTGTAGAGCATCTTTATGATCACCCAGTTACGTTGTGACGTTTGATAGCACACAAGGTGTTCCCACGGTATTCGGGAGTTGCATAATCTCATAGTCATAGGAACATGTATAAGTCATGAAGAAAGCAATAGCAGTAAAACTAAACGATCATAGTGCTATGCTAACGGATGGGTCTTGTCCATCACATCATTCTCCTAATGATGTGATCCCGTTGATCAAATGACAACTCATGTCTATGGCTAGGAAACATAACCATCTTTGATCAATGAGCTAGTCTAGTAGAGGCATACTAGGGACATACTGTTTTGTCTATGTATCCACACATGTACTAAGTTTCCGGTTAATACAATTCTAGCATGAATAAAAGACATTTATCATGATATAAGGAAATACAAATAACATCTTTATTATTGCCTCTAGGGCATATTTCCTTCAGTCTCCCACTTGAACTAGAGTCAATAATCTAGATTACAAAGTGATGATCCTCACACCCATGGAGTCTTGGTGCTAATCATGTTTTGCCCGTGGAAGAGGCTTAGTCAACGGGTCTGCAACATTCAGATCCGTATGTATTTTGCAAATCTCTATGTCTCCTTCCTTGACTAGATCGCGGATGGAATTGAAGATCTTTTGATGTGCTTTGTTCTCTTGTGAAACCTGGATTCCTTCGCCAAGGCTATGGCTCCAGTGTTGTCACAAAAGATTTTCATTGGACCCGATGCACTAGGTATTACACCTAGATCGGATATGAACTCCTTCATCCAGACTCCTTCATTTGCTGCTTCCGAAGCAGCTATGTATTCCGCTTCACACGTAGATCCCGCCACGACGCTCTGCTTGGAACTGCACCAACTGACAGCTCCACCGTTCAATAAAAATACATATCCGGTTTGTGACTTTGAGTCATCCGGATCAGTGTCAAAGCTAGAATCGACGTAACCGTTTACGACGAGCTCTTTGTCACCTCCATACACGAGAAACATATCCTTTGTTCTTTTCAGATACTTTAGGATGTTTTTGACCGCTGTCCAGTGATCCACTCCTGGATTACTTTGGTACCTCCCTGCTAGACTTATAGCAAGGCACACATCAGGTCTGGTACACAGCATTGCATACATGATAGATCCTATGGCTGAGGCATAAGGAATGACTTTCATTTTCTCTCTATCTTCTGCAGTGGTCGGGCATTGAGTCTTACTCAACTTCACACCTTGTAATACAGGCAAGAACCCTTTCTTTGACTGATCCATTTTGAACTTCTTCAAAATCTTATCAAGGTATGTGCTTTGTGAAAGTCCAATTAAGCGTCTTGATCTATCTCTATAGATCTTGATGCCTAATATATAAGCAGCTTCACCGAGGTCTTTCATTGAAAAACTCTTATTCAAGTATCCTTTTATGCTATCCAGAAATTCTATATCATTTCCAATCAACAATATGTCATCCACATATAATATTAGAAATGCTACAGAGCTCTCACTCACTTTCTTGTAAATACATGCTTCTCCAAAAGTCTGTATAAAACCATATGCTTTGATCACCTCATCAAAGCGTATATTCCAACTCCGAGATGCTTGCACCAGTCCATAGATGGATCGCTGGAGCTTGCATACTTTGTTAGCACCTTTTGGATCGACAAAACCTTCTGGTTGCATCATATACAATTCTTCTTTGAGATATCCATTCAGGAATGCAGTTTTGACATCCATTTGCCAGATTTCATAATCATAAAATGCGGCAATTGCTAACATGATTCAGACAGACTTAAGCATCGCTACAGGTGAGAAAGTCTCATCGTAGTCAACTCCTTGAACTTGTCGAAAACCTTTCGCAACAAGTCGAGCTTTGTAAACAGTAACATTACCGTCTGCGTCGGTCTTCCTCTTGAAGATCCATTTATTTTCGATGGCCTGCCGATCATCGGGCAAGTCAACCAAAGTCCACACTTTGTTCTCATACATGGATCCCATCTCAGATTTCATGGCTTCGAGCCATTTTGCGGAATCTGGGCTCATCATCGCTTCCTCATAGTTCGTAGGTTCATCATGGTCTAGTAACATGATTTCCAGAACTGGGTTGCCGTACCACTCTGGTGCGGAACGTACTCTGATTGATCTACGACGTTCAGCAGAAACTTGATCCGAAGTTTCATGATCATTATCATTAACTTCCTCACTGATTGGTGTAGGAATCACTGGAACAATTTTCTGTGATGTACTACTTTCCAATCCGGGAGAAGGTACAATTACCTCATCAAGTTCTACTTTCCTCCCACTCACTTCTTTCGAGAGAAACTCTTTCTCTAGAAAGGATCCATTCTTAGCAACGAATATCTTGCCTTCGGATCTGTGATAGAAGGTGTACCCAACAGTCTCTTTTGGGTATCCTATGAAGACACATTTCTCCGACTTGGGTTCGAGCTTATCAGGTTGAAGCTTTTTCACATAGGCATCGCAGCCCCAAACTTTAAGAAACGACAACTTTGGTTTCTTGCCAAACCATAGTTCATAAGGTGTCGTATCAACGGACTTAGATGGTGCCCTATTTAACGTGAATGCAGCTGTCTCTAAAGCATAACCCCAAAACGATAGTGGTAAATCGGTAAGAGACATCATAGATCGTACCATATCTAATAAAGTACGGTTACGACGTTCGGGTACACCATTACGCTGTGGTGTTCCAGGTGGCGTGAGTTGTGAAACTATTCCACATTGTTTCAAATGAAGACCAAACTCGTAACTCAAATATTCTCCTCCATGATCAGATCGTAGAAACTTTATTTTCTTGTTACGATGATTCTCTACTTCACTCTGAAATTCTTTGAACTTTTCAAATGTTTCAGACTTGTGTTTCATTAAGTAGATATACCCATATCTTCTCAAATAATCAGTGAAGGTCAGAAAATAACGATACCCGTCGCGTGCTTCAACACTCATTGGTCCACATACATCAGTATGTATGATTTCCAATAAATCTGTTGCTCGCTCCATAGTTCCGGAGAACGGAGTTTTAGTCATCTTGCCCATGAGGCATGGTTCGCAAGCACCAAGTGATTCATAACAAGTGATTCCAAAAGTCCATCATTATGGAGTTTCTTCATGCGTTTTACACCAATATGACCTAAACGGCAGTGCCACAAATAAATTGCACTATCATTATTAACCTTGCATCTTTTGGTTTCAATATTATGAATATGTGTATCACTACAATCGAGATCCAATAAGAATAGACCACTCTTTAAGGGTGCATGACCATAAAAGATATTATTCATTAAAATAGAACAACCATTATTCTCTGATTTAAATGAATAACCGTCTCGCAACAAACAAGATCCAGATATAATGTTCATGCTCAACGCTGGCACCAAATAACAATTATTTAGGTCTAAAACTAATCCCGAAGGTAGATGTAGAGGTAGCGTGCCGACGGCGATCACATCGACTTTGGAACCGTTTCCCACGCGCATCGTCACCTCGTCCTTAGCTAATCTTCGTTTAATCCGTAGTCCCTGTTTCGAGTTACAAATATTAGCAACCGAACCGGTATCAAATACCCAGGTACTACTACGAGCATTAGTAAGGTACACATCAATAACATGTATACCACATATACCTTTGTTCACCTTGCCATCCTTCTTATCCGCCAAATACTTGGGGCAGTTCCGCTTCCAGTGTCCAGTCCCCTTGCAGTAGAAGCACTCAGTTTCAGGCTTGGTTCCATACTTGAGTTTTTCTGCGAGAGCAGCAACAATCTTGCTATTCTCCTTGAAAATCCCTTCCTTGCCCTTTTTCTTGAAACTAGTGGTATTGTTAACCATCAACATTTGATGCTCCTCCGCAGCTGTGAGCATAGCGAAGAGCTCTGGAATTGTCTTTTGCATCCCTTGCATATTATAGTTCATCACGAAGCCATTATAGCTTGGTGGCAGTGATTGAAGAATTCTATCAATAACACCATTCTCATCAACTTGGCAACCAAGTTGAGTCATATGATTGTAGTGCCCATACATTGTGAGCAAGTGTTCACTGATAGAACTATTCTCCTCCATCTTGCAGCTGTAGAACTTATTGGAAATCTTATATTTCTCAATCCGGGCATTTGCTTGAAATATTAACTTCAACTCCTGGAACATCTCATATGGTCCATGACGTTCAAAACGTCGTTGAAGTCCCGGTTCTAAGCCGTAAAGCATGGCACACTGAACTATCGTGTAGTCATCAGACCGCGATTGCCAGACGTTCAAAGCGTCCATATTAGCGGGAGGGGGCTTGTCACCTAGCGGTGCTTCAAGGACATAATTCTTCTGTGCAGCAATGAGGATAATCCTCAGGTTACGGACCCAGTCCGTGTAATTGCTACCATCATCTTTCAACTTAGCTTTCTCTAGGAATGCATTAAAATTCAAAGGAACGGTAGCACGAGCCATTGATCTACAATAACATAGATATGCAATAACTATCAGGACTAAGTTCATGATAAATTAAAGTTCAATTTAATCATATTAATTAAAGAACTCCCACTTAGATAGACATCCCTCCGGTCATCTAAATGATCACGTGATCCAAATCAACTAAACCATGTCCGATCATCACGTGAGATGGAGTAGTTTCAATGGTGAACATCTTATGTTGATCATATCTACTATATGATTCATGCTCGACCTTTCGGTCTCCAGTGTTCCGAGGCCATATCTGCATATGCTAGGCTCGTCAAGTTTAACCCGAGTATTCTGCGTGTGCAAAACTGGCTTACACCAGTTGTATTTGAACGTAGAGCTTATCACACCCGATCATCACGTGGTGTCTCGGCACGACAAACTTTCGCAACGGTGCATACTCAGGGAGAACACTTATACCTTGAAATTTAGTAAGGGATCATCTTATAATGCTACCGTCGTTCTAAGCAAAATAAGAAGCATAATAAGATAAACATCACATGCAATCGAAATATGTGACATAATATGGCCATCATCATCTTGTGCTTTCGATCTCCATCTTCAAAGCACCGTTATGATCACCTTCGTCACCGGCGCGACACCTTGATCTCCATCGTAGCATCGTTGTCGTCTCGCCAACTATTGCTTCTACGACTATCGCTACCGTTTAGTGATAAAGTAAAGCAATTACATGGCGATTGCATTTCATACAATAAAGCGACAACCATATGGCTCCTGCCAGTTGCCGATAACTTTACAAAAACATGATCATCTCATACAAAACCGTATAACTCATCATGTCTTGACCATATCACATCACAACATGCCCTGCAAAAACAAGTTAGACGTCCTCTACTTTGTTGTTGCAAGTTTTACGTGGCTGCTACGGGCTTAGCAAGAACCGTTCTTACCTACGCATACAAAACCACAATGATGTTTCGTCAAGTATGTGCTGTTTTAACCTTCACAAGGACCGGGCGTAGCCACACTTGATTCAGCTAAAGTGAGAGAGACAGACACCCGCCAGTCACCTTTAAGCAACGAGTGCTCGTAACGGTGAAACCAGTCTCGCGTAAGCGTACGCGTAATGTCGGTCCGGGCCGCTTCATCTCACAATACCGCCGAAGCAAAGTATGACATGCTGGTAAGCAGTATGACTAGTATCGCCCACAACTCATTGTGTTCTACTCGTGCATATCATCTACGCATAGACCTGGCTCATGATGCCACTGTTGGGGAACGTAGTATTTTTAAAATTTTTCTACGATCACGCAAGATCTATCTACTAGATTGTAACATCCCAAAATTTTCCAAATTTTGGAATGTTAATAATAAGTTATAATTGAGTGAGTTGATGTGATTGTAAAAAAAAACGTTTTGAGACTTGTAAAAAAATCAAATTGGATTTCTTTGTTTCTGACTCCTATGAAATATTCTAAACCACCTTCATATTTATGGAGTGAGAATAAAATTACTTTCTCAAAAATAAATGGTGGATTAATATTTTGTAAAGGAGTTATTTGAAATTTGGTGTTCTATTTAAAATTTGATCTTATTTGGAGTTTTATTGCCATTTGAATATTTCCAAATTATTTAAATAAAATTAAATGAGAGGAGATAATGTGACTTCTCCAAAAATATAATTGGAAATGTTTAAATGCAGCACAGTTATCCTTTTTGTGAATTTGCAAAACTCAAAATTGATATTTTTTTGGTGTGATTTAATTATGTGCATAAAGAATGAATCGTAGTTTGTGCACACAAATAATTTTATTAAAATCTGAAACTATATTTTGTAGGCACCAAATTATAATTACGTGTATGTGAACATTTTTTTTTATTTAAACTTTATTTTCTGCACAACAAAGGTATTTGAAAAAAAAAGAACCTACAGCCATGGCCCAACTTGGCCCATTGGCCAAGC
This sequence comes from Secale cereale, assembly GCA_902687465.1. NCBI lineage: Eukaryota > Viridiplantae > Streptophyta > Magnoliopsida > Poales > Poaceae > Secale > Secale cereale. Next base: position 646,676,034 of record LR738712.1, read on the forward strand.
AGCCCACGAGCTAAGCGCTGGTCTTCCTCCTCCTGCACGTGCACGTACAGAGACAGAGAGGCATCCATAGCCATTACCACCCCACCTCGCGCCCCACCCCCTCCCCAGCTCTCCCTCGCCCCAAGTCCCTCTGAATGGAACCCCCACGCCTTTCCTAACTCCTCTCTTCCTTATTGCTGCACCCTAATGCGCCCTAATGGCCATTAGAGCTCGAGGAAATTGCTGCCATTAACGCCATTAAAACCAGCGACGCCCTGCTCGCCTCTCACCTCCCCTTGCCCTATAAAATCCTCCCCTGCATTGCCCACCTCCTCCTCGTCCAAAGCCCCCTCCTTTTGAGACCTATCTGCCTCCCAATCCCGTGGAATTCCTCGCCGGAATTTGATCCCGTCACCACTTCCGTCGAAGCTTGCCACGATTCCGGTGAGCCTCTCATGGCCATTTTCCTTCTCTAGATGCTGCACCTCTGTGTGGACCTCCTTGACCTCTTATCTCCTTCAAATTCGCAGCCGGAACGCTGTGTCCACGAGTACGTGACCAATCGAAGTTTGGCGCAACTCCGGCAGCTTCTCACGGCCGCCAGAGGAATAGGCCGAGCACCTCTCTATGTCCGTCGCGACCGCCTCCTCGACCTCTACGCCGTTCGGCTGCTCGTTGCCGCCGGAGACCATCATCTCCAACTCCGGCGAAGCTCCGGCGAACCTCCGGTGAGGCCAGCCCTCTTTTTCTGTAAAACAAAAACGAAGGGGTGTCCTCCTATAGCAGCGCGACACGTGGCAGCTTATAACAAATCCCGTAATTGATTTCCACACAAATGCCCAATCTTCAGAAATTCATATCTTTTGATCCACTTATCCAAATTTGACAAATAAGATATCCCTGGGTAGCTACGGACCTCTAGTTTATTTTAAAAATTTCAAATCTCACTTTTACGCAGATTAAAATTTAGTTTTAATTTAAATGAGAATTTGAGTATTTTTACTATATCTTTTATTCTGTAATTGATATGAAAAGATTTTACATATGAAAATTGGTCCTTGGAACCATACCAATCTGCTAGGACTCATAGAATAATTTTTCAGTAAGGTTTAGTTACTGTTTTAACACAATACCTTAATTTTGACCTTCTTGATCATCAATTAATAAACTTGTGAAACTAAAATTTGTTTCGTTGTTTAAATCATTAGATTGATCCATAAAAAAACTTCTCTGGTTAGTTGTAGTCATCATAAAAAAATTTAGAGTTAGAGATTTATTAATTAGTTTGTTAACATGAGCTATATGGCATTCATATGAACCGGTCCAATTTGCATAAACTTGAGTCATATGTGGTTAACTTAGGATTGTTTGGCATGAATTGTGTGTTGGATGGTTTTGCTTGAGCACTTGTTATGTGAATGTTGATGAGTGGAGTATCTTACTTAAGTTATCTATCGCGTTAGATTGCGACGAGTGCGAAGGTGAATTCTACGAGGAAGTAGAACCGTGAGACTCCGAAACCGAAGGCAAGTTGCAATTTGATCATGCTCTGACCTATATTTTTATATTATGCATATCGCTTTATATTTAATACTATGCATGTTTTACAAAAGTTTTGCAAACTATTCTTACTAGCTAGATCCTTAGGTTCAAGACTTACTACCATGCCTGGCCGCGCTTGCATAAATGGGTGGGTTGAAAATCAAACTAGTTTTAAACAAATAAACTTGCCATCTTTTGAGGCAACGTTTTGTGAAAACTTTTGAAAAGCAAAAACTATATATTATTTTATTTCTTCTCTCTGGGCGGAATGGTATTGACGGGAGCGTCTACAAGTGATTGCGCCCATCGGGGTCTTGCAGTGAATGCGCCCGACTGGGGACTTGCACACAGGTTTTGGTGGGGACCGCCGTCCAGGGAAATGAGATCTTCCAAGTACAGTTTGATGTAGCTTCCAGTACAGCCACATGCTACTATGGGCTCTGGCTTAGCTTAGTACTAACGGGAAACCCTTACCTCAGGACCGCCATCGGAGAGGGGCTTTCATTGCCTAAGTTGCGGGCGGCTTGGTCAGGTATAGGGGGCTGTTACGGAAAGGCTTTGTCACAATCTTCTCCTAGTCATACACCCAAGTGTGTAATGATAAAACGGGGTTGGTTGTGTCATGTGGGGAACGTGTACGACCTCTGCAGAGGGTTAAACCTAATCGATTAGCCGTGCCCCCGGTTACGGGCAATTTGAGCAACTGAAGACTTGGACTGAAGAAGAATCTCCCCTCTCTTTTCTAAACATCTGTTTTAAGGGTTGGTTGAGGATTGAGCACAGTGATTGTGTTTCACTTCAACTATATAAATGTTTTACTAAAACCGGAGAATGAACTTTGGTGCGTTTATCCAAAGTCTCACTCCTACCTTTTATACTAAAATTATTTTATTTCAAAAGAAGTTTGTAAAAATTTAGTATAGGACAAAATTAGCTTTACGCAAAGAAACCTCCACCAATACTTACCCTGCATACATACATATTCTGTTAAACTTTCCTTTGCAACTTGCGAGTACATTCCACGTACTCATCTGCACCTGTCATGTGCAGATCTCAGCAGATTAAGAGATGATAGGGTTACGGTCTACACTCAACGCGCCCAGTGGCGTTGATGGAGCCTAACTAGAGACTACGTATGATTCCGCTGTATTATATGCCAGCATTGAGCTGTAACAATGGTATGTATTTGCTTAATTTTGGATCAACCGTTATAGTAAAATGATGTATGTTTTACTGGTATTCATTCTTGTTGCTGTGTGTGCTAGCTATGATCCAGGGATAGCACAGTAAGCACAGAGACTTGGATTTCGTCAAATCCGGGTCGTGACAAAATGGTATTAGAGCATACATTGACTGTAGGACGTGACCCTAGAAAATGGCTTAGAAATAGGAAGACCTTGATAGGAACAACTTAAATTTCCAGTAGTAATAATAGCTTTCTCGTACCCTCTTGTTTTCTTTACTAAGTTCTCTTCTGCTTTCAAAAACTTAGATGATCAACCTTCCAAACTCCAGTGACCTTGGTAAAGAAGAACCGAAGACACTTAAGACTAAGATGGCTATGAAGAAGTTGAAGATTACCACTATCATGGAATATCCCACACGATTCAATAGTATACAAGCCCACCATGAGAGTTGTGAAATAAACGAAAGAGTGCGAGTAGTGTGCCCGACCATGAGAAATCATGTGGATGAAGGTACCATAGGAATTGTTTGTTTGAAATCTATGAGTGAATTCGGAGTTTTGTTGGAGTTCTTTACCATTGATTTGTTTTTTGTTGTCATTTGAGTTGTGTGATTTGAAAAAAAAAATCTTGCGGTAATAAGATACGAACTTGGTAGGTTTGCATATTTATTCAACCTTGAGAGGTGCAAGTTACAGATGATTAACAGAAGACCTTCATACGGGTGAAATGTCACGCGCTGAAGACCTTCAAGAACAAAAGGAATGAAGACCCTATGACGAAACCGTAGAAAACGAGTATTATAAACATTAAGATACGAGTTGTTTATTGATTGTTGTGTGTGTATCCATCTCTCTTTCTCTAAACTCTATCCTCTTCTCTGACCAAACCTTAAATCCAAAGATGGAAGGAATTATTTTGATGGGACAAGTGACACATTCAGAAGTACAAGAGTGGATTCAGGAATATACTAATAATGGAAGACATCAAAGTAAATCCAACAGAGAAGATGGATTATGCTTCTTAGTATTTCACCCGAGAGACTCACACATGGTGTAAGAGTCTTATAGCCATCGATGAATTCCAAGGGAAATTACTTGGGAATAATTCAAGTTTCAAATTCAATCTCATATTGTCATACACAGGATCTGGAAAAAAACCAAGTGAAGATGAGAGGAAATTTTATGGCTGCAAGTTTTACCACGACTTGAGTAGGATTAACGCCACCCAAAGACGTTTTATTAGCTTTGCAGGTGAAGACCTCTTTAAGAGGAGTGAGAAAGACCGAGTGTTAGAATACGTGATTCACTTATCTACATATGAAGTAATGATTTGAGTACGGGATGGATTGGCCCCCATACCGGAGACTCTTATTATATATTTTAATGTGTTTGATGAGTAAATCAGAGAGGCATGAAACCCTAGAGAGTGTCGATACGACAAGCCCAAAACCATAGAATGGTAAGACGTATTTCCCTTATAGATAGGCAATCGCGCCTAACGTAGATGGTACGGTGAGGAAGAAACATGAAGGAGTTCTATCAGAAGCTATCGACCACCATGAGAGTCTCGGTAGTAGTTTTGGAAATTATGGATCTTGAGCAAGACTCTTCTATTGAGGAAAAGCATATTTCTCACCCACGGGATCTTGATGAAGAACCATCATGGAAAATAGAGATTGTGGAAAACCCATCAAGTGTATTTTTAAGGGTGGTAGTACCCTAAGAATACCCTGGGAGGATAAAGGACCCGATCAACAATTGGCTAAGACCAAGGATGGTGTCTAACGCTTCAGGATATGTTGAACTGACAGTGATAATTGTACCAACGGAAGACATTCCTGCAAGCTGGAGGAGAAGAATAAACCACAAACCTGTAGATGATATGACCAAACCCTGGAAAAGTAACCCAAAGAACCCAAACCCTAACCTATTTCTTGCTAGCCTCTCCAAATCTCGAGGACGAGATTTCTTTTAAGGGTGGTAGTTTGTAACATCCCAAAATTTTCCAAATTTTGGAATGTTAATAATAAGTTATAATTGAGTGAGTTGATGTGATTGTAAAAAAAAACGTTTTGAGACTTGTAAAAAAATCAAATTGGATTTCTTTGTTTCTGACTCCTATGAAATATTCTAAACCACCTTCATATTTATGGAGTGAGAATAAAATTACTTTCTCAAAAATAAATGGTGGATTAATATTTTGTAAAGGAGTTATTTGAAATTTGGTGTTCTATTTAAAATTTGATCTTATTTGGAGTTTTATTGCCATTTGAATATTTCCAAATTATTTAAATAAAATTAAATGAGAGGAGATAATGTGACTTCTCCAAAAATATAATTGGAAATGTTTAAATGCAGCACAGTTATCCTTTTTGTGAATTTGCAAAACTCAAAATTGATATTTTTTTGGTGTGATTTAATTATGTGCATAAAGAATGAATCGTAGTTTGTGCACACAAATAATTTTATTAAAATCTGAAACTATATTTTGTAGGCACCAAATTATAATTACGTGTATGTGAACATTTTTTTTTTTATTTAAACTTTATTTTCTGCACAACAAAGGTATTTGAAAAAAAAGAACCTACAGCCATGGCCCAACTTGGCCCATTGGCCAAGCAGCCCACGAGCTAAGCGCTCGTCTTCCTCCTCCTGCACGTGCACGTACAGACACAGAGAGGCATCCATAGCCATTACCACCCCACCTCGCGCCCCACCCCCTCCCCAGCTCTCCCTCGCCCCAAGTCCCTCTGAATGGAACCCCCACGCCTTCCCTAACTCCTCTCTTCCTTATTGCTGCACCCTAATGCGCCCTAATGGCCATTAGAGCTCGAGGAAACTGCTGCCATTAACGCCATTAAAACCAGCGACGCCCTGCTCACCTCTCACCTCCCCTTGCCCTATAAAATCCTCCCCTGCGTTGCCCACCTCCTCCTCGTCCAAAGCCCCCTCCTTTTGTGACCTATCTGCCTCCCAATCCCGTGGAATTCCTCGCCGGAATTTGATCCCGTCACCACTTCCGTCGAAGCTTGCCACGATTCCGGTGAGCCTCTCATGGCCATTTTCCTTCTCTAGATGCTGCACCTCTGTGTGGACCTCCTTGACCTCTTATCTCCTTCAAATTCGCAGCCGGAACGCTGTGTCCACGAGTACGTGACCAATCGAAGTTTGGCGCAACTCCGGCAGCTTCTCACGGCCGCCAGAGGAATAGGCCGAGCACCTCTCTATGTCCGTCGCGACCGCCTCCTCGACCTCTACGCCGTTCGGCTGCTCGTTGCCGCCGGAGACCATCATCTCCAACTCCGGCGAAGCTCTGGCGAACCTCCGGTGAGGCCAGTCCTCTTTTTCTGTAAAACAAAAACGAAGGGGTGTCCTCCTATAGCAGCGCGACACGTGGCAGCTTATAACAAATCCCGTAATTGATTTCCACACAAATGCCCAATCTTCAGAAATTCATATCTTTTGATCTACTTATCCAAATTTGACAAATAAGATATCCCTGGGTAGCTACGGACCTCTAGTTTATTTTAAAAATTTCAAATCTCACTTTTACGCAGATTAAAATTTAGTTTTAATTTAAATGAGAATTTGAGTATTTTTACTATATCTTTTATTCTGTAATTGATATGAAAAGATTTTACATATGAAAATTGGTCCTTGGAACCATACCAATCTGCTAGGACTCATAGAATAATTTTTCAGTAAGGTTTAGTTACTGTTTTAACACAATACCTTAATTTTGACCTTCTTGATCATCAATTAATAAACTTGTGAAACTAAAATTTGTTTCGTTGTTTAAATCATTAGATTGATCCATAAAAAAACTTCTCTGGTTAGTTGTAGTCATCATAAAAAAATTTAGAGTTAGAAATTTATTAATTAGTTTGTTAACATGAGCTATATGGCATTCATATGAACCGGTCCAATTTGCATAAACTTGAGTCATATGTGGTTAACTTAGGATTGTTTGGCATGAATTGTGTGTTGGATGGTTTTGCTTGAGCACTTGTTATGTGAATGTTGATGAGTGGAGTATCTTACTTAAGTTATCTATCGCGTTAGATTGCGACGAGTGCGAATGTGAATTCTACGAGGAAGTAGAACCGTGAGACTCCGAAACCGAAGGCAAGTTGCAATTTGATCATGCTCTGACCTATATTTTTATATTATGCATATCGCTTTATATTTAATACTATGCATGTTTTACAAAAGTTTTGCAAACTATTCTTACTAGCTAGATCCTTAGGTTCAAGACTTACTACCATGCCTGGCCGCGCTTGCATAAATGGGTGGGTTGAAAATCAAACTAGTTTTAAACAAATAGACTTGCCATCTTTTGAGGCAACGTTTTGTGAAAACTTTTGAAAAGCAAAAACTATATATTATTTTATTTCTTCTCTCTGGGCGGAATGGTATTGACGGGAGCGTCTACAAGTGATTGCGCCCATCGGGGTCTTGCAGTGAATGCGCCCGACTGGGGTCTTGCACACAGGTTTTGGTGGGGACCGCCGTCCAGGGAAATGAGATCTTCCAAGTACAGTTTGATGTAGCTTCCAGTACAGCCACATTCTACTATGGGCTCTGGCTTAGCTTAGTACTAACGGGAAACTCTTACCTCAGGACCGCCATCGGAGAGGGGCTTTCATTGCCCAAGTTGCGGGCGGCTTGGTCAGGTATAGGGGGCTGTTACGGAAAGGCTTTGTCACAATCTTCTCCTAGTCATACACCCAAGTGTGTAATGATAAAACGGGGTTGGTTGTGTCATGTGGGGAACGTGTACGACCTCTGCAGAGGGTTAAACCTAATCGATTAGCCGTGCCCCCGGTTACGGGCAATTTGAGCAACTGAAGACTTGGACTAAAGAAGAATCTCCCCTCTCTTTTCTAAACATCTGTTTTAAGGGTTGGTTGAGGATTGAGCACAGTGATTGTGTTTCACTTCAACTATATAAATGTTTTACTAAAACCGGAGAATGAACTTTGGTGCGTTTATCCAAAGTATCACTCCTACCTTTTATACTAAAATTATTTTATTTCAAAAGAAGTTTGTAAAAATTTAGTATAGGACAAAATTAGCTTTACGCAAAGAAACCTCCACCAATACTTACCCTGCATACATACATATTCTGTTAAACTTTCCTTTGCAACTTGCGAGTACATTCCACGTACTCATCTGCACCTGTCATGTACAGATCTCAGCAGATTAAGAGATGATAGGGTTACGGTCTACACTCAACGAGCCCAGTGGCGTTGATGGAGCCTAACTAGAGACTACGTATGATTCCGCTGTATTATATGCCAGCATTGAGCTGTAACAATGGTATGTATTTGCTTAATTTTGGATCAACCGTTATAGTAAAATGATGTATGTTTTACTGGTATTCATTCTTGTTGCTGTGTGTGCTAGCTATGATCCAGGGATAGCACAGTAAGCACAGAGACTTGGATTTCGTCAAATCCGGGTCGTGACATAGATGCATAGCAACGAGAGGGGAGAGTGTGTCTACGTACCCTCGTAGACCGGGAGCGGAAGCGTCAAGTGACGCGGTTGATGTTGTCGAACTTCTTCGCGATCCAACCGATCAAGCACCGAACGTACGGCACCTCCGTGTTCAGCACACATTCAGCTTGATGACGTCCCACGAGCTCTTGATCCAGTTGAGCTTCACGGGAGAGTTTCGTCAGCACGACGGCGTGGTGACGGATATGATGTATTCACCGGCGCAGGGCTTCGCCTAAGCTCCGTGACGGTATGACCGAGGTGTGTTTCTGTGGAGGGGGGCACCGCACACGGCTAAAACAATTCAACTTGTGTGTCTTTGGGTGCCCCCTGCCCCGGTATATAAAGGAGCAAGGGGGGAGGCCGGCCGGCCCTTGTTTGGTGCGGCTAGGGTTGCAATCCTACTAGGAATAGGATTGCAATCCTATTCCTAGTAGGAATCACCAAAAGAAGGAAGAGAGGGAAAGGAAAAAGGAGAGGTGGCGCCCCCCCCAATCCTAGTCCAACTAGGAACCCTAGGTGGGGCGCCGGCCAGCCCTATGGGCTGCCTCTCTCTTTCCCTTAAGGCCCACTATGGACCATCCCCCCTCGTAGGGGGTTCCGGTAACCCCCTCCGGCAATCCCGTTAAATCCGAAACTTTTCCGGAACACTTCCGGTGTCCGAATATAGTCGTCCAATATATCAATCTTTATGTCTCGGACATTCCGAGACTCCTCGTCATGTCCGTGATCTCATCCGGTTCTCCGAACTACCTTCGGTACATCAAAACTCATAAACTCATAATACCGATCGTCATCAAACGTTAAGCGTGCGGACCCTACGGGTTCGAGAACTATGTAGACCTGACCGAGACTCATCTCCGGTCAATAACCAATAGCGGAACCTGGATGTTCATATTGGCTCCTACATATTCTACGAAGATCTTTTATCGGTCAAAACCGCATAACAACATACGTTGTTCCTTTTGTCATCGGTATGTTACTTGCCCGAGATTCGATCGTCGGTATCTCTATACCTAGTTCAATCTCGTTACCGGCAAGTCTCTTTACTCGTTCCGTAACACATCATCTCGTGACTAACTCATTAGTATTTTGCTTGCAAGGCTTATTGTGATGTGTGTTACCGAGAGGGCCCAGAGATACCTCTCCGACACTCGGAGTGACAAATCCTAATCTTGATCTATGCCAACACCACGAATACTTTCGGAGACACCTGTAGAGCATCTTTATGATCACCCAGTTACGTTGTGACGTTTGATAGCACACAAGGTGTTCCTACGGTATTCGGGAGTTGCATAATCTCATAGTCATAGGAACATGTATAAGTCATGAAGAAAGCAATAGCAGTAAAACTAAACGATCATAGTGCTATGCTAACGGATGGGTCTTCTCCATCACATCATTCTCCTAATGATGTGATCCCGTTGATCAAATGACAACTCATGTCTATGGCTAGGAAACATAACCATCTTTGATAAATGAGCTAGTCTAGTAGAGGCATACTAGGGACATACTGTTTTGTCTATGTATCCACACATGTACTAAGTTTCCGGTTAATACAATTCTAGCATGAATAAAAGACATTTATCATGATATAAGGAAATACAAATAACATCTTTATTATTGCCTCTAGGGCATATTTCCTTCAGGTGTACCCAACAATTTCTTTTTGGGTATCCTATGAAGATACATTTCTCCGATTTGGGTTCGAGCTTATCAAGTTGAAGCCTTTTCACTTAAGCATCACAACCCCAAACTTTAAGAAACGACAACTTTGGGTTTCTTGCCAAAACACATTTCATAAGGTGTCATATCAACGGATTTAGATGGTGCCATATTTAACGTGAATGCAGTTGTCTCTAATGCATAACCCCAAAACGACAGCGGTAAATCGGTAAGAGACATCATAGATCGTACCATATCTAATAAAGTACGATTACGATGTTCGGACACACCATTACACTGTGGTGTTCCAGGTAGTGTGAGCTGTGAAACTATTCCACATTGTTTCAAATGAAGACCAAACTCATAATTCAAATATTCGCCTTCGCGATCAGATCGTAGAAACTTTATTTTCTTGTTACGATGATTCTCTACTTCACTCTGAAATTCTTTGAACTTTTTAAAAGTTTCACACTTGTGTTTCATTAAGTAGATACACCCATATCTGCTCAAATCATCAGTGAAGGTGAGAAAATAACGATACCCGCCGCGAGCATCAACACTCATTGGTCCGCATACATCACTATGTATTATTTCCAATAAGTCACTTGCTCGCTCCATTGTTCCGGAGAACGGAGTTTTAGTCTTCTTGCCCATGAGGCATGGTTCACAAATATCAAATGATTCATAATCAAGTGATTCCAAAAGTCCATGAGCATGGAGTTTCTTCATGCGCTTTACACCAATATAACCTAAACGGCAGTGCCACAAGTATGTTGCACTATCATTATCAACTCTGCATCCTTTGGCTTTCAATATTATGAATATGTGTATTACTATGATCAAGATTCAATAAACCATTCACCTTGGGTGTATGACCATAGAAGGTTTCATTCATGTAAACAGAATAACAATTATTCTCTCACTTAAATGAATAACTGTATTGCAATAAACACGATCCAATCTTGTTCATGCTCAACGCAAACACCAAATAACATTTATTTAGGCTTAACACTAATCTAGAAAGTACAAGGAGTGTGCGATGATGGTCATATCAATATTGGAACTACTTCCAACATACATTGTCACCTCACCCTCAACTAGTCTCCGTTTATTCTGCAACTCCTGTTTCGAGTTACTAATCTTAGCAACCGAACAAGTATCAAATACCCAGGGGCTACTATGAACACTAGTGAGGTACATATTATCAACATGTATATCAAGTATACCTTTGTTCACTTTGCCATCCTTCTTATCCGCCAAATATTTGGGGAACTTCCGCTTATAGTGACCATTTCCTTTGCAGTTAGAAGCACTCAGTTTCAGGCTTAGGTCCAGCTTTGGGCTTCTTCACGGGAGTGAAAACTTGCTTGCCATTCTTCTTGAATTTCCCTTTCTTCCCCTTGCCCTTTTCTTGAAACTAGTGGTCTTGTTAACCATCAACAATTGATGCTCTTTCTTGATTTCTACCTTCGTTGATTTCAGCATCACGAAGAGCTCGAGAATCGTTTTCGTCATCCCTTGCATATTATACTTCATCACGAAGTTCTAGTAACTTGGTGATAGTGACTAGAGAACTCTGTCAATCACTATCTTATCTGGAAGATTAACTCCCACTTGATTCAAGCGATTATAGTACTCAGAGGTCTTATACCTCTCGACACGAGCATGAGTCTGAAATACTATTTTCAACTCTTGGAACATCTCATATGCTCCGTGGCGTTCAAAACATTTTTGAAGTCCCGGTTATAAGCCGTAAAGCATGGCGCACTAAACTATCAAGTAGTCATCATACCGAGCTTGTCAAGCGTTCATAATGTCTGCATCTGCTCCTACAGTAGGTTTGTCACCTAGCGGTGCATCAAGGACATAATACTTCTGTGTAGCAATGAGGATAATCCTCAGATCACGGACCTAGTCTGCATCATTGCTGCTAACATCTTTCAACTTAGTTTTCTCTAGGAACATATCAAAAACATAGGGGAGTTATAACGCGAGCTATTGATCTACAACATAATTTGCAAATTCTACCAGGACTAATTTCATGATAAATTAAAGTTTAATTAATCATATTACTTAAGAACTCCCACTTAGATAGACATCCCTCAAGTCATCTAAATGATCACGTGATCCATGTCAACTAAACCATGTCCGATCATCACGTGAGATGGAGTAGTTTTCAACGGTGAACATCTTATGTTGATCATATCTACTATACGATTCACGCTCGACCTTTCAGTCTCTAGTGTTCCGAGGCCATGTCTGTACATGCTAGGCTTGTCAAGTTTAACCCGAGTATTCTGCATGTGCAAAACTGTCTTACACCCCTTGTATTTGAACGTAGTGAAGGAAATATGCCCTAGAGGCAATAATGAAGTTGTTATTTATATTTCCTTATATCATTATAAATGTTTATTATTCATGCTAGAATTGTATTAACCGGAAACTTAGTATATGTGTGAATACATAGACAAAACAGAGTGTCCCTAGTATGCCTCTACTTGACTAGCTCGTTAATCAAAGAATGGTTATGTTTCCTAACCATAGACATGTGTTGTCATTTGATGAACGGAATCACGTCATTAGGAGAATGATGTGATGGACAAGACCCTTCCGTTAGCTTAGCATTATGATCGTTTAGTTTTATTGCTATTGATTTCTTCATGACTTATACATGTTCCTCTGACTATGAGATTATGCAACTCCCGAATACCAGAAGAACACCTTGTGTGCTATCAAATGTCACGACGTAACTGGGTGATTATAAAGATGCTCTACAGGTGTCTTCGAAGGTGTTTATGGTGTTGGCATAGATCAAGAATAGGATTTGTCACTCCGAGTGTCTGAGAGGTATCTCTGGGCCCTCTTGGTAATACACATCATAATAAGCCTTGCAAGCAAATGACTAATGAGTTAGTCACGAGATGATGTATTACGATACGAGTAAAGAGACTTGCCGGTAATGAGATTGAACTAGGTATGATGATACCGACGATCGAATCTCGGGCAAGTAGCATACCGATGACAAAGGGAATAACGTATGTTATTATGCGGTTTGACCGATAAAGATCTTCGTAGAATATGTAGGAGCCAATATGAGCATCTAGGTTCCACTATTGGTTATTGGTCGGAGATATTTCTCGGTCATGTCTACATAGTTCTCGAACCCGTAGGGTCCTCACGCTTAACGTTCGATGACGATTTGTATTATGAGTTATGTGATTTGATGACCGAAGTTTGTTCGGAGTCCCGGATGAGATCACGGACATGACGAGGAGTCTCGAAATGGTCGAGAGGTAAAGATTCATATATTGGGAGGTTATATTCGGACATCGGAAAGGTTCCGAGTGATTCGGGTATTTTTCGGAGTACCGGAGAGTTACGAGAATTCACGGGGAAGTAGTGGGCCTTAATGGGCCATACAGGAAAGGAGAGAAGGACCTCAAGGGGTGGCCGCGCCCCCCCATGGGCTGGTCCGAATTGGACTAGGAAGGGGGCAGCGCCCCCTCCTTCCTTCTCCCCTCTCTCTCCTTCCTTCTTCTCCTACTAGGACTAGGAAAGGGTCGAACCTACTCCTACTAAGAGTAGGATTCCACCCCTTAGGAGTGCCTCTTGTGGCCGGCCCTCCTCCTTCCTCCCTTCTTTATATACGTGGGGAGGGGGCACCCCATAGACACACAAGTTGACAATTGTTTTAGCCGTGTGCGGTGCCCCCCTCCACTGTTACACACCTCGGTCATATTGTCGCAGTGCTTAGGCGAAGCCCCGCGTCGGTAACTTCATCAACACTGTCATCATGGCTTCGTGCTGACGAAACTCTCCCTCGGCCTCAACTGGATCAAGAGTTCGAGGGACGTCACTGCGCTGAACGTGTGCAGATCGCGGAGGTGCCGTGCATTCGGTGCTTGATCGGTTGGATCGCGAAGACGTTCGACTACATCAACCGCGTTACTAAACGCTTCCTCTTTCGATCTACGAGGGTACATGGACACACTCTCCCGCTCGTTGCTATGCTTCTCCTAGATAGAGCTTGCGTGATCGTAGGAAATGTTTTAAAATACTATGTTCCCCAACAGTGGCATCATGAGCCAGGTCTATGCGTAGATGATATGCACGAGTATAACACAATGAGTTGTGGGCGATAATAGTCACACTACTTACCAGCATGTTATACTTTGATTCGGTGGTATTGTGAGATGAAGCGGCCTGGACCGACATTACGCGTACGCTTACGCGAGACTGGTTTCACCGTTACGAGCACTCATTGCTTAAAAGTGATCCGCGGGTACGTGTCTGTCTCTCTCACTTTAGTTGAATCGAGTGTGACTACGCCCGGTCCTTGTGAAGGTTAAAACAACACACTTGACGAAAAATCGTTGTGGTTTTGATGCGTAGGTAAGAACGGTTCTTGCTAAGCCCGTAGCAGCCACGTAAAACTTGCAACAACAAAGTTGAGGACGTCTAACATTTTTTGCAGGGCATGTTGTGATGTGATATGGTCAAGACGTGAAGTTATACGTTATTGTATGAGATGATCATGTTTTGTAAATTATCGGCAACCGACAGGAGCCTTACGGTTGTCTCTTTATTGTATGAATTGTGAAGGCCATGTAATTGCTTTACTTTATCACTATGAGTTAGCGATAGTAGTAGTAGCAATAGTTGGCGAGACGACCACGATGCTACGATGAAGATCATGGTGTCAAGCCGATGACGATGGAGATCATGACGATGCTTTGGAGATGGAGATCAAAAGCACAAGATGATGATGGCCATATCATGTCACATATTTTGATTGCATGTGATGTTTATCTTATTATGCTTCTTATTTTGCTTAGTACGGCGATAGCATTATAAGATGATCCCTTACAAAATTTCAAGGTACAAGTGTTCTCCTTGAGTATGCACCGTTGCGAAAGTTCGTTGTGCCGAGACACCACGTGATGATCGGGTGTGATAAGCTCTACGTTCAAATACAACAGGTGTAAGACAGTTTTGCACATGCCGAATACTCGGGTTAAACTTGACGAGCCTAGCATGTACAGACATGGCCTCGGAACACTGGAGACCGAAAGGTCGAGTGTGAATCATATAGTAGATATGATCAACATAAGATGTTCACCGTTGAAAATTACTCCATCTCATGTGATGATCGGACATGGTTTAGTTGATATGGATCACGTGATCATTTAGATGACTTGAGGGATGTCTATCTAAGTGGGAGTTCTTAAGTAATATGATTAATTGAACTTTAATTTATCATGAAATTAGTCCTGATAGTATTTGCAAATTATGTTGTAGATCAATAGCTCGTGTTGTAGCTCTCCTATGTTTTTGATATGTTCCTAGAGAAAACTAAGTTGAAATATGTTAGTAGGAATGATGCGGACTAGGTCTGTGATCTGAGGATTATCCTCATTGCTGCACAGAAGTATTATTCCCTTGATGCACCGCTAGGTGACAAACCTATTGCAGGAGCAGTTGCAGACGTTATGAATGTTTGACAAGCTCGGTATGATGACTACTTGATAGTTTAGTGCGCCATGCTTTACGGCTTAGAACCGGGACTTCAAAAACGTTTTGAACACCACAGAGCATATGAGATGTTCCCAGATTTGAAATTAGTATTTAAGACTCATGCCCGTGTCGAGAGATTTGAGACCTCTAACAAGTACTTTGCCTACAAGATGGAGGAGAATAGCTCAACCAGTGAGCATGTGCTCAGAATGTCTGAGTACGACAATCGCTTGAATCAAGTGGGAGTTAATCTTCTAGATAAGATAGTGATTGACAGAGTTCTCTAGTCACTATCACCAAGTTACTGCAACTTCGTGATGAACTATAATATGCAAGGGATGACGAAATGATTCCCGAGCTCTTCGTGATGCTGAAATCAACGAAGGTAGAAATCAAGAAAGAACATCAAGTGTTGATGGTTAACAAGACCACTAGTTTCAAGAAAAAGGGCAAGGGAGAGAAAGGGAACTTCAAGAAAAATAGCAAGCCAGTTGATACTCCCGGGAAGAAACCCATGTTTGGAGCCAAGCCTGAAACTGAGTGCTTCTACTGCAAAGGGACTGGTCACTTGAAGTGGAGCTACCCCAAGTATTTGGCGGATAAGAAGGATGGAAAAGTGAACAAAGGTATATTTTATATACATGTTATTGATGTGTACCTCACTAGTGTTCATAAGTAGCCCCTTGGTATTTGATACTTGTTCAATTGCTAAGATTAGTAACTCGAAACAGGAGTTGCAGAATTAACGGAGACTAGTTGAGGGTGAGATGACGATGTGTGTTGGAAGTAGTTCCAATATTGATATGACCATCGTCGCACACTCCCTGTACTTTCGGGATTAGTGTTAAACCTAAAATAAATGTTATTTGATGTTTGCGTTGAGCATGAACAAGATTGGATCGTGTTTATTGCAATATGATTATTCATTTAAGTCAGAGAATAATTGTTATTCGGTTTACATGAATAAAACCTTCTATGGTCATACACCCAAGGTGAATGGTTTATTGAATCTCGATCGTAGTAATACTAATATTCATAATATTGAAGCCAAAAGATGCAAAGTTGATAATGATAGTGCAACTTATTTGTGGCACTGCCGTTTGGGTCATATTGGTGTAAAGCGCATGAAGAAGCTCCATGCTGATGGACTTTTGGAATCACTTGATTATGAATCTCTTGGTTTTTGCGAACCATGCCTCATGGGCAAGATGACTAAGACTCCTTTCTCCGAAACAATGGAGCGAGCAACTGACTTACTGGAAATCATACATACTGATGTATGCGGTCCAATGAGTGTTGATGCTCGCGGCAGGTATCATTATTTTCTAAACCTTCACTGATGATTTGAGCAGGTATGGGTATATCTACTTGATGAAACACAAGTCTGAAACATTTGAAAAGTTCAAAGAATTTCAGAGTGAAATAGAGAATCATCGTAACAAGAAAATAAAGTTTGTACGATCTGATCGCGGAGGCGAATATTTGAGTTATGAGTTTGGTCTTCATTTGAAACAATGTGGAATAGTTTCACACCTCACACCACCTGGAACACCACAACGCAATGGTGTGTCTCAACATCGTAATCGTACTTTATTAGATATGGTGCGATCTATGATGTCTCTTACCGATTTACCACTATCGTTTTGGGGTTAAGCATTAGAGACAACTGCATTCACGTTAAATAGGGCACCATCTAAATCCGTTGAGACGACACCGTATGAACTGTGGTTTGGCAAGAAACCAAAGTTGTCGTTTCTTAAAGTTTGGGGTTGTGACGCTTATGAGAAAAAGTTTCAGCCTCATAAGCTCGAACCCAAATCGGAGAAATGCGTCTTCATAGGATACCCAAAAGAAACTATTGGATACACCTTCTATCACTGATCCGAAGGCAAGTCTTTTGTTGGTAAGAATGGATCCTTTATCGAGAAGGAGTTTCTCTCGAAAGAAGTGAGTGGAAGGAAAGTAGAACTTGATGAGGTAATTGTACCTTCTCTAGAATTGGAGAATAGCTCATCACAAAAAATTGTTCCTGTGATGCCTACACCAATTAGTGAGGAAGCTAATGGTGATGATCATGAAACTTCAGATCAAGTAAACTACCGAACCTCGTAGGTCAATTAGAGTGCATTCCGCGCCAGAGTGGAACGGTAACCCAGTTCTGGAAGTCATGTTACTAGACCATGACGAACCTGCGAACTATGAGGAAGCGATGATGAGCCCAGATTTCGCGAAATAGCTTGAAGCCATGAGATCTGAGATGGGATCCATGTATGAGAACAAAGTGTGGACTTTGGTTGACTTGCCCGATGATCGGCAAGCCATAGAAAATAAATGGATCTTTAAGAAAAAGACTGACGCTGATGGTAATTTGACCATCTACAAAGCTCGACTTATTGCTAAAGTTTTTCGATGAATTCAAGGACTTGACTACGATGAGACTTTCTCACCCATAGCGATGCTTAAGTCCGTCCGAATAATGTTAGCAATTGTCGTACTTTATGAAATCTGGCAAATGGATGTCAAAAGTACATTCCTTAATGGATTTATGAAAGCATAATTGTATATGATACAATCAGAATGTTTTGTCAATCCTAAAGGTGCTAACAAAGTATGCAAGCACCAGTGATCCATGTATGGACTGGTGCAAGTATCTTGGAGTTGGAATATACGCTTTGATAAGGTGATCAAAACATATGATTTTATACAGACTAAGCCTATATTTACAAGAAAGTGAGTGGGAGCACTACAACATTTCTGATAAGTATATGTGAATGACATATTATTGATCGGAAATGATGTAGAATTTTCTGGAAAGCATAAAGGATTGTTTAAAAGGAGTTTTTCAATGAAATACCTTTTGTGAAGCTGCTTACATATTGGGCACCAAGATCTATAAGATAGATTAAGACACTTGATAATATTTTCAATGAGTACATACCTTAAATAGATTTTGAAGAAGTTCAAAATGGACCAGTCAAAGAATGAGTTCTTGCCTGAGTTGTAAGGCATGAAGTTGAGTAAGACTCAAAACCCGACCACGACAGAAGATAAAGAAAGAATGAAAGTCATTCCCTATGCCTCAGCCATAGGTTCTATAAAGTATGCCACACTGTGTACCAAACCTATTGTGTACCTTATCATGAGTTTGGCAAGGAGGTACAATAGTGATCCAGGAGTATATCACTGGACAGCGGTCAAAATTATCCTTAGTTACTGGATGGCAAAGGAAATATTTCTCAATTATGGAGGTGATAAAGAGTTCGTCGTAAAGAGTTACACCGATGCAAGCTTTGACACTAATCCAGATCACTCTATGTATCAATCTGGATGCGTATTGAAAGTGGGAGCAATTAGCTAGAGTAGCTCCATGCAGAGCATTGTAGACATAGAAATTTGCGAAATACATACGGATCTGAATGTAACAGACCCGCTGACTAAACTTCTCTCACAAAGCAAAACATGATCACACCTTAGTACTCTTTGGGTGTTAATCACATGGCGATGTGAACTAGATTATTGAATCTAGTAAACCCTTTGAGTGTTGGTCACATCGCGATGTGAATTATGGGTGTTATTCACATAACGATGTGAACTATCGGTATTAAATCACATGGCGACGTGAACTAGATTATTGACTCTAGTGCAAGTGGGAGACTGAAGGAAATATGCCCTAGAGGCAATAATAAAGTTGTTATTTATATTTCCTTATATAATGATAAATGTTTATTATTTTTTCTAGAATTGTATTAACCGGAAACTTAGTACATGTGTGAATACATAGACAAAACAAAGTGTCCCTAGTATGCCTCTACCTGACTAGCTCGTTGATCAAATAATGGTTATGTTTCCTAACCATAGACATGTGTTGTCATTTGATGAACGGGATCACATCATTAGGAGAATGATGTGATGGACAACACCCATCTGTTAGTTTAGCATTATGTCGTTTAGTTTTATTGCTATTGCTTTCTTCATGACTTATACATGTTCCTCTGACTATGAGATTATGCAACTCCCGAATACCGGAGGAACATCTTGTGCGCTATCAAACGTCACAACATAACTGGGTGATTATAAAAATGCTCTACAGGTGTCTTCGAAGGTGTTTGTGGTGTTGGCATAGATCGAGAATAGGATTTGTCACTCCGAGTGTCGGAGAGGTATCTCTGGGCCCTTTCGGTAATACACATCATAATAAGCCTTGCAAGCAAATGACTAATGAGTTAGTCACGAGATGATGTATTACGGTACGAGTAAATAGACTTGCCAGTAACGAGATTGAACTAGGTATGATGATACCGATGATCGAATCTCGGGCAAGTAACATACCGATGACAAAGGGAATAACGTATGTTGTTATGCGGTTTGACCGATAAAGATCTTCGTAGAATATGTAGGAGCCAATATGAGCATCTAGGTTCCGCTATTGGTTATTGATCGGAGATATGTATCGGTCATGTCTACATAGTTCTCGAACCGGTAGGGTCCGCATTCTTAATGTTCGATGACGATTTGTATTATGAGTTATGTGATTTTATGACCGAAGTTTGTTCAGAGTCCCAAATGAGATCACGGACATGACGAGGAGTCTCGAAATGGTTGAGAGGTAAAGATTCATATATTGGAAGGCTATATCCGGACATCGGAAAGGTTCCGAGTGATTCAGGTATTTTTCGGAGTACCGGAGAGTTACGGGGATTTGCCGGGGAAGTAGTGGGCCTTAATGGGCCATACGGGAAAGGAGCGAAGGACCTCAAGGGGTGGTCGCGCATCCCCCCCATGGGCTGGTGCGAATTGGACTAGGAAGGGGGCGGCTCCCCCCTCCTTCCTTCTCCCCTCTTTCTCCTTCCTTCTTCTCCTACTAGGACTAGGAAAGGGTGGAACCTACTCCTACTAGGAGTAGGATTCCACCCCTTGGGCGCGC
Source organism: Secale cereale (assembly GCA_902687465.1). Taxonomy (NCBI): domain Eukaryota; kingdom Viridiplantae; phylum Streptophyta; class Magnoliopsida; order Poales; family Poaceae; genus Secale; species Secale cereale. Next base: position 646,696,343 of record LR738712.1, read on the forward strand.
CTCTTGTGGCCGGCCCTCCTCCTCCCTTCCTCCTTTATATACATGGGGAGGGGGCATCCCATGGACACACAAGCTGACAATTGTTTTAGCTGTGTGCGGTGCCCCCTCCACTGTTACATACCTCGGTCATATTGTCGCAGTGCTTAGGCGAAGCCCCGTGTCGGCAACTTCATCAACACCGTCACCACGCCATCGTGCTGACGAAACACTCCCTCGGCCTCAACTGGATCAAGAGTTCGAGGGACACCACCGAGCTGAACGTGTGCAGATCACGGAAGTGCCGTGCGTTCGGTGCTTGATCGATTGGATCGCGAAGACGTTCGACTACATCAACCGCATTACTAAACGCTTCCGCTTTCGGTCTACGAGGGTACATGGACACACTCTCCCGCTCGTTGCTGTGCTTCTGCTAGATAGATCTTGCGTGATCATATGATTTTTTCGAAATACTACGTTCCCCAACACGTAGAGCTTATCACACCCGATCATCTCATGGTGTCTCGGCACGATGAATTGTCGCAACGGTTGATACTCAGGGAGAACACTTGTACCTTGAAATTTTTGTAAGGGATTATCTTATAATGCTACCGCCGTACTAAACAAAATAAGAAGCATAATAAGTTAAACATCACATGCAATCAAAATATGTGACATGATATGGCCATCATCATCTTGTGCTTTTGATCTCCATCTCCAAAGCATCGTCACGATCTCCATCGTAACCGGCTTGACACCATGATCTTCATCGTAGTGTCGTGGTTGTCTCGCCAACTATTGCTACTACTACTACCCTAATTCATAGTGATAAAGTAAAGCAATTACATGGCCTTCGCAGTTCATACAATAAAGAGACAAGCATAAGGCTCCTGCCGGTTGACGATAATTTACAAAAAATGATCATCTCATACAATAACGTATAACTCATCACGTCTTGACCATATCACATCACAACATGCCCTGCAAAAACAAGTTAGACATCCTCTACTATGTTGTTGCAAGTTTTACGTGGCTGCTATGGGCTTAGCAAGAACCGTTCTTACCTACGCATCAAAACCACAACGATTTTTAGTCAAGTGTGCTATTTTAACCTTCACAAGGACCGGGCGTTGTCACACTCGATTCAACTAAAGTGAGAGAGACAGACACCCGCTGGTCACCTTTTCGCAACGAGTGCTCATAACGGTTAAACTAGTCTCGCGTAAGCGTACACGTAATATCGGTCCAGGCCGCTTCATCTCACAATACGGCCGAATCAAGGTATGACAAGCTGGTAAGCAGTATGACTATTATCGCCCACAACTCATTGTGTTCTACTCATGCATATCATCTATGCATAGACCTGGCTCATGATGCCACTGCTGGGGAACGTAGTATTTCAAAAATTTCCTATGATCACGCAAGATCTATCTAGGAGAAGCATATCAACAAGCGGGGAGAGTGTGTCCACGTACCCTCGTAGACCGAAAGCGGAAGCGTTAGTAACGCGGTTGATGTAATCGAACGTCTTCACGATCCAACCGATCCAAGTACCGAACGTACGGAACCTCGGCGATCTACACGCGTTCAGCTCGGTGACGTCCCACGAACTCTTGATCCAGTTGAGGCCGAGGGAGAGTTTCTTCAGCACGATGGCGTGGTGACGGTGTTGATGAAGTTACCGATCCAGGGCTTCGCCTAAGCACAACGACAATATGACCGAGGTGTGTAACAGTGGAGGGGGGCACTGCACACGGCTAAGAAATCAACTTGTGTGTCTTTGGGGTGCCCCCTCCCACGGATATAAAGAGGGGAGGAAGTAGGAGGCCGACCAAGGGGAGGAGGCGCGCCATGGGAGGGCAATCCTACTCCAAGTAGGTTTGCCCCCCTTCCTATTCCTACTAGGAGAAAAGGGAAGGAGAGGGAGGAAAGAGGGAAAGGGGGGCCGCCCGCCTAGTCCAATTCGGTTTGGGCTAGGGGAGGTGTGTGCCACACCTTGGCCTGCCTCCTCTCGTCCACATATAGGCCCATGAGGCCCATTAACCCCCCCGGGGGTTCCGGTAACTCCCTGGTACTCCGGTATTTATCCGAAGACCCCCGGAACCCTTCCGGTGTCCGAATATAACCTTCCAATATATCAATCTTTATGTCTCGACTATTTCGAGACTCTTCGTCATGTCCGTGATCACATCCGGGACTATTTCGAGACTTATAAATAACAACTTTATTACTGCCTCTAGGGCATATTTCCTTCAAAGATTTGGTCAGTTCACAGTCAAAAGTGCATATATGCTGTCCATGCAAGTGCAGGTACGTAAACACATACCTGGTGCATGCAACACAATACCCAAGGGAGAGCACTCCTGTTGGAATCTCGTCTGGAAGGCGAAGGTTCCCCCAAAGATGCGATCGTTTGCGTGGAAGGTGTTGGTGGGTGCGCTGTCGACATGTGCATGCAAACTGCAACGCCAAATCGCTGTCATAGATGATTGTCGACTCTATGGAGCACCCAACAATGATGATTCTTTCCATGCATTAATTACTTGGCCGCGGTGTGTGGAGATATGGAACGAGATGTGACAAGGTTGGTCATTACCACGAAATGACAAACTTATGCATTGCAGCGAGGAGTGGCTGTTCACTATTCTGTTGGCTGAGAATGAAGAAGTAAGAGCAATGATTATCATGCTATTGTGGTGTATTTGGAGCCTAAGATATGACATGCTACGTGATAAGGCGATCCCTTCTTTAGTAGTTACATGGTTATTTTTATGCAGTTGCTTGACCTCATATAACTAGACACAAACATATGGCATTTAGGAGATTATTAAAGGGAAGATGCCGGTGGTGGAAACCACCATCCTGATGGGTTGCTCTATCAGTTGGTTCTTACGTCGTGGAAACTGGGTTGGCAGGTACGGGCATGGTATTGAGAGACTCAGTGGGAAATGTAGTTTTCTTGGCCTAGACACACCTCTTCCATTGTAAAGATGCTCCACAATCCAAAATCTGCTCCGTGTTGGAAGGTATCTCAATAGTGGTGGCCTCTGGTTAATTAGTGTTGCTATGCCGGCCCACACCCGCCAAGAGTTAAACTCGCTAGTTGTCATTACCTTGCACTACATATTGCTCGAAAGGAACAAGCACATCTTCAACAAAGTGTGGTTCGCTGCCTGCTGCGCTAGTGGCCCGTATCAAAGCATAATTCGTCCCAAGATCTCCAATGGGGAGGGGGCCGATTCTACTAGAATCGGCCAAAAGAACTTGTCCTTCATCCCAAGGAAGTTGGCTCGTAGTTGTGGGATGTCAAGGCATATAGACTTAGGTTAGAGTATCTCTAGCAGACCCTGTATAACGTCGACCCGCGAAATGCATTTACAGTTCACGAAAAAATGACTTTGCGGGCCGGCGTGAGCGAGGGCAGAGTCAGACCCTACAAACGGACCCGTAACAAAAGATATTCGTGGAAGATGCTCTTTTACGGGTCGGCTAGACGGGGCCTCGGGCGCCGCCGCATCAACCCGCAAACCGAAAACAACCAAATAAGCAAATGTGACAGCGATTCTGACAAATGAGTTCAAATTCAAACAATAAAACATAGTTCACGTGCAAATAAAAGCATAGTTTTGTAGGACAAACACAAAAGGACTTGCAAAAGTAACGAGGTCATCATCTTCACTCCGCACCACCTCCATGGAGGTCATAGCCGCCCCCGAATCCATCGTCGACACTTGTTCCAACTCCGGCACCGAAATTGGCGGCTGGCGCACTGAATGCATCGACGATATTTGTTCTCAATCCGGATGAGAAAACATCGCCGACACTGTAACAAGCACCGGCCAACCCAAGCATCCTCCTCTTCAAGATGTCTCTCCTTGCCATATCATGCCATTCTTTGGTGATGTCGTCCATGTCATTGTGGTTCATTGTCATCATCATATTCTCTTCGGCAAGAAGCTTGTACATGGCTTTGTTCTCAGCGGCACGCGTTCTTCATCTTCACCATCGTGATCATCCATGCTACCTTCCATTTCGTTGTAATCGAAATCAACGAATGGGGCTTGATCGATATCGACAACGTTGGTGTCCAACAAGTTGACGAAGTCGGTAGTGGTATTGTTCGAACCACCGCTACATTGATTGACATCAAGTCACGAACAACCACAATGGCAAAAAGCGAAGCAAGAACAAGAGATTGAATATGCATACCTTCCGGCCATTTCATCGAACACCTCGCCTGCGGTGGAGGCGGCGCCGTTGAACGACATCGTCGGGGAACATCTTGCCGGGGCGGACGGACTGGACGAAGGCGCCAGCTTTTTCGTAGTAGCTTTCTTGCGCTTCATGCCCGAAACCTTGCCCACCTTCTCCACCGACGGCCGGGCAGATCGCATAGCGGCCGCGGTGCCCGGCACGCGTGCCTTTCCGGCTTGGCCAGCTGGATTGCCGCCCTGCACGACAATGTTGCCCGGCCGCTTGAGGGCAGGCGCGTTGGGGCCTTGGGCGAGGGCGGGGGCAACATGGCTGGCGACGAGATCAGCCGGAGGGGATTGCGCATGCGTGACCTCCACAGTGACGGGGGCGCCTGCGAGGCTTCCATGGCGGCGAAGAAGGGCGGGGAAGATGGTACGGGGCTCGCGGTGGCGGGGCAAATGCGGCCGAGGAGGGGAGGTAGGGGACGGTCGCGCGAAAATGTCCCTCGCGCCAAATCACACTGTGGATAGGGGGCGATCTCGGGTCGGCCTCCCACCCCGTGAATCTAAAGGTTGAGGGCGAACTTTTGGCGTGCCCCGCAAAGAAAAAATTACGGGTCGGACGTGTTTGCGGGGTCTGGTCGGGCATAATTTTCCTTGCCGACCCACATTTTGACGGTTATTTTGCGGGTCGCGGCGTTATACGGGGTCTGCTAGAGATGCTCTTACATGTCACGTTGTGTGGGTGGTACTGTTGACCTTCTGGCTGACACTGCGATGTTCTTTTCTTGTACTGTGTTGTGATGTATCGTTCTCTCCTCTTTCTTATAATAAAGAAGACACGCACGCCTCTTGCGTGTTCTTGAAAAAAAATTATATATACGAGCATCTCATGTTGTTAACTTATTTCGCTAATCTAGTCGTTTGCTAGCTCTTAATCGCAAAACATCAAATCAATTAAAAGAATACCATGAAGCTAGGCTGTAGTCAAAAGATGGGTCACTGTCACAATCCACCGTACGTGTATCTTTGAGGAATTCTTCTGAAATCTATTTGGGCAAAGATTTGGTGATTTTATGATTGGTGTGAATTTGGTGTCACAGTGATACATGCACCACGCAAATCTCCTGTCGTTTTACTTTACACTACGGCCCTATTTGGTTCGGCTGTGGATTTCTAAAAGCAGCTGTGAAAAATCTGCTGTGAAAAAATAGCTGTGGAAAATCTGATGTGAAAAAGATGTAGGTCATTTGGCAAGCCAGCTGATACAACTTTTTCAGATTTTGGCCCGCAGCGGAATCATATTTTGGAACGCACGTCCTGGGCTGCTTCCGCTTTTGGTTCAGATTTTGGGAGCGGATTTCTGGAATCGGATTCTGCTGGGTTCGCCCTTTGGTTCAGATTCTGCTGTGCAGTAGTGGAATCCGTCGATAAAAGCTGAACCATACAGGGCTACATTTAATGGTACAATACATGAAGGTTGTCTCGTCTGCATGCTGGAGCAAAAATAAAATAAAGATAGCACATAGTCTTGTTTTTTTTTTGCATGATAGCACATGGTCTTGTTGCATAGCAATATTGCCGGTCACGATCTTCATTCCGTGTGAAAATATCTTATAAAATTGAATCCTAGCAACCTATTGTTAGCAAAAGATAATGTTTGTTCATGTGTGTGTACATATATAGACATGACCGAGGAGGACCGATGGGATGTGTAAGTTTTCTCAATAGTCACTGAGGATCATCAGGTTTCTCTAGAGCACCTGTTTTCAGTAACAAACAATGCAAGAAAAGATCAATTCTACCTTGAGAATATAGGAATAGGAGACATCCAGGAGAGAATGCTCAGTACCGCCAAGCGGCTGTGTACTTTCCAGGTTTCCTCTTCGGCGTCGCGGTGTCGTTTGCCTACACTGTGAGGCAGTTCAACTTGTGCTATTGGGAGTACTCGTATGAAGAGACCATGTATTCACTCCGCTGTATCATGAACTGCAACTAAACATAAAGTATGTCTCATGGTTTTTTGGGTATCATGATAATTCTTTTGCAGATAATGTTGAGATATGTGTTTTAGTTTCTCAAAATTCAAATCGCATGACGGTCGCTGTATGGCTCATCTCTAGAACCTGTTGCACGCCGTCCGATCTCATCGACTTCACTCAGTCGTTGCCAACCAAGCCCATTGATATCCAATCTCCTCCCAGGATCTGTTGGAAATATGAGCAAGTTACTACGATATTTAATCCGAATAAATAGAAGATAAGTCATGACTGCAGCAACAGAGATTAAACTAATCATGTGAACTAGCATAGCAGATGAATAGATCACATCTAGGGCACATACTAGAAACATGAATTCTACCATGATCTCGAACAGGAAGGATAGAATCACATATGGTGCAGCGGGAGCAGCACCGCCGGCATTGACGTTGTCGCCCATGTCGTCGAGGATGAGGTTGCCGAGGTCGGGGAAGAAGTCATCGTTCGCGAAGTCGCCGCTGCCAGCAGTCGCGCGAGTGCGCTCCCCAAAAACCTGACCGCCCCTCTCCCGTACAGGATCACGAGAGGCGGGGTTCCGGAGGCCTGTTGTCCCTTCTCCCGGTGCACGCCGAAAGGAGGGATGGAGAAGACTTGCTTGGCGGCGCAATGATCTGGAATGGTGGTGAGAAACCATACGAAGCGGCCGCGGCTAGGGTAGACGTCTGCCTAACTATATAGTGCGGGCCGGGTAGGTCATGGGAATAAACCCCACGTCCGAGTCGTCACGATCGAAAAGAATCGGAAACGGTTTAGTAATTAACGCGTCCGTTAATTATTAATTAATGACTCATTAATTTTCTTGAGCAGCAAAAATATAGACAACGTGCATAGCTCTGTCCTCGGCTCGGCTCAATCCTGCAACCCGCGGCGCATCATGACGAGGCGTGGCGTGGCGAGCGAGGAGGAGGAGCGCGCGTGTAGGTCTCCTCTTCTCATGCTCATACAAGTGGTAGAAGAGCTCACCTTATAAAGAGGTGCAACTCTCTCTCAACTTATGAGGTGGGACTAAACTTTAGCCTCACTCACTCCACTCACATGTGTGCATGAATGGGCCAAGAGAATTTCAGAATTTTAGTCGGGCTTTGGGCCAACGACCTACTAGCAAAATTCCGACAATCCCCCACAAAGTCTCATTGGCACATCTCATCATTTAGTTCCAAAACATTGTTTATATACCGGTGCTTAGGGGAGACTGTGAAGTTGAACTTCCACTTAGAGATTTATGCTACACTAGATCACAACTTGAATAGTGGACTATGCCTTGAACTACAAGTTTTCTACGAGACTAGTTTCACACAAATTCTTGACCGATACTTGGCTGCCGCAAGGCTTCCCCGCGGGTGGAGCGTATACGTCATACTCCAGGGCATTTTCATGAATTTATTAGAGAACACCCAATTCTCACAGACTATGACGTTAATAGTCAACTTCATATAGGTGTGTTCCTCAGAAGATGTTCTGCAGGACAACATCTCTGCTTACCCGAATAAGCCACTTGGAACACATTAAGATAAGTATCAACCTGCCATGTAGATCAGGAGAGTATTGCATCTTCACGGAGTGGGATAGTTAATATAGGGATACTCTCCTCCCAGCTGACCAACAGCTTGTCTCCCACTTCTACTTCACGGGATCTCCGATCACATAGAGTGGGTTACCACTATGGACAACTCATGCGGTGGGTCTCAAACCCATCTCCATCAATGCATTATCTATCACATTACGTGATAGACCCTTTGTGAAGGGATCTGCCAAGTTTTTCGACGTTTGGATATAATCCAATGTAATAACTCCGGAGTTCCTCAATTTTCTGACAGATTTTAGTCTCCTCTTCACATGTCTTGAGGACTTCATATTGTCCTTCGAACTGTTTATCTTGACGATCACAGTTTGATTATCACAGTTCATCAGGATAGGGGGTATTGGTTTTTCAACCATAGGTAAGTCCATCAAGAGTTCACGAAGCCACTCTGCTTCAACAGTGGCAGTGTCCAATGCTGTGAGTTCTGCTTCCATAGTTGACCTCGTTAAGATGGTCTGCTTGCAAGACTTCCAGGAAACAGCACCACCACCAAGTGTAAAAACATAACCACTTGTGGCCTTTATCTCATCAGCATCAGAAATCCAGTTTGAGTCACTATAACCCTCCAGTACCCTTGGATACCCGGTGTAGTGAATCCCATAGCTCGCGGTGCCTTTCAAATAGCGCATAACTCTCTCAAGCGCATGCCAATGATCATCTCCCGGTTTTGACACAAACCGACTGAGCTTGCCCACAGCAAAAGAGATGTCAGGCCTCGTGGCACTCGCCAAATACATAAGGAACCAATAATCTTAGAATACTTCAGTTGATCTCTAGCAATCCGTCGATTCTTTCGAAGCAACACACTAGCATCATATGGAGTTGGAGAAGGTGTGCGGTCGCTATACCCAAAATGACTCAAGACCTTTTCCACATAGTGAGACTGAAGCAGTGTGATCCCACCATTCTCATCTCTCAACAGCTTGATGTTTAAGATAACATCAGCTACTCCTAGATCCTTCATCTCAAAACAGCGAGATAAGAAATCCTTAACCTCCTTGATTAAATCAAGTTTGGTTCCAAAGATCAATATGTCGTCGACATACAGACAAAGAATAACTCCTTCGCCCCCACCATAGCGATAGTACACGCACTTGTCACCATCGTTTACTACAAAGCCGGCAGCAGTTAATGTTCTTTCGAACTTCTCATGCCACTCCTTAGGAGTTTGTTTAAGGCCATATAAAGACTTTAATAACTTGCACACCTTTCCTTCCTGACCAGGTACAACAAAACCATCTGGCTGATCCATGTAAATTTCCTCCTTCAACTCTCCATTTAGGAAAGCTGTCTTAACGTCCATTTGATGAACGAGAAGACCATGTGAGGCAGCCAGTGATAGTAGCACCCGAATTGTGGTCAGTCTAGCCACGAGTGAGTAAGTATCAAAGAAGTCTTCACCTTCTTTCTGGGTATAACCCTTGGCCACGAGCCGTGCCTTGTACTTTTCAATCGTACCATCAGGTCTAAGCTTCTTCTTGAACACCCACTTACATCCTACATGTTTGCACCCATAAGGATGGTCAGTGATCTCCCAGGTACCATTAGCTAAGATGGAATCCATCTCGCTACGTACAGCTTCCTTCCAGTACTCAGCATCAGGAGATGCATAGGCTTCTGAAATAGTCCTGGGTGTGTCATCCACGAGGTACACAATGAAATCATCACCAAAGGACTTTGCAGTCCTCTGTCTCTTACTCCTCACAGGAGTTCCATTGTCACCCTCAACAGGATTCTCAACGTGTTCCATCGCAATGGTGGGTTCAGGAATTACAGTGAATTCCTCACTAGATGGAGTAGGTATCTCCTGATTTGATGAACTCGACATATCCTTCATAGGAAATATGTCCTCAAAGAAAGTTGCATCATTTGACTCCATAATCGTACCAACATGCATGTCGGACACCTCATATTTTATTATCAAAAATCTATAGCCGATGCTATGAAAAGCATAGCCCAGAAGAACACAATCCATGGTTTTTGGTCCAAGCTTGCGCTTCTTGGGAATTGGTATATTGACTTTCGCCAAACAACCCCAAGTATGTAGGTAAGAGAGTTTCAACCTTTTCCTTTCCCATTCCTCAAATGGAGTCATGGTCTTATGCTTTGTGGGAACCCGGTTTAGGACATGACACGCAGTCATTAGCGCCTCCCCCCACCATTCCTTGGATAGACCCGAAGTGTCTAACATGGTGTTAACCATATCAGTTAGAGTTCGGTTCTTTTGTTCGGCTACCCCATTTGACTGGGGTGAGTAGGGAGGCATCCTCTCATGGATTATACCATGTTCCCCACAAAACAGATCAAATTCATTGGAAAAATACTCTCCACCACGATAGGACCTAAGCCGTTTAATTTTTTGATCAAGTTGGTTCTCTGCCTCAGCTTTATAGTTTTTGAAGATAGGCAAAGCCTCATCTTTTGATTTCAGAAGATACACATAACAATATCTAGTGGAGTCATCAATCAACGTCATGAAGTATCTCTTTCCACCTTTTGTCAACACACCATTCATCTCACAAAAATCAGAATGTATAAGCTCTAGTGGCGCCAAGTCTCTTGCCTCTGCAGTCTTATGGGACTTGCGAGGTTGCTTAGCTTGCACACATACTTGGCACTTAGAGCCCTTGACAGTAGAGATTTTCGGAACTAAATTCATATTGGCTAGCCGCGTCATGCATCCAAAGTTAATATGACAAAGTCAGGAATGCCAAATATCAGACTCATTATTGTGGCAAACATTATTAATAACTTCAGTGCAAATATCTGACAAAGATAGGCGGAACAAGCCTCCGCACTCATAGCCTTTTCCAACAAATTGTCCACACTTAGAAATTACAACTTTATTGGATTCAAAAACCAACTTAAAACCATCTTGACATAAACGGGAACCGCTAACGAGATTTTTATTGATGGACGTCACATGATGAACGTTCTTCAGACGCACGGTCTTCCCCGAAGTAAACTTCAGATCGACCGTACCAACACCTCGAACGATGGCATGTGACCCGTTCCCCATCAGCACGGGAGAAGTACCAGTGGCCTGGTAAGAAGAAAACATGGAGGCGTCAGCACAAACATGTACATTGGCACTGGTGTCAATTAACCAATCAGGGGATTGAAATACTGAAAGGATGGTAGGAAAAATACCGTACCCTGATTCCTTCATATCAGTATCACCGATGACAACATTAGCGGACTTGCCACTCTTCTCATGTTCGCGCTCCTCAAAGCAGTTAGGACACTTCGGAGCCCAGTGATTAGGATCACCGCAGACATGGCAAAGTCCCTTCCCCTTCTTATGAGAATTCTTCTTGAAGTTGGTAGAATGTGATGGCTTGTTCTTTGTATCAAACTTGCCTTTGCGCTGAGTTTGGTCTTGTTGTTTTTGAACTTGTTGGGCTGGAAGTTCTTCTTCTGTACCATGTGGGCACTAGAACCTCCCTCAGCAACTCGAGCACGTGTGTCCTTTGCTCTCGCCTTCTCTTCAACATCAAGAGTACCAATGAGATCCGCAACGGAAAACTCCTGTCTCTTGTGTTTCAGGGAAGTAGCAAAATTGTTCCACGAAGGTGGAAGCTTGGCAATGATGCCCCCGGCAACAAATTTGTCCGGCAACACACACTTGAAGTACTCAAGTTCTTTTGCGAGCGACTGTATCTCATGAGCCTGCTGTACAACAGCGCGCTCATCAGTCATCTTGTAGTCATAGAATTGCTCCATGACGTACAACTTGCTGCCGGCGTCCGAGGCACCAAACTTGGCCTCGAGCGCAGCCCACATGTCCTTGCTGTTGTTAAACGACATGTACGAATCCACAATTGAGTCATCAAGAACACTCAGAAGAGCGCCTTTAAAGAGGGTATCGATCTTCTCAAAAGCTTCCAGCTGTGCTGGATTAAGATCACCCACAGGCTTGCCCTTGGTGGCGTCATAGCAGCCCATGGTCTGAAACCAGTAGACTGCTCTCGTGCGCCACCTCTTATATTGCGCTCCCTTAAAGGCAGGCGGCTTCAAATGCGCAGCAAAACCACTCGGAGTAAATTGGCTATAATCAGGTTTTTGGATTGTTGGAAATATGAGCAAGTTACTACGAGATTTAATCCGAATAAACAGAAGATAAGTCATGACTGCAGCAACAGAGATTAAACTAATCATGTGAACTAGCATAGCAGACGAACAGATCACATCTAGGGCACATACTAGAAACATGAATTCTACCACGATCTCGAACAGGAAGGATATAATCACATACGGTGCAGCGGGAGCAGCACCGCCGGCATTGACGTTGTCGCCCATGTCGTCGAGGATGAGGTTGCCGAGGTCGGGGAAGAAGTTGTTGTTTGCGAAGTCGTCGCTGCCAGCAGTCGCGCGAGTGCGCTCCCCAAAAACCTGATCGCCCCTCTCCCGTACAGGATCACGAGAGGCAGGGTTCCGGAGGCCTGCTGTCCCTTCTCCCGATGCAAGCCGAAAGGAGGGATGGAGAAGACTTGCTTGGCGGCGCAATGATCTGGAACGGTGGTGAGAAACCATACGAAGCGACCGCGGCTAGGGTAGACGTCTGCCTAACTATATAGTGCGGGCCGGGTAGGAATAAACCCCACGTCCGAGTCGTCACGATCCAAAAGAATCGGAAACGGTTCAGTAATTAACGCGTCCGTTAATTATTAATTAATGACTCATTAATTTTCCCGAGCAGCAAAAATATAGACAACGTGCATAGCTCTGTCCTCGGCTCGGCTCAATCCCGCAACCCGCAGCGCGTCGTGACAAGGCGTGGCGTGGCGAGCGAGGAGGAGGAGCGCGCGTGTAGGTCTCCTCTTCTCATGCATATACAAGTGGTAGAAGAGCTCACGTTATAAAGAGGTGCAACTCTCTCTCAACTTATGAGGTGGGACTAAACTTTAGCCTCACTCACTCCACTCACATGTGTGCATGAATGGGCCAAGAGAATTTCAGAATTTTAGTTGGGCTTTGGGCCAAAGGCCTACTAGCAAAATTCCAACAGGATCTTCCCCATTTAGCTGTCACAGACCGTTGACCTCGCCGCCTCTAGCTGGTCCGACGCACGCGATCGTAGCTGGCGTTCCATGGACGACCTTCACCGTGAGGACAAGGTGTCACCGACACCCCATGAGTCGTCCTTCTTGGCTTCGGTACCGACAAGGCTTTCATCTCACAGCCCCGCACCTCGCCTGCCGTAGATGGCGCTCCCCCCGGCTTCCTCCACCATGGCTCTCCTCCTTCCTCATGTTATTTTTCTATCCACTTGTGCCTACCTTCTCATCGAACGAGATGCATGCACTTGGTGAAATGCTTGTAAGGACAAAATACCATCCCAACATAGTTTTCTCCCTAGAAACATCGTCGCATTATTATTGCTTCCAATAATGTCATGAAATTTCTTTGTGTCAAATAATCATCATTGGATATGTATATGAAATTAACTAGAAATTATTATAGATTCGTTTGGTTTGGTGAGCTCAAATGGAGATTTTGTTCTTAGGATTATGTTCGTACTTATGATGTGGCAGAATGTTTGTGCACGGTTCATTGCTCCGAAAATGCAAAAATTGATGCAATACCAGCTTTGCCATTTAGACATCGTACCAAATGAATGATGAAGTTCAAGTCCGAACAACATATTGTACATGACCAATTATCCAACCATGGACCACCATGTTCCCTAGGAAGCAGGTAGCATGTGGATAAGAAATCGGGAGGGAGCCCATTTTGGTTTTTTCTCGTTCAATCGGCTTGCCCGCCCTTCTAGAGCTATGAGTAATGCTTAGTAAATAGGCAATTTTTTGATTAATTTAATCCATGAGTAAATCATGAGCATGGCATTGACAGAATTAACCACATACTAATTATGAACTAGACAATCACGTACTACTCAAATACGACACATCTACACATAATGCTAGTACTGCTAATACGAACATAAACGTGAGAGGGATAAATGAGTTATACCCTCCAGTAGGCCATGCAGAGGCCGCGGCGGCGGTGACGGCAGCAGCGTCCTCGGCTGCCTTCTTGTCGGTTTCGATCTTCTCAGCAGCGGCACGTTCGACGTAGGTGGACATGGTGATGACGAGGGCGACGAGGACGTAGATGAAGTAGACGAACGAAAGCAAGCAATCGCGTAGTCACTGCCCAAAAACCTATTCGCCCCTCTCCCGTACAGGATTAGGAGAGGGGGGGGGGTTTCGGAGACCTGCCCTCCCGTCGATCATGTACGCGGAGGATGGGATGGAGTCACCGGCGGCAACAACAACAAAGGAACGATGGTGGGCGTGGAGGCAGATGCGATATGTTGTGTCCTCCAGGGTTAGGAGACACCTCACACTTATATAGGCGTGGCCCCGTGGAGAGACGTGGGCTCATAGGTGTGAGCTCGGCTCGGCTCAATCCCACAACCCGCGGCGCGACGCGTCGTGACGAGGCGTGGCGGTGGAGGAGGAGTGCGCGAGGGCCTCTTCTCTTCTCAAGCTCCAATAGCATGTGGAAGAGAATCCCTTATAAGGAGGTCCAACTCCTCTTCCACTTCTAGGGTGGGACTAAACTTCCCACTACACCTAGTGCCAATAAACCCACATGGGCCCTTAGAGATTTTCAGAAATTGTTAGATGGGCCCTAGGCCCATCCTAATATTTTAACAATCCCCCACTAGATCTCGAGGGTCCATTATGTCCTCTATTACAATTGATGTTTCGATATACCAATGTTTCAGTGAAGACCTGTTAAGGTTGAACTTCACCTAGAGAAAGTAGCTACACTCCTTCACGACTGAACAATGGATTAAGCCTTGAATTCTCAGTTTCGCGTAAAGAAGCTTCACTATATGTCTTACTAGTACTAGGCTGCCGAAGGCTGACCCCTCGGGTGGAGCATATAAGTCACACTCCTGGCCTATTCATAAGCTTACTAGAGATCACCCCAATCTCGTAGACTGTGACCACCAGTCGGGCTCACATAGGTGTGTTCCTCCAAAGATCGCTCTGTAGCATAGCATCTTGCTTGCATAAGCTTTGGAACACATTGAGACAATAGTCATCCTACCATACAGTATCGAGAGTATTGCATCTCCAACGGAGTGGGTTAGTATAGTTACTCTCCTTAGTTCACCACTGACTTGTTTTCCCAGGTCCTACTTCACGGGATCTCCGATCACATAGGTTGGGTTACCACCATGGCAACTCATGCGGGTCTCATACCCATCTCCCTCGATGCATTATCTATCACAACACGTGATAGCCCTTTTGTAAAGGGATCTGCCAGATTCTTAGCTGTATGGACATACTCCAACGCTATCACTCCAGAGTTTCTTAATTTTTTGACAGTTTTAATCTCATTCTGATGTGTTTGTTGGACTTTATGTTGTCCTTTGAACTCTTCATCTTGGTGATGACAGTCTGATTTTCACAGTTCATCAGGATAGCCGGAACCGGTTTATGAACTAATGGCAAGTCCATCAAAAGATCTCGAAGCCATCCTGCTTCGACACCAGATGTGTCTAATGTTGTTAATTATGCTTCCATTGTCGATCTCGTTAAGATCGTTTGCTTGCAAGACTTCCAGGAAACAGCGCCACCTCCAAGAGTAAACATATACCCAGTTGTGGCCTTCATCTCATCAGGATCAGAGATCCAATTCGCATCACTATACCCTTCAAGTACCGACGGGTATCCGGTATAGTGAAGTTCATAGTTCATAGTACCTTTCAGATAGCGCATAACTCTTTCAACATCATGACAATATACATCACCCGGATTGGATACAAACTGGCTCAGTTTGCTCATAGCAAACGCGATGTCAGACCTCGTTGCGCTCGCTAGGTACATAAGTGAACCAATGATTTGAGAGTATCTCAATTGATCTTTAGCTGTGCCTTTGGACTTTCAAATCAACATGCTAGGATCATATGGTGTTTGAGATGGTGTGCAGTCCGAGTATCCAAAATGACTCAACACCTTCTCAACATAATGGGATTGCGGAAGTGTAATCCCACCCTCATTATCTCTGAGTAGCTTGATGTTCAAGATAACATCATCAACACCAAGGTCTTTCATCTCAAAGTTCTGAGATAGAAATGACTTGACCTCCTTAATGAGGTTGGTTCCGAATATCAGTATGTCATCAACATACAAGCACAATATAACTCCTTCGCCCCACCATGGCGATAGTATACACATTTGTCAGCTTCATTAACAACGAAGCCAACAGATATCAGAGTTGTATTAAACTTATCATGCCATTGCTTAGGTGCTTGTTTCAGGCCATATAAAGATTTTATCAACCTACACACCTTTTCTTCCTGACCATCTATCACAAAGCCATCTGGCTATTGCATGTAGAATTTCTCGTTTAGCTCTCCATTCAGGAAAGCCATCTTAACATCCATCTGGTGGACGAGAAGACCATGCGAGGCCGCCAACGAGAGTAATACTCGAATGATGGTCAGTCTATCCACTAGTGAATAAGTATCAAAGAAATCTTCCTCTTCTTTTTGGTCATAGCCCTTGGCCACAAGCCTAGCCTTGTACTTTTCAATCGTACCATTGGGCCTAAGCTTCTTTTTGAACACCCACTTACATCCCAATGGTTTGCAACCATAGGGACGCTCAGTAATCTCCCATGTCCCGTTAGCCATAATGGAATCCATCTCACTACAGACCGCTTCCTTCCAGTAGTCAGCTTCTGGAGAGGTATACGCTTCTGAAATAGAAGTGGGAGTATCATCCACGAGGTACACGAAGAAATCATCACCAAAGGTCTTTGCAGCCCTTTGTCTCTTGCCCCTACCAAGGGTTTCCTCACCATCCTCCTCAGGATTTTCATCATGTGTTTGTTCATAATATTCCATAGGAATGGCAGGCTCAGGAGTCTCCTCAGATTCTTGTCTAGAAGTGCTTTGGATATCTTTCATAGGAAAAATATCCTCGAAGAATGTAGCATCCTTAGACTCCATAATTGTACCGACCTTCTAGTCAGGTACCTCAGATTTCACTACTAGAAATCTATAGTCAACGCTATTCTTAGTAGCTCAAATTAACGCAGTCCACGGTCTTTGGTCCAAGCTTACGCTTTTTGGGGATCGGCACATTGACTTTCGCCAAACAGCCCCAAGTACGCAAGTACGAGAGTGTTGTCCTTCTCTCCGCCCATTTCTCATAGGGAGTGATCTCATTATCCTTTGTCGAAACTTTATTCAGGACATGACATGTGCCATCAATATAGCCTCCCCCACCATGCCTTGGATAAACCCGATGTATCTAACATGGCGTTAACCAAATCAGTTAGAGTACGGTTTTTCCGCTCGGAAACCCCGTTTGACTGGGATGGATAGGGAGGCGTTCTCTCATGAATAATGCCATGTTCCGCACAAAAGGAATCAAACTCACTCGAGAAGTATTCTCCACCACGATCTGACCGGACTTGTTTAATATTCTTTTCGAGTTGTTTTTCAACTTCTGCCTTATAGATTTTAAAGTAGTGTGGAGCCTCATCTTTAGTATTTAACAGATACACATAGCAATATCTAGTGGAATCATCTATCAATGCATGAAGTATTTCTTTCCACCTTTAGTCAACACACCATTCATCTCGCAAAGATCGGAATGTATGAGTTCTAATGGTGCCAACGTTCTCTCCTCCGCAGCCTTGTCAGGCTTACGAGGTTGCTTAGCTTGCACACATGAAACACACTTAGAACCTTTGGCTAAAGTGAAACTCGGGATTAAATGCAACTTAGCTAGCCACGTCATAACACCGAAACTAATGTGACAAAGACATGAATGCCCAACTTCTGATTCATTAACATTCGAATGAATATGGTTCACGACTTTATTACAAAAATCCGTGAGGGAAAGGCAAAACATCCATCCGCTCTCATAACCTTTTCCAACAAAGAGTCCATATTTTGTAACAACTAATTTATTAGACTCGAAAACCAACTTAAACCCTTCTCTACATAGAAGGGAGCCACTAATGAGGTTCTTCTTGATGGCGGGGACATGCTCCACGTTCTTCAGCTGCACGATCCTTCCCAAAGTAAACTTCAGATCGACCGTGCCAACACCATGAACAGAAGCACTCGCGCCATTCCCCATCAATACGGACCCGTGGCCTGTGACCTGGTAAGAAGAAAACAATGAAATGTCAGCACACATGAACACCTGCACCTGTGTCCACCCACCAATCGGTGAGCTGAAACATTGAAAAACAGTAAATAAATTACCGTACCCAGATGCACCATTCTCATTGTTGCCCACAATCATGTTGACAGACTTGGAGTCCTGTCCTGGCTTCTTATACTTATTTGGGCACTTGTTGACCCAATGTTCAACCGAACCACAAATAAAGTAGCCCTCATCCTTCTTGTTCTTCTTGAAGGTCTTCTTACCCTTCTTCTTAAAGTCGATATTTAGTTGGACACTGTTCTTTCCCTTGAGCTTGTGGGAGTTGAAGTTCCTTTGGTTCACCATGTTGGCGACAGAAGTTCCTTCAACCCCTTTTTCGTGCGAGTCCTTTGCCCTTGAATTCTGCTCAACACTCAGATGGCCAATGACATCCTCCACAGAGAATTCATGCCTATAATGTTTCAGAGTGGTGGCAATGTTCCTTCAGGAATTAGAGAGCTTAGCGATTATGTAGCCCGTGACAAACTTGCCCGGTAAATCGCACTTAAGAAGCTCAAGCTCCTTAACAATGCATATTATCTCATGAGCCTGCTCCAATACAGGACGGTTTTCAACCATCTTATAATCGTGGAACTGCTCTATAATATACATTTCACTCCCAGCATCGGTGGTCCCGAATTTAGATTCGAGCGCCTCCCACAAGTCATTGGCGACACACACATGTAAATATGCGTCGACCAGTTTATCTCCGATCACGCTAAGAAGTGCTCCAAGAAATACGACGGTGGCCTCCCTGAACGCCTTGTCCTTTTCAGGAGCAATCGTTCTCGTGGGCACACCGGCGACACAGAATACGTTCATAGCCTTGAGCCATAAAGTGGTCTTAGTCTGCCAACGCTTAAAGTATGTACCGGTAAACTTAT
Source organism: Secale cereale (assembly GCA_902687465.1). Lineage (NCBI taxonomy): Eukaryota > Viridiplantae > Streptophyta > Magnoliopsida > Poales > Poaceae > Secale > Secale cereale. The sequence goes on from LR738712.1 coordinate 646,715,198, forward strand.
CCGGTTTCAGTGCAGCAGCAAAGCCACTTGTCTAAAAATTCCTACACATATTAGATTTTTGGATTGTTGAGTAAATAGGAATTTTTTCGATTAATTTAATCCACGAGTAAATCATGAGCATGGCACTGACAGAATTAATGACATACTGATTACGAACTAGACAAGCACGTACTACACAAATAGTAGACACTGATGACCCACAAGTGTAGGGGATCTATCGTAGTCCTTTCGATAAGTAAGAATGTCGAACCCAACGAGGAGCAGAAGGAAATGATAGGTAGTTTTCAGTAAGGTATTCTCTGGAAGCATTGCAATTATCGGTAACAGATAGTTTTGTGATAAGGTAATTTGTAACGAGTAACAAGTGGTAAAAGTAAATAAGGTGCAACAATATGGACCAATCCTTTTGATAGCAAAGGACAAGCCTGGACAAACTCTTATATAAGGAAAAGCGCTCTCGAGGACACATGTGAATTATCGTCAAGCTAGTTTTCATCACGCTCATATGATTACTTTGATAATTTGGTATGTGGGTGGACCGATGCTTGGGTGCTGCCCTTACTTGGACAAGCATCCCACTTATGATTAACCTCTATTGCAAGCATCCGCAACTACAAAAGAAGTATTAAGGTAAACCTAACCATAGCATGAAACATATGGATCCAAATCAGCCCCTTACGAAGCAACGCATAAACTAGGGTTTAAGCTTCTGTCACTCTAGCAACCCATCATCTATTTATTACTTCCCAATGCCTTTCTCTAGGCCCAAACAACGGTGAAATGTCATGTAGTCCACGTTCACATAACACCACTAGAGGAAAGACAACACAGCGGGCCTCGCCGCTATAAGACAGCAGCGGGCGTGCGGAATTGCGTGGGGGAGTGCGGGGTGCAGCGGCGGAGAGATGTGCGCGTGTGTGCATGTGCAAGATCCGGAGCGCTTAACAAAAACACTTCAACTATGGCGAGGGCATGGCGGACATGAACTTTGCATGAACGGAACGACGCCTACGGAGATGTATGGACGACAAGAAGTAGTAGGGGGGAGTTGGGTATACCTCGTATACCTGTGACAAGAAGAAGAGGCCGAGGACTCGACGGATACGGCACGAGGCGGCTCTAAACTTGGCGGATCTCTGACCGAGAAGAAGAGGAAGAAGACAACATTGTGCAGCTCGAACTCGAGGTCGTGGCGTTGCGAGCGTCACGGTAGGAGACGTAGGGGAACTTGGCGGACGCTCCCACAGCGGCAAGAGACGACTGAGGAGGTCGGAGAAGCTACCCCGAGCTCGAGCCCTAGCTCGGCCGGAGCATGGCGGCAGGGCGACGTCGTGGTTCGAGGCGGCTTACTTGGGCGGCGGCAAGGCAAGTAGAGGAAAGGGATCGGACGAGGAGGAACCCTAGGGCACCGGGGACATGATTTTATAGGGCTAGGGAAGCTACTCCGGCCGTCAAATCGATCGGATGTCGATGTGGCACGCGTGGATGTCCTGCCGTACAGAGGTAGGGGACGCACTGTGTGTGTGGGCTCGCTGGGCCTGTGGGAGGATGGAGCTCGGCCGCTGGCAGCTGCTGTGGCTGCGGCACCTAGGTGGGCTGCTGGCTGCGGGAGGCCCAGGTAAGTCCCCTTTTCCTTATTCTTTACAAATTCCGTTTAGTTAAATAATAAGCTGAATAAAAGAAAAGTCCAGGGGGCTAGGTGAGGAGTTTGATAGATATAAAAATATCCTCAAGCTCCTGGAATTATACACTATTTTATAAAATTGTCGTGGGCGTTTTTAGAGGAAGTAAAATAAATTAAGTTTGAATTAAATTCAAACTTGATCCATTTTAAAACCTAACCAAAACAATTTCAAAAGAGGTGAAGTCTGGCATAGGTGTTTAGGACATAGAGCAAGAATTGTTGGGAGGAGATGAACATTAAAGGAGGAGGTTAGAGAGCACTTAGCAAAATTAAAAGAAAGAGAGAAAGAGAGAAGGGGAGGTGGTGAAACTAGAAGATGATCAAACCTAGACCACACACGCATCAAAGCAACAGTAAACCCATAATGCACATGGTGATAGTGAGAATGCATCATGGCAAGGTTGAATGCAATATGATGAGGTCATGATGCAATGATGATAATGAAGTAGTGCAAGAATGCATAAAGAAAAGAAAAAAATATGAGAATGCAAAAGAGAAGGCATAATTGAAAAGAACCCCCAAGGAAAGGACAAGGATCAAATGGTAAAGCTTATATTGCCACAAATGGAAGGTATTACAAACGGGGTGTTACAAACTCTCCTCCACTACAAAAAGATCTCGTCCTGAGATCTAGGACTGAAAGAAGGTGGGATACTCGGAACGGAGATGATCTTCTCGTTCCCATGTAGGTTCTCGGTCGGTATGGTGTGACCACTTAACTTTCAAGAATATGATGGACTTGTTGCGGGTCTTGCGCTCAGTTTCTTCAAGGATAGCAATGGGGTGCTCACGATAAGACAAGTCTTGCTGAAGATCAATCTCTTCGAAAGGAATAGTGCGTTCAGGCGTCTTGAAGCATTTGCGGAGTTGTGACACGTGAAACACATCGTGCACATTTGCAAACTTGGAGGGAAGCTCGAATTGGTAGGCTAGATCGCCTCTCTTGCTAAGAATCTTGAAAGGGCCCACGTATCTTGGAGCAAGCTTGCCCTTGATACCGAACTTCTGAGTGCCCTTCATTGGAGAAACACGGAGATAGACATGACCACCAATGTCGAAAGCCAAGTCACGATGCTTGCCATCATAGTAGATCTTTTGACGCGATTGCGCGGCCTTGAGATTCTCACGTATGACTTTGCACATTTCTTCGGCTTCTGAGATCAAATCATTTGCAAGGAGTTGACGTTCACCAGTCTCGGACCAGGTGAGAGGGGCATGGCACTTTCTACCATAGAGAATTTCAAACAGTGCTTTGTCGGCACTTGCTTGGAAGCTGTTGTTGTAGGAGTCCACGAGTACTTGACATTCTTCTGCAGCAAGTTGGAAAGAGGCTTGGCAATCTTGGAGAAGTTCTCAGCGAACCTTCTGCAATAGCTTGCAAGACCGAGGAAACTTCGGAGTTGTTTGACATTCTGAGGAGGTTCCCAGTTGACAATAGCTTCAACCTTCTCGGGGTTAATAGAAATGCCCTCGGCAGAGATAATATGGCCAAGATAGAGGACTTTATCCAGCCAGAATTCACATTTGGAGAACTTCGCATAGAATCGGTGCTCACTTAGCCTGTCAAGGACCAAACGGAGGTGCTTGGCGTGGTCTTCTTTATTCTTGGAGAATACCAAGATATCATCGAGGTAGACGAGAACGAATTCATTGGTGTAGGGGTTGAATATGAAGTGCATCATCCGAGAGAAAGTGGGTGGAGCATTAGCAAGCCCAAAAGACATGACCGTGTATTCATAGGAGCCATAACTCGTTCTGAGTGCGGTCTTGGGAATATCCTCTTCACGGATACGAATCTGATGGTAACCCATCCGGAGATCGAGCTTCAATAAAACCTTGGCTCCGTTGAGCTGCTCGAACAATTCATTGATGTTGGGGAGCGGGTACTTATTCTTTATTGTCTTGTCGTTCAATGGCCGGTAATCAATGCAAAGGCGTTCCGTGCCATCCTTCTTCTTGACAAATAGAAAACCACAACCCCAAGGGGAAGTACTTGGTCTGATTAGACCCATACGTTCTTGCTCATCGAGTTGTTTCTCCAGCTCCTTCAACTCTTTAGGAGAAAGCTTTTATGGACGCCGACATGCTGGCTCTGTACCGGGTTCAAGTTCAATGACGAATTCAACTGGACGATTGGGAGGCATGCCCGGAAGCTCTTCAGGGAATACATCCTCATATTCACAATCCATCGGAATCTGAGAAATGGCATTAATCTCGCCCTTGTCATTGAGAGGGAATAGCCTGATTGTGTTATCTCGAGCTGCGAAGATAATCACGTCTTTGGAAGGATGAGTTAGATTGACCTCCTTGTTTGCACAATCAATAAGAGCATCATGCTTGGAAAGCCAATCCATCCCAAGAATAAGATCAATGTGCGAGTTACCGAGAACAACCGGAGAAACCAGAAAACTATAATCTCCCATGTGAATAGATATATCCGGAGCAATCAAATTAGAAGTCATGTGTTTGCCCGGAGAAATAATTGATAACTTCTTATCCAGAAATGCCGAAGTGAAATTATGCTTGGTAAAGAATGGTCTTGATATGAAACTGAGTGATGCACCAGAGTCAAACAAAACTTTTGCAGGAATAGAGTTAACTAAGAGGTTACCCATTATGACATCAGGTTCACTCTTGCATGCTTGGGATTGTGATTGACAATAGCATTGCTGACAGGTGGAGGAGGCGGAAGGCGCCTTTGAGTGCACTTGTTTGCATAGTGACCCTTCTGGCCACACTTGTTGCAAGTAACTTCTGAAAGAGGCCTATGATAAGGAACACTTGGTCTTGGAGCTTGGAATTGAGGCTTGGACTGGTTGCTTGGGTTGGGTGGGTGCGAGAATCCACGACCACCTGAGTGCTTGTTGTTGCTTGGAGGACGTAGCACTGGAGGAGGTGGTAGCCAGAACTTCTGCTGCTTGGCAACCACTTGAGAGGAAGAGGAGGAGTGAACAACATCTCTTATCCTCTTTTTGGAAGCTTCACACTTGAGCTGAGCTGCCTCTTGCTTGAGAGCCATATTGTAGAATTGGTCAAATTCATCCGGCTCGAACAAGGTGAGAGCAAGTTGGAGTTCATCTTTCAGACCACCTTCGAATTGGTAGATTTTGCTCTTGCCATCGGCGATGTCTTGCTTCGCATAACGGGCAAGATTCTCGAACTTGACATTGTATTGATAGACGGACATGGTGCCTTGCTTCAGGTTGCGGAATTGCTCACTCATGCCTTCAATGACACTGGTTGGAATGTGATGAGAACGAAAATCTCTGCAGAAATCAGTCCACGAGATCTCACGACCACCTCTGGAGTCTTTGTACTGTTGTCACCAATCTGCAGCTTGATCTTTGAGTTGGAAAGTGGCAAACTTGACATAATCCTTAGGTCTTACGTTACTGCATTCAAAGTGCTTCTTAATGTCTGTGATCCAATCTTCTGCATCTAGCAGGTCCACACAGTATCTGAAAGACTTTGGTTGGTTTGCCAGGAATTGGTTCAACGTCGCAAAGTGAGGTTGATTGAACAGATTTCCTTGGCCTTGGTTCCCTTGATTGCCTTGATTTGCTTGATTGGCTTGGAAATTCTGCATCATCTGCATGAGCATCTGAGTGTTCTGATTGGTTGCTTGCATAATCGCTCTCCATGCCTCAGACGGAGGAGGAGGGGAAGGAGGACGTTCAGGAGGACGCTCTTCTTCACCCTCTTGGTTTGGGTTGGGAACCTTCTTAGGTGCCATCCTGAAGATGATGAAAACCGTTAGCCATTGATGCAAAATAGATAAGCTGAATCAACGGCTAGATATTTGCAACATATAGTCTTCACAGTGAACATCCGAACAACATGAACGAATGAATTCCATAGCTTAATGATACAACAACTTGTCGAGAAGCCACTTGGGAGAACAAAAAAAAAAGATAAAATAAAACAACAAGGTACAGATGGAACAAATACATGATAGAAGTTTTGGCTCACATGTTCGTGCTGAATGCCCCATGGCACGTGTTACAAAGGGTCTTGCAATCCCCGGATCAACATAGCCAAGGATCCTTTAAGATGCAAGTCCCAATTGGAACAACGCCCATGAAACCTCTTCACTAGATGTTGAACCCCAAGCCTCATACCATGCACTCGTTGGAAGATTACCTACGAGCTACTTGAAACCCACCTATTAATTCCCGAAGCTTTTCGGTTATGCAATCTGGTGTTGGGGATACAGGGGAAGCACCGCACACTCAACTCTAAACCTACATCCAGTTGTATCCATCCGTCAACACATAACCAGTCATCCTCGAAAACTATTTACCTCGGACCTTCGAAATGCATCCGCTATACTAGCTGTGGCAATACTCCCGAATTATCTCCCCAGTACCGGGTGACGTCGGGGTTATCTCACCACCAAACATGCATAGAAGAGTTTTCGATGTCGGCCGCCTCTGGTATTCTAGAACCGCAACGATACATTTGTGACGACAACACCTCGGAGCTCAACTCCCCGGGACACTGCCACAACCCCTAAATGACAGGAGGCATCAAGAACAATGTTATCGTCACAAAGATATCAGAACAATCCAAACAATACCCGCGTGATCCTAATTTTTTTTTTGGTGAAACTTTGAGAGTAGAGGAGATAGAACAATGTCAGGAGTCCTCACCAGAGCGACGAAGGGGATGAGGAGTAAAAGAAATCCTACTCTCCGATATATATAGGACTCAAAACATTTTGTGTGTGTGCCTAGACTCAACCGTCAGCTGTTCGATCAATCAGGGGGCTCCTAGGTCGGAGAAGGCTCTGAATACCAACTTGTAACGCCCAAGATGCAACTATGTCTCTTACGTGTCGAGGCACGACTTAGAGACATAAGCGCATTCTAGAATGATCTCAAGTATGGTATCTTTGCACAACTCATGTAAAAGATAGTTGGCTTACACTCGCCACGTCACACAATGAATACAATAACATACATTCATCCAAATAACACAGGGTCCGACTACGGACGAAATCCAAACGAGAAAGATACCATAAACACAAGCCCGGATCCTCCTAGTAAGAACCACTACTGATCGTCGGGATACAAAACATAGTAACGACCACGCCCTTCATCGAACTCCCAGTGAAGTTCTGAACCATCTCCTGCATTGTTCTCAGCGGTACCTGCATCTGGTGTGTGTTGAAACTGTGAGCCACAAAGGACTCAGCAATCCCGTTCCCGGGTATCAAAACTACCAAAGCCTTAGGTGTGGAAAGGTTATTAAAGTGTTGCAGCAAGCACTAAGCACTAGCTTACGAGTTTAGAGCGAGAAGAGAACAAGTGCCAACGGTCGCCAAGTTGATCAAGAAGTGATCCTAGCTAGTCACGATCAATCATAACCCCACCGTGTTCACTTCCCGAAGCCCTTCGGAAAGAGACCATCACGGTTACTCACACAATATATCTACAACCGGATATTAACAAATTCCCATCTACCACATAACCGCGGGCACGACTTTCGAAAGATCAAACCCTGCAGGGGTGTCCCAACTTAGCCCATCACAAGCTCACGATCTACAGAGTCGCAACTCCAAAGTGGGAAGACCCAAGTATTCTCGGAATCCCGTGCTCAAGATATTTTGACAAAGGTAAAACTAATCCAGCAAGACCTCCCGGCGTGCCGACACCCTGATAGTAGCCGCGCGTATCTCGTCTCAGGACACGTCCGGATAGGTCAGCCTACAGGTATATACCAAACCTCGGGTTTCCCCGTGGTGGCCCCGCAGTCTGCCTAGTTTGGACCAACACTCATGAGGAGCACTGGCCCGGGTTGTTAATTAAGAACTCGGGTTTGCAACGCCCTATGCAAGTTTTAGTTATTAGGCAAAAGTAAAACTAATGTTGGGCCTTGCTGGAAAAGCTTTAAGCAGTGTGAATTATCAAGGGGGACCCATAAACCCCAACCGTGTTAGGAACGCAAAATCAAGGAACATAACACCGGTTTATTGGGTCCTAAGATGGCATGAGTGGAACAAAACACCAAGCAGAAGGCCAAGCCTTCCACCCATAGCCAATGTATAGGTGCATTAGTATTAAACATGTATATATATTGTGTTATCCCAATAACAAGTCCAACATGTAGCAATCTTCAAAACTTCACCTGCAACTAACAACGCTATAAGAGGGACTAAGCAAAGCGTACTTAGCCAATCAATGGTTTGCTAGGAAGGCGGTTAGAGTGTTTCATGGCAACAATAGGAGGCTGACAAACAGGAATAGGCATCGAGGCATATCTAAAGAACGAGACAACTAGCATAGGCAAAGGTAGAGGTGATATCGGGGAATGGTCATCTTGCCTGTTGAGTCCACGGAGGGATTGTAACCTTGCTCCTCAAACTCAGTCTCGGTAGGAACCTCGAACTCTGAATCGTCACCGAGCTCTAACCAACACAACAATACAAACACCGGAACAACAATCAATCATCATGCAATGCTCAAACACATGATGCAAGACATGATGCATATGAATGTGGGTAGGATCTGATGCATCTCAAATGAACATGATGGGTGCACATGTGACATGGCAATAACAAGTTCACAACACATGTAGGAACACAAGCAAAAGGAAAACAAGAACTAACATAGTCACAAGAGGTTATATAGTTGAATTAAGCAAGCACCCAACAAGTATTAAAAGTTGCTTAACACGGCAAGGGGTGCAACTAGGATCAACAACATCATGCTAGCATTTTAAATGGGCAGGAAAGAACAAACAACAATTTCCGGAAACTCCCATGATCATAATAACACATATAGGACAGATCTGAGAAAGTCATATTTTAGAGTTGTTAAACATGCAAAGGAACAACACCATCTTAATCTACACATTTTCCCACCCCAAATACATATAAAGTTTGTCAAATTTGGAGCTAGGGTTATTTAGTTATGATTTTAACAAGTTTGAGCATACTTAAACACAAAATAATTCAAACAACAATTAAAATGTATTTAACATGGCAACAAACCGCATATAAATATTCTACACTTAAAACTAGGCAGTTTTCATATATAAAGTGTTTTAAATAGATGCATATATTAAAAGATAAGAATTATGCAAAGAAAATGCAAAAACTGAAATTAAAAACAAAATAGAAAAGGAAAAAAGGCTAAGCTGGCACGGCCTGATCTAGCTCTAGTCGTTGACCCATGGGTCTAGGGGAACTGACGTGGCGCCAGCGGGTGTGGGAGAGGGTGTCAGCTGCTACTGTCGGCGTCCTAGGAACCAGGGTACCCAGACTTGCCTGTCTGCGGGCCGCGACGCGCTCCTACCACGGCCTGGTACGGCCCAGCTGATCGACCAGCTGCCCAAGACCCTCGCGAGGGGGCTAAGCCTCGCGAGTAAAACAACGTCAAGACTCCCTCAGGAGCGGCCTCGGCAAGGTGCTCCGGAGGGGCGGAGAATCCAAGGCCAAGCCTGTCTCGGGAGGAGGCAGTGACGCACCGCGCCAGCGGGTGCCAGCGCCCGCCAGTGGCGCAGTTGCCATTTCGGTGCAAAGGAGGCAGCACAGACGCAGGTTCCTGAGGAGTGGGACAAAGGTTTCCCCTTTGGTGCAACAAGAACGAAGACCGCAAGGATGACAGGGAGGATGTCACCGCCGAGCCCACCACCGCGTCACCGTCTGACCCTTTTGCAGGCGAAGACTGATTTTGTCAGGGTAGGAACGTCCTTGTGTTCCCGCTCAAAAATGGCCGTTGTGGGATCCCTTCCCACCTAAACATTTCGGGGGAAGAGGACCCTGGCCGCCTATATAAGTAGCTAGGATAGTCATCACTGGGGGACAAGTCAGGCCAAGTCCAAACGAAGGAGAAGCAGACCCATAAACTCTGCCACCATGCAAAGGAGCAAGAACACTTGCCTCCTGACCCTCCTGAGCTCAGGAATCACTGTATTAGTTCATATTCTAGCCCTCCTGAGGCCAATCCACCAAAGCAGGAAGTAGGGTTTTACACCACAAGGTGGCCCGAACCTGGGTAAACTCTTGCGTGCTTCATTTGTTGTTTGCTTGAATCTCTTCACTAGGCGAGGGCGAGACGCTAGGTAGACTTGAGTGGGAGAGATCTTCATTCACGCCCCTGTGTTAGAACTTCTTGGGTTTTGCGAAGCCCGAAATCCGACATTTGGCGCGCCAGGTAGGGGGCGTGTCGAGATCTCGCCTCTCCGACGACCTCGTCCCGCTCTCGTCGTCGACTTCGCTCCACAGCCATGGTGGACACACACCGAGCTCGCGCCGCCCGCCGCGCCGCGAACGTCGCTTAGACGGTGCCCACGAGCAACGGTGCGCTGCTCCGCCCCAACTCGCCGATCGCCAACGCCGGCACCGACCCGGCCGTCCACGAGCAGTAGGACTCGTCGCTACCACCGTCCGTGCGGTGCGATGGCCGCATGGCAACGCCTTCACCCTCACCGGCCGCGGCGTCGTCCTCGCTGGTCCGCCGCGGGCCGGTCTATCAGCAGCCTGCACTGCTGATGGCGCGGGAGCTCCTGCGCTACCGCCGGGCAAATGACCTCTACGACGAGTGGCTCCACCGCATCACCGAGCTCGTCATCGCCGCTGGGGAAGCACATGCACCAACGCACTCCTCCCATTCCCCGTCGCCCCCGGCGGGGAACAAAGGCCACGGAGTCCCGCCTCCGCCTCCACTCTACGGTGCCGGCCAGGAGGCCCGGCGCGAGGCTCCACGACGTGAGCCACCCTGCAGAGCCCACGCGTGCGACGAGGAGAGCTGCCAGGTGATTACGCATCCCCAGGCAGCGGCTCGTGCCCCCGTGGCCCGCAGCGCCAGGACCGCACGCCACAGGAGGTGGTGGCGCCAGCGCCCCAAGAACCAGCACCGCAGGCGCAGGGGGCGCCTGCGATCATGAGCGTGGCTCGATGTCGTGCCTTAGCTCCCGAGCTACGGCGCCTCGTCTGGCCCGGCAAGTTCAAGCCGGACCTGCCTCCGCGCTACAACGGCACCACCGACCCCACGGAGTTCCTCCAACTCTATGAGCTGAGCATCGAGGCATCCAACGGCACTGAGCAGGTCATGGCGAACTGGTTCCCCATGGCTCTCAAGGATGGCGCACGCTCCTGGCTCCTGAACCTCCCCGTGGGATCCATCTCCTCCTGGGGAGAGCTTCGAGAGCGTTTCGTTGCCAACTTCCAAGGCACGCGCAACCGAGCCCCGGCAGCTGCGGATCTACGCCGCGTGAGGCAGCAGCTGGGAGAGACCCTGCAAAAGTACATCCAATGCTTCAACACCATGCGCCTCGGGATCCCTAGGGTCTTGGACGAGGCCATCATCTCGGCGTTCTCCGACGGCGTCCGCGATGTCAGGATGAGGGAGGAGCTCGCCATCCACGAGGACCTGTGCACAACCCTCAAGATGTTCAAGCTCGCGGCGAAGTGCGCCAGGGCGGAGGAAGGACGCCTCTCCTCTAGGAGCTGCCTGAGGCGGAGGTGGACGACAAGAAGGCCAAGGCCATAGAAGCAAAGCGCAAGGGACCCGCCGTGCTGGCTGTGGAGCCAGAAGTGAAGCGTGGCTGCGGCTACGACGACCTCCCCAGAGACAACCGACCGTACTGCGTCTTCCACAATGTCCACAGCCACAACAGTAACGACTGCCAAGAGCTCAGGGCGATGCACGGCGGGCGCGTCGGGCAGCGCCCTGAGCGCGACAACTGCGGCTATGGCCGTGGAGGAGGCCGAGGTGGAGGACGCTGTGACGGCAAGAACTCACACCAAGGGTGGCGCGAACAGCCTCGTGAAGACCACTAGCAAGAGCAGCCTCGTGACACCCCCTAGCGTGACCAGCCTCGTGACTGTCACCCTCATGCCAATGGAGGCCTGCCTCCACTGCCACCACCGCCAAGAAGGAACGACGGCGACCGCCAAGGTGACGGAGTAGGGGGCTTCCAGGAGCCGCGTGCAGTTGCATGCATCTTGGGATGAGCCCATGCTCCGGCTTCTCATCGCATCTTCAAGCAGTTCGCCCGTGAGGTGAATGCGGCGCTTCCCAGGCCTGACGCCGCGCGCAATCTTAGGTGGACCAAGCAAGTCATCGCCTTCGACCCCAAGGACCAGCTCAAGTGCACCGCGGCCCTAGGAGCTCTCCCGATGCTCTGCACCCCGACCATCAGCAACGTCCTCGTGACCAAGGCCCTAATCAACGGCAGAGCAGGACTCAACGTCCTCTCCGTCCAGACCTTCGAGACACTCCAGGTGCCCTACGATCAGCTCCACCCGACCAAGCCATTCTACGGAGTCACGGATGGCTCCACACTCCCGATGGGGCAGGTCCGCCTTCCCGTCACCTTTGGTGACCGCGACAACTACCACACCGAGCTCATCGACTTCGACGTCGCCAGCATCCACCTCCCGTACAACGCCATCCTTGGTTATCCTGCCCTTGCCAAGTTCATGGCAGCGACCCATGACGGCTACAACATCCTCAAGATGCCTGGAAGCGGCGGAGTCATCACGATCGCCTCCGACGAGAAAGAAGCGGTGCGTTCCCTCGAGCGCGCCTACCAGACTAGGGCGGTCGAATGCTCCGGTGAGGATGGAGCCGTCCTCGCCCTGCAGACCGCCCCCCAAGAAGAAGAAGAACCTGCCCGTCAACGGACCTCAGGACGCAGGGGCTCCTGACGGCCCCGCCTTAGGACTCGCGCCTGCTGACGAGGCGCCCTCCACCCTCGCATAGGGTGGCGCGCCCGATGCCCCTCTCGTGATGGGCTCGGGGGCTATCCTCTGGAGTGTCTCCGGACTGACCAGCGTCTCGAGGGAGGTGTTCGGGCATCACATGCAGGCTTGTCTTGATGCGCGTTTTTGTGAGCCCAGCGTGGACCGCTCAACGCTGGGGGCTCAGGACTTCATCGATCAAGTTACCGAGGAACTTCAGTATGCAAGGCTCATCCGTGGTGGGCGTAACCGCACATCCCCAAGCTCACCTGCCCGCAGCCCGAGTGACCGCTTCTGCGTCTGCGTTGACATCGTGGGTCTCAACCGAGCCACCTCTCAGGAGCCCTTCTGGCCGACGGCGGTTGGCCGGAGGAGGGCCCTCCCCTGCAGCTACGTCCGCACACTCTTCGGCTTCCGCAATGCAGCTGCCACGTTCCAGCATCTCGAGCAGCATGCCTTGGGGGCTCAGGAGGCTCAGTGGCAGGCGGCCCGGACAGAGCAAGAACCGGACCTGCATGATCACTGAGAGCCTTCGGAGCCCCTGGGCCTCAGGTGCCCGACGATCTTCTGGAGCAACCTACATGGCTTGCGTCTTCAGCTACCCCAACTCTTCTTCGACAAGTATCAGGTGACGCTTCAGGTATCCAATCGAGGGCGCCCCCTGGGCTACATCATCCTCGAACTGCTGGGGGCTATTCCCCCACAGTTGTCTCCCTTTTTGTGCATGATCAAGGCTAGTTGCTTCTTTCCATTCGCATTATCCGCATGCTTGGCGTTCTCACCGCCACTAAGGTCATGAGCCCTTGTGGGCCCACTCGTGACCGCCCCATGATTAAGGACTGGCACGGCTTCTGTGCTCGGGTCCGTCCCTGCAGCGTCGCTAAACCCAAGGGCTGAGCTCTGTCTCGCAAGCCATTCCCATGACGTCACCTCCCGTGGTCCTTGGTGCCTTGTTCTCGCATGGGCTAATCGTGGATGGGTAAGTAGGGGCCCGTGGCAGGTGCCTCGCTCACGCGGGAACCGTGTGCCGGTTGTTTTTCTTTTGGATCGTTGCATGAGAAGACTGGGCACGACGTCTTTGCTCGGGTCCGTCCCTGCAGCGTCGACAAATCCAGCGACTGAGCTTTGTCTCGCGAGCCTTTCCCGTGACGTCACCTCCTAGGGTCGCTGGTGCTGCGGCCTTCTCATGCAATACCCTCTAGAGATGCACTCGGCGCAGGTCGACACAACACCTCTCTTTTCACATTTTGCAGAAGAAGACTCAGGCGCAGCCCGCCTCAGGGTAGGGTCTCGTGAGTGATGCGTAAGCTCACGAGAACTTCCTCAGAGTCGTTCAGCTTGTCCTGAGGAGGGCCCATATACACCTTGGCTGTCCTACCGTGCAAGCCACGTGTCAGGACGGGGCTGTACACACCCCAGAGTCTCTCCCGGTGGGAGGCTCCCTCCCACGGTCTAGTGGAAGTACCATGCTCCGCGCTGGCAGATCCAACCGGTCGAGGAGAGGTTATGCCCACAAATCAGTGGAAGCACCAAGCTCCGCGCTGGCCGCTACGACCGAGGCGCGGTTATGCCCACACTCCGTGCAAGTGTGGTAGCTCTATGCTCTGCACTAGTTATAAACAACTGAGGGCGGCCCCCAGTGGTCTCACCAACCTCAGGGAGCTTTTCAGCTCACGACGCTCACAGCTTCTCCTTGGATGGGTGTCACGAGGGGGGCTAGGCACGGGGGCTATGCTCTGGTCACGCCTGGCAGACGCCACCCTACCAGGTGCCCAGACACCTGGCCTTCTCGCGCCCCCATCCCAGGAGAAGGCTCATGAGCAAGGTATGGTGCTCGTTCTCCTTCATGAGAGCCATTCGTACGTCAAAGGGGACCCATGGGCATCGCGACCCAGGGGCCTCACTAGCCACGTAAGCCCTCATCCCTTGAGTCTAGTTATGACGATAACCCCGGTCACCCGGAGGGCTCAATGGCGATCGAGGTATGCGCGGGGTTGGGCCCTGCCGACGCAGAACGCAAACGGGATCGCTTGAACGTCAATAGGGACCCCTGGGCATCGCGACCCAGGGGCCTCACTAGCCACGTAGCCCCTCATCCCTTGAGTCTAGTTATTACGATAACCCCGATCACCCGGTGGGCTCAATGGCGATCGAGGCATGCACGGGGTTGGGCCCTGTCGATGCAGAGCACCTAAGCAAACATGAAAGGGAAACAAGCACGGAAATCATCTAGCTATTACAATAATACCAAGTTCGTCAAATGTAAACAAAGTTCTTATGCCTCCCGAGGCACCCGCAATTCTCTCTCTAGACAGGAACAGATCAGGCATCACCAAGCGCGTCATCACCAGTCTCCTCCTCTTCGACTACGGTAGCAGTGGCCTGGAGGAACGCCTCCACTAGCTCCGTGACATTCGCCCCCAGGGCCTCGGCAGCCGTGCCCTCAATGACTGTGGTCACGGGCTCGGACAGCGAGGCCAGGTCAAGAGTGGGGTCACGAAGACTTAGGTGGCCGCACACCTGTGTCAGAACCAAGGTAAGGAGCATGCGGCTCTCGACGTCGGCTAACTGGCCAATTGCGGCCGCAACCTCGCGTAGGGACTTCACAAGCGCGGCGAGGAGCCCGGCGGGGCCTTCCTCCGGGGCAGCCAGTGGCTTCTTGAACCCTTCCCCGTAGGTGGCCTGCAGTGCCGTACGGGCCTCAAGATCAAAGGCGGCGAGGGCCTCGCGACTCACTGCTGCCGAGGCTGCAAGGGCGTCCTCCTTGTCGCGCGCAGCTTGGGTCGCCTTGGCCTGCTTAGCCCCAACCTTCAGCTTCTCCAGGGTCACGCGGTCAGCAAGCTGCTCTTGTTGCAGCCGGGACGTCTCACCCTTCTGCGCCTCGAGCTCCTTCCCCAACCTTTCGAGCTCCAGGGCGCGACCAGTGCCTTCCTCGCGAAGGGCCTCCCGCTCGCTCTCCGCCTTGAGGCAGCGCTTCTCGAAGGACGCAACATTGGCTTGCGCGGCGTCGCATGCCCGCGTGGCTGCCATAGCTTCCTCTTGACCCTTGGCAGCGATCGCTGAGGCCTGGTTCCAGGAGGCCCGCACAGACTCGTCTGCCAGGAGCCACCTATGGATCAGCCCCAGGCGTCCTTCCATCGCGTGGCCATCACCACCTTGAAGTTCGGCGCGAAGCCGACCCAGCAAGGCAGAGGCAGCCTCCAAGGTCTCAGGGCCGGGCTGTGCCGGCTGGTGCACGGGCGCCGACAAGACCGGCTGCTCAACCAGGGGCTCGGGGGCTCCGGCCCCCCTCGTCGAAGCAGCCGGAGCAGGAGCCGCCGCGACCTCGCAGGCAGCAAGGACGCCCTCAAGCGACGCCGCCGCCGCATGCTCGGTGGCCCGGTTGGCCAAGACGCCCAGCGTCGTGGCATCTTTCTTTGCGGTCGCATCAGCAGCAGGAGGGGCAGGGCACCGCGACGTGACCTCCCCCTTTGCCTTCTTCATCGCACCGCCCAGGCTGCTGCACCAGGAGAAGCACATCAGGGACACGACAACTAAGGATAGCAAGAGATTGCACACTTACTCGTCGGAGGTGAGGCGCGCCCTTCTCTTCACCAGCAGGTCTGCCACAGCCGCTGGCGCTATGGGCGTGCCGGTAGTTCGGATCTTGGCAAGGCGCGAGGCCACAGTCCTGGGCGCAGCCGTGGTCGCCAGTTTCGCTGGCACGACACTCCTCGGCGGGTCGCCACATTGCTTCCCCCAGATGCAGCGCGTCCGGATCGACGTGGAGTGGTCGCCTAGGACCGTCCGGCGGCACCTACGCCTGACGCCATTGCTCCAGCGGATGCCTCGGAGGAGTCCCCCATGTCGTCCAGGGTCTCCTCTGAGCCCCCCTCGTCGCTCTCGTTGTCAGCGCCAGAAGACACGTCAACCGTGGGCGGAGCGTCCACGGGCGCACCAAAACCCGACACGGCCTTCAACAGCTCGACCTTGTCAGGGTGGCGGTACAACGGCTGGCGGGTCCCAGAGAGGTCCTCAGGAACCATCCCTAGGAGAGTAACTGAGGTGAACTCCAGATTGGGCTCGGCCAGCGCTCCTGAGCGCAGCCGGAGCCTGTCGTCATCGCCCATCAGCTCCCACATGGGGCGTGAGTGTGCCTGCAGCGGCGCCAGACGCTGCCTCAAGAACTCCTTCACGATCTGGCCCCCTTCAAGCCTCGAGCCCAGGTCGGCTTCAATCCTTGCTAGGACAGGCTCGGCAAGGGGGTTGGTGAGCTTCACGTAGCTCTAGCTAACGCATTTTGCCGGACGGGCGGTAGGCAGCACCAGCACAGGATGGACACGTTGGGCATCCAGATAGACCCACCTCTTCCAGTGGGAGTCTATCTTCTTCCCGACTGTCATCAGCCGACAGCCCTGGCGCTGGAAGACGAAGGAGATGCAGCCCGAGCACGGACCCTCGTCGTACCGGCGCATGGAGAAGAAGTGGCGGAAGAGGGAGACAGTCGGCCTCACCCCCACAAGCGCCTCGCAGTAAAAGGCAAAGAGCGACATGACGAAGATGGAGCGAGGCTGGATATGGAGAGCATGCACCTGGTAATGTTCCAGGATGGCGTGGAAGAACTCTGAGAAGGGCGGCACGAGCCCCATGGAGATGCTGTGGAGAAAGAAGGGGTAGCAGGACTTCGGCAAGATTCGCGTCGCGGTAGATCCGGCCCAGATCCCCGTCGGGCCATGCTCGTTGTGGACGCTCGACAAGAAAGGTTGGACCTCCGAGTAGTCCTCCTCCTTGGTGATGGAGGACTCCTCGAGCATCACCTCAAGGGAAGAGGCAGATCCGGATGCCGGCGCGGCACCCTTGTTCCTCTTCGCCATTGTTGAAGGTGCCAGAGGATGTATGCGATTTAGGAAGGCGGGAGGCGTAGGAGGAAGAGATCTGAGTAGGAAGGAAGGGAAGCGATAACTCCCCCGTAGCGGAGACGTCCCCTTTTTGTCAAGGCACACGGTTGCCGAGATGGCGTGGGGAGTGGGGTCACCCACGTCCCATCCAACCGTCACGCGCCAGCCTGGCCCGCAGCCTTTTTGGGGCCCACGGTGCTTCGACCTCGGCCAAGGCTTCGCCCCGAAGCCGACTCCGCGCGCGCCTTGGGCCCGGGGGCTACTGTCGGCGTCCTAGGAACCAGGGTACCCAGACTTGCCTGTCCGCGGGCCGCGACGCGCTCCTACCATGGCCTGGCACGGTCCAGCTGATCGATCAGCTTCCCAAGACCCTCGCGAGGGGGCTAAGTCGTGAGGAAAACAACGTCAAGACCCCCTCAGGAGCGGCCTCGGCAAGGTGCTCCGGAGGGGCGGAGAATCCAAGGCCAAGCCTGCCTTAGGAGGAGGCAGTGACGTAAGCAGTGACGCACTGCGCCAGCGGCGCAGTTGCCATTTCGGTGCAAAGGAGGCAGCAAAGACGCAGGTTCCCGAGGAGCGGGACAAAGGTTTCCCCTTTGGTGCAACAAGACCGAAGACCGCAAGGACGAGAGGGAGGATGTCACCGCCAAGCCCACCACCGCGTCACCGTCTGATCCTTTTGCAGGCGAAGACTGCTTTTGTCAGGGTAGGAACGTCCTTGTGTTCCCGCTGAAAAATGGCCGTTGTGGGATCCCTTCCCGCCTAAACATTTCGGGGGAAGAGGACCCTGGCCGCCTATATAAGTAGCTAGGATCCTCATCACTGGGGGACAAGTCAGGCCAAGTCCAAATGAAGGAGAAGCAGACCCATAAACTCTGCCACCACGCAAAGGAGCAAGAACACTTGCCTCCTGACCCTCCCGAGCTCACCTCCTGAGCTCAGGAATCACTGTACTAGTTCATATTCTAGCCCTCCTGAGGCCAATCCACCAAAGCAGGAAGTAGGGTTTTACACCACAAGGTGGCCCGAACCTGGGTAAACTCTTGCATGCTTCATTTGTTGTTTGCTTGAATCTCTTCACTAGGCGAGGGCGATATGCTAGGTAGACGTGAGTGGGAGAGATCTTCGTTCACGCCCATGTGTTCGAACTTCTTGGGTTTTGCGGAGCCCGAAATTCGACAGCTACTTCTTGAGCTTGTGTTGTATTCCCTCGAAGAGGAAAGGGAGATGCAGCACCGTAGCGTAAGTATTTTCCTCAGTTTTTGAGAACCAAGGTATCAATCCAGTAGGAGACCACGCGTGAGTCCCTCGCACCCGCACAACCAAATAAGAACTTTGCAACCAACGCGATAAGGGGTTGTTAATCCCTTTATGGTCACTTACGAAAGTGAGATCTGATAGAGATGATAGTTTGATATTTTTGGTATTTTTGGTTATAAGAATAGAAAGTAAAAGCGGAAAAGTAAAGTAGATTGTAGATAGATATGTTGAGAATAGACCCGGGGGCCATAGTGTTCTCTAGTGGCTTCTCTCATGATAGCTATATTCTACGGTGGGTAAACAAATTACTGTCGAGCAATTGATAGAAAAGCGAATAATTATGAGACTATCTAGGCATGATCATTATATATAGGCATCATGTCCGAGACAAGTAGACCGAAACGATTCTGCATCTACTACTATTACTCCATACATCGACCGCTAGCCAGCATGCATCTAGTGTATTGAGTTCATGAGAACAGAGTAACGCCTTAAGCAAGATGACATGATGTAGAGGGATAAACTCAAACTTAGTGATATAAACCCCATCTTTTTATCCTCGATGGCAACAATTCAATACGTGCCTTTATGCCCCTACTGTCACTGGGAAAGGACACCGCAAGATTGAACCCAAAGCCAAGCACTTCTCCCATTGCAAGAACTATAGATCTAGTAGGCCAAACCAAACCAATAATTCAAAGAGACTTGCAAGGATATTATAATCATACATAAAGAGTTCAGAGAAGAACCAAATATTTCTCATAGATAATCTTGATCATAAACCCACAATTCATCGGATCTCGACAAACACACCGCAAAAAGAGATTACATCGAATAGATCTCCTCGAAGACCGAGGAGAACTTTGTATTGAGATCCAAAAAGAGAGAAGAAGCCATCTAGATACTAGCGATGGACCCGAAGGTCTGTGGTAAACTACTCACAACTCATGGTGAGGCGATGATGTTGATGTAGAAGCACTCCGTGGTAGACCCCCTCCGGCGGAGCTCCGGAACAGGCCCCAAGATGGGATCTCACGGGAAAAAGAAGGGTACGGCGGTGGAACTAGGGTTTTCTCTGTTGTCCTGATGGTTTCAGGGTACGTAGGTATATATAGGAGGAAGGAGGGCACCGAGGGCCAAACGTGGGGCCCACGAGGTAGGGGGCGCGCCCCCACCCTCATGGGCGCCATGTGTGCCCTACTCCGTGGTTCTCAAGTCTCCCGCGCGTGATTTTCTCCAAAAATATCTCTCCTGAAGGTTTCATTCCGTTTGGACTCCGTTCGATAATCCTTTTTTGTAAAACCCTTAAACAGGCAAAAAACAGCAATCTGGACTGGGCCTTTGGGTTAGTAGGTTAGTCCCAAAAACAATATAAAAGTGTATGACAAAGCCCATTAAACATCCAAAACATCATAAATAATAGCATGGAACAATCAAAAATTATAGATACGTTGGAGACGTATCAAGCATCCCCAAACTTAACTCCTGCTCGTCCTCGAGTAGGTAAATGATAAAAACAGAATTTTTGATGTGGAATGCTAACCAACATAGTTTTTCAATGTAATTCTCTTAATTGTGGCATGAATGTTCAGATCTGAAAGATTCAAGACAAAAGTCTATATTGACACAAGAAATAATGATACTTCAAGCATACTAACAAAGCAATCATGTCTTTTCAAAATACTATGGCTAAAGAAAGTTATCCCTACAAAATCATATAGTCTGGCTATGCTCCCTCTTCATCACACAAAATATTCATATCATGCACAACCCCGATTTCAGCCAGGCACTTGTTTTCATACTCTATTCTTTCAAACCTTTCAACTTTCACGCAATACATGAGCATGAGCCATGGACATAGCACTATGGGTGGAATAGAGAGGTGGTTGTGGAGAAGACAAAAAGGAGGGAGATAGTCTCACATCGACTAGGCGTATCAACGGGCTATGGAGATGCCCATCAATAGATATCAATGTGAGTGAGTAGGGATTGCCATGCAACGGATGCAGTAGAGCTAAAAATGTATGAAAGCTCAACAAAAGAAACTAGTGGGTGTGCATCCAACTTGCTTGCTCATGAAGACTTAGGGCATTTGAGGAAGCTCATCGTTGGAATATACAAGCCAAGTTCTATAATGAAAATTCCCACTAGTATATGACAGTGACTAAACATGAGACTCTCTATCATGAAGAACATGGTGCTACTTTGAAGCACAAGTGTGGAAAAAGATAGTAGCAATTGTCCCTTTTTCTTTTTCTTTTCTTTTCTTTTTTCTTTTTTGGGCCTTTTTTTTCTTTGGCCTTTCTTGGAGGGGCTTTAACGATTTAGCCTTTCCTCAGATGGGACAATGCTCTAATAATGATGATCATCACACTTTCATTACAACTCGATACTAGAACAAAGTATGACTCTATATGAATGCCTCCGACGGTGTACCGGGATGTGCAATGAATCAAGAGTGACATGTATGAATTTTTTTGCATGGTGGCTTTGCCACAAATACGATGTTAACTACATGATCATGCATGGCAATATGACAATATGAAGTGTGTCATATGAACGGAACGGTGGAAAGTTGCATGGCAATATATCTCGGAATGGCTATTGAAATGCCATGATAGGTAGGTATGGTGGATGTTTTGAGGAATATATATGGTGGCTGTTTTGAGGAAGGATATATAGTGGGTGTATGGTACCGACGAAAGTTGCGCGATACAAGAGAGGCTAGCAATGGTGGATGGGTGAGAGTGCGTATAATCCATGGACTCAACATTAGTCATAAATAATTCATATACTTATTTCAAAAATCTATGAGTCATCAAAACAAAGCAATCAATGCATGCTCCTAGGGGGGAGGTTGCTAGGAGTTAACCAGCGCCCCCCGACCTCCAAACAAAGGTCGACACTTTACAAATACCTCATCCTCTAACTTCGTCACATAGCGGTTCACCATACGTGCATGCTACGGGAATCACTAACCTTAACACAAGCATTTCTAAATTTCATAATAACTCCACTAGCATGACTCTAATATCACTATCCTCATATATCAAAACAATTATCAAGCATCCAACTTCTCATCATATTCAATGCACTAAGTGTGAAAGTTTTTACTACATTGATATTGGATGTCTATCATGTGAAGACTAGTTTTATAGCCTAAGCACATTACCATGCTGTTTTAATAGACTCTCAAAAGGATATAAGTGAAGAATGAGAGTTCAACAATTTCTTCAAAATATTATCTCCACCGTGCTCTAAAAGATATAAGTGAAGCACTAGAGCAAAAACTATTCAACTCAAAAGATATAAGTGAAGCACATAGAGTGTTCTAACAATTCCTAGGCCATATTTAACTCTCGCAAATAGGTGTGTCCAACAAGGATAATTGTGGAAAACTAACAAGCAAAGACTCAAACTATACAAGACGTTGCAAGTAAAACACATATCATGTGGTGAATAAAAATATAGCTCCGAGTATAGTTACCGATGGATGAAGACGAAAGAGGGGATGCCTTCCCGGGGCATCCCCAAGCTTAGGCTTTTGGTTGTCCTTGAATTTTACCTTGGGGTGCCATGGGCATCCCCAAGCTTAGGCTCTTGCCACTCTTTGTTCCATAGTCCGTCAAAGCAATACTCAAAACTTGAAAACTTCACAACACAAAACTTAGACAAAAATCTATTGAGCTCCGTTAGTATAAGAAAGCAAGCCACTACTCAAAGGTACTGCAATGAATTCATTCTTTGTTTATATTGGTGTTAGACCTACTGTATTCCAACTTCTCTATGGTTTATTCTTCCCAATACTACTCATAGATGCATTGAAATAAGCAAACAACACACGAAAAACAGAATCTGTCAAAAATAGAACAGTCTGTAGTAATCTGCAGGTTCCGCATACTTCTTTAATGCCAAAAAATTCAAACTAAATTGGTAAACGTGAGGAATTTGTCTATTAATCATTTGCAAAAGGAATCAAATAAATAGCACGCTCCAGTAAAATCTGGTGACCATTCTAGCGAGCGCTGACGGTTCTGTTTTTCACAGCAAGATCACATAAACTTCACACAAGTCTTCCCAAAGGTTCTACTTGGCACACACACTAAAAAAAAAATACAAAACCACATCTAAACAGAATCTAGATGCAATATTTATTCCTAAACAGAAGTAAAATCAAAAAATTAAAAATTGGGTTGCCTCCCAACAAGCGCTATCGTTTTACGCCCCTAGCTAGGCACGATACATGGGTAGATCTAGGTATTGCCATCTTTGGAAGGCAACCCATAAGTGGCTCTCATAATAGATTCATATGGTAATTTCATTTTCTTTCTAGGAAAGTGTCCCATGCCTTTCCTTAACAGAAATTGGAATCTAATATTTCCTTCCTTCATATCAATAATTGCACCAATCGTTCTAAGGAAAGGTCTACCAAGAATAATAGGACATGAAGGATTGCAATCTATATCAAGAACAATGAAATCTACGGGCACATAATTCCTATTGGCAACAATAAGAACATCATTAATCCTTCCCATAGGTTTCTTAATAGTGGAATCCGCAAGATGCAAATTTAAAGAACAATCATCAAGCTCATGGAAACCTTGCAAAGCACACAAAGTTTTTGGGATAGTGGAGACACTTGCACCCAAATCACACAAAGCATAGCATTCATGATCTTTAATTTTTATTTTGATAGTAGGTTCCCACTCATCATAAAGCTTTCTAGGGATAGAAACTTCTTACTCAAGTTTTTCTTCATAAGATTGCATCAAAGCATCAACTATGTGTTTAGTGAAAGCTTTATTTTGACTATAAGCATGCGGAGAGTTTAGTACGGATTGCAACAAGGAAATACAATCAATCAAAGAGCAATTATCATAACTGAATCCCTTGAAATCCAAAGTAGTCGGTTCATCACTATGCAAAGTTTTAATCTCTTCACTCCCACTTTTAGTAATTTTAGCATCAAGATCTAAAAACTCCGAATCATTGGGACACCTTAAAGTAGAATCATCTCCAATCCTATCTTCATCAAGATTTATACTAGAAAACTAGGATATAATAGGAGCACATCAATAACTTTCAGATCTTCATCTTTATTTTCATGCTCTTCCGGTTTAGCAGCCAGCTTATTGATCAAGGTGGACTGTTTATCCAAAATTTGGGCTATTTAGTTCTCAAGATGGGCAAACTGAGATTTCAAACCATAAAATTCCTTAGACATATCATCAAGGTCTTTATTCATATATTCCATAATTTTTTCCTGTTCTTTAAGCTCGCTTCTGAAAAAATCATTATGCTCAAATTGTATAGTCATAAAATGTCTAACATTGTTTTCAATCCCTTCCAGCCTCTTGAGGTGAGGGTCAATACTGATAGGTAGAGCCATAGTGACAATCAAGCAATCCAACACACAAGCAGACAAGAAGCAAGCAAACGATAAACACACGGCAGAAGAAGGGCAAATAAACGGCAAGGGTGAAGTGGGGGAGAGGAAAACGAGAGGCAAAAAATGTAATGTGAAGGATATGGGTTTGTAATAGGTACTTGCTGTATGACTTTTGCGTAAGCCTCCCCAGCAACGGCGCCAGAAATTCTTCTTGCTACTTCTCGAGCTTGCGTTATATTCCCTCGAAGAGGAAAGGGAGATGCGGCATAGTAGCGTAAGTATTTCCCTCAGTTTTTGAGGACCAAGGTATCAATCCAGTAGGAGACCACGCGTGAGTCCCTCGCACCTGCACAAACAAATAAAAACTTTGCAGCCAACGCGATAAGGGATTGTCAATCCCTTTACGATCACTTACGAAAGTGAGATCTGATAGAGATGATAGTTTGATATTTTTGGTATTTTTTGTTATAAGCACATAAAGTAAAAGAGGAAAAGTAAAGTAGATTGTAGATTGATATGTTGAGAATAGACCCAGGGGCCATAGTGTTCTCTAGTGGCTTCTCTCATGATAGCGATATTCTATGGCGGGTAAACAAATTACTGTCGAGCAATTGATAGAAAAGCGAATAATTATGATACTATCTAGGCATGATCATTATATATAGGCATCACGTCCGAGACAAGTAGACTGAAACGATTCTGCATCTACTACTATTACTCCACACATCGACCGCTATCCAGCATGCATCTAGTGTATTGAGTTCATAAGAACAGAGTAACGCCTTAAGCAAGATGACATGATGTAGAGGGATAAACTCAAACTTAGTGATATAAACCCCATCTTTTTATCCTCGATGGCAACAATACAATACGTGCCTTGTTGCCCCTACTGTCACTGGGAAATGACACCGCAAGATTGAACCCAAAGCCAAGCACTTCTCCCATTGCAAGAACTATAGATCTAGTAGGCCAAACCAAACCAATAATTCGAAGAGACTTGCAAGGATATTATAATCATACATAAAAAGTTCAAAGAAGAACCAAATATTTCTCATAGATAATCTTGATCATAAACCCATAATTCATCGGATCTCGACAAACACACCGCAAAAAGAGATTACATCGAATAGATCTCCTCGAAGACCGAGGAGAACTTTGTATTGAGATCCAAAGAGAGAGAATAAGCCATCTAGATACTAGCTATGGACCCAAAGGTCTATGGTAAACTACTCACAACTCATGGTGAGGCGATGATGATGATGTAGAAGTACTCCGTGGTAGATCCCCCCTCCGGCGGAGCTCCGGAACAGGCCCCAAGATGGGATCTCACGGGAACAGAAGGTTACGGCGGTGGAACTAGGGTTTTCTCTGTTGTTCTGATGGTTTTGGGGTACGTAGGTATATATAGGAGGAAGGAGGGCACCAGGGGCCAAACGTGGGGCCCACGAGGCAAGGGGCGCGCCCTATAGGGGGGGAGGCGCCCTCCCTCGTGGGCGCCACGTGTGCCCTACTCCGTGGTTCTCAAGTCTCCCATGCGTGATTTTCTTCAAAAATATCTCTCCCGAAGGTTTCATTCCGTTTGGTCTCCGTTTGATAATCCTTTTCTGTAAAACCCTGAAACGGGCAAAAAACAACAATCTGGACTGGGCCTTTTGGTTAATAGGTTAGTCCCAAAAATAATATAAAAGTGTATGACAAAGCCCATTAAACATCCAAAACATCATAAAAAATAGCATGGAACAATAAAAAATTATAGATACGTTGGAGACGTATCATGAGCGAGCTGGGAGGCTGACAGGAGGCACCGGCCTGTTAGTGGGTCAAAAAAAAAAACAAAACGGGGGCTAAACCCACTGCCCCGGAGGGGATTCGAACCTGGGTCTCCCGAGTGAAGGCGCGACATGAATACCAACTGGGCTAGGCGCCGTTGTTGGCTAGGAAAAGGGCTCGGGCCTTTTGATCTACCTAGTCGAGCTTCTCTGAGAGAAGACGACTGCTGATATATGATGGCGCCGACGAGGGCAGCCGTGGTGATGGCGGGGCAAGAGAGGTCATGGCGGGCGTGCGGGATACGGTTGCGGAGCCGGGAGCGAGCGACTGCAGGTTACCGGAGTCGCGGTTGTGCGTGCGCGAGCAGAACAGAGGACGAGCCGTGGCCTCACGGTGATGCTCGCCGGCGACGCTTGTGTGCAACACAGCGGGCGTGCGGAATTGCGTGGGGGAGTGCGGGGTGCAGCGGCGGAGAGATGTGCATGTGTGTGCATGTGCAAGATCCGGAGCGCCTAACAAAAACACTGCAACTATGGGGAGGGCATGGCGGACATGAACTTGGCATGAACGAAACGACGCCTACGGAGATCTATGGACGACAAGAAGCAGCACGGGGGAGCTGGGTGTACCTCGTATACCTGTGACAAGAAGAAGAGGCTGGGGACTCAACGGAGACGACACGCGGCGGCTCTGAACTTGGCGGATCTCTGACCGAGAAGAAGAGGAAGAAGACAGCGTCGTGCAGCTCGAACTCGAGGTCGTGGCGTCGCAAGCGTCATGGTAGGAGACGTATGAGAACTTGGCGGACGCTCCCACGGCGGCAGGAGAGGACTGAGGAGGTCGGAGTGGCTACCCCGAGCTCGAGCTCTAGCTCGGCCGGAGCATGGAGGCAGGGTGACGGCGTGGCTCGAGGCGTCTTACTTGGGCAATGGCAAGGCAAGTAGAGGAAAGGGATCGGCCAAGGAGGAACCCTAGGGCACTGGGGACATGATTTAATAGGGCTAGGGAAGCTACTCTGGCCGTCAAATCGATCGGATGTCGATGTGGCACACGTGGATGTCCTGCCGTACAGAGGTAGGGGACGCACTGTGCATGTGGGCTCGCTGGGCCTGCGGGAGGCAGGACCTGGGCCGCTAGCAGCTGTTGTGGCTGCGGCGCCTAGGTGGGCTGCTGGGTGCGGGAGGCCTAGGTAAGTCCCATTTTCCTTATTCATTACAAATTCTGTTTAGTTAAATAAACAGCTGAATAAAAGAAAAGTACAGGGGCTCAGTTAGGAGTTGGATAGATATAAAAATATCCTCTAGCTCCTGGAATTATACACTATTTTATAAAATTGTCCTGGGCGTTTTTAGAGAAAGTAAAATAATTCAAGTTTGAATTAAATTCAAAGTTGAGCCATTTTAAAACCTAATCAAAACAATTCCAAAAGAGGTGAAGTCTGGCATAGGTGTTTAGGACATAGAGCAAGAATTGTTGGGAGGAGATGAACATTAAAGGAGGAGGCTAGAGAGCACTTAGCAAAATTAAAAGAAAGAGAGAAAGAGAGAAGGGGAGGTGGTGAAACTAGAAGATGATCAAACCTAGACCACACATGCATCAAAGCAACACTAAACCCACAATGCACATGGTGATAGTGCGAATGCATCATGGCAAGGTTGAATGCAATATGATGAGGTCATGATGCAATGATGATAATGAAGTAGTGCAAGAATGCATAAAGAAAATAAAAAATATGACAATGCAAAAGAGAAGGCATAATTGAAAAGAACCCCCAAGGAAAGGACAAGGATCAAATGGTAAAGCTTATATTGCCACAAATGGAAGGTATTACAAATGGGGTGTTACAAACTCTCCCCCACTACAAAAAGATCTCATCCCGAGATCTAGGACTGAAAGAAGGTGGGATACTCGGAACGGAGATGATCTTCTCGTTCCCATGTAGCTTCTCGGTCGGTATGGTGTGACTACTTCACTTTCAAGAATATGATGGACTTGTTGCGGGTCTTGCGCTCATTCTTCAAGGATAGCAACGGGGTGCTCACGATAAGACAAGTCTTGCTGAAGATCAATCTCTTCGAAAGGAATAGTGCGTTCAGGCGTCTTGAAGCACTTGCGGAGTTGTGACAGGTGAAACACATCATGCACATTTGCAAAGTTGGAGGGAAGCTCGAGTTGGTAGGCTAGATCGCATCTCTTGCCAAGAATCTTGAAGGGCCCACGTATCTTGGAGCAAGCTTGCCCTTGATACCGAACCTGTGAGTGCCCTTCATGGGAGAAACACGGAGATAGACATGATCGCCAATGTCGAAAGCTAAGTCACGATGCTTGTCGTCATAGTAGCTCTTTGGACGCGATTGCGCGGCCTTGAGATTCTCACGTATGACTTTGCACATTTCTTCGGCTTCTGAGATCAAATCATTTGCAAGGATTTGACATTCACCAGTCCCGGACCAGGTGAGAGGGGTATGGCACTTTCTGCCAAAGAGAATTTCAAACGGTGTTTTGTCGGCACTTGCTTGGAAGCTGTTGTTGTAGGAGAATTTGGCAAATGGAAGGCAATCTTCCCATTTCATATCGAAGGAGATGACAGAAGCTTTGAGCATATCTTCAAGGATTTGGTTCACTCTTTCGACTTGACCACTAGTCTGAGGGTGAAACGCAGTGCTGAAGCGAATCTTGGTGCCCATGGCTGACTGAAAAGAATCCGAGAACTTGGAAGTGAACAAGCTTCCGCGGTCTGGGGAGATCACTTGAGGAATGCCATGCAAAGAGACAATTCTGGAGGTGTACAGCTCTGCCAGCTGAGCTGCGTTGATGGATTCTTTGACTGGAAGAAAATGAGCCACTTTAGTGAGCTTGTCAATCACCACAAAGATAGCATCATTCCCTTGCTTGGACTTGGGAAAACCGGTGACGAAATCCATCTTAATGTGATCGAATTTCCACTCGGGAATAGGTAGAGGTTGAAGGAGTCCGGCTGGACATTGATGCTCTGCCTTCACTCTTCTGCAGACATCACACTCATTCACGAATTGGGCAATCTCCCTTTTCATGCGAGTCCACCAATATGATTGCTTGAGGTCATGGTATATCTTGGAGCTTCCTGGATGTATCGAGAGAAGTGAGTCATGTGCTTCGTTCATTATGAGTTTCCCGAGATCACCTTTGGGAACCACAATTCTTTCCTCAAAGAACAAAGTGTCTTTGTCATCAATGTGATAGCACTTGTACTTGGGAGTACCCTTAGCAATACCATGTTTCACTTTCTGCACCATAGCATCACTGAGTTGGGCCTCACGGATTTGATCTTCCAAGGTAGGAGCAACTTGAAGTTGGCAAGGAATCCTTGCGGAACAACTTGGAGGTTGAGATTCTTGAATGATTCACAAAGTTCAGGTTGGAACGGTTTGAGAAGGAGACTGTTGCAATATGCCTTTCTGCTCAAGGCATCTGCAATGACATTGGCCTTGCCAGGAGTATACTCAATGCTTGGATCGTACTCTTGAATCATTTCAACCCAACGAGTCTGGCGAAGGTTAAGGTTTGGCTTAGTGAAGATGTACTTCGAGCTCTTGTGATCGGTGAAGATGTCCTCTTTTCTGCCCAACAAAAGGTGTCTCCACGTGATCAAGGCATGAACAATTGCTGCTAGCTCAAGATCATGTGTGGGGTAATTCTTCTCATTTGGTTTAAGCTGACGTGAAGTGTATGCAACGATCTTCTTGTCTTGCATGAGAACACCACCAAGACCTTGCAATGAAGCATCACAAAAGACTTCATAAGGCTTGGACTCGTCTAGAGGAGTAAGAACCGGAGCAGAAATGAGCTTCTCTTTGAGTGTCTTGAATTCCACATCACAATCAGGAGTCCACGAGTACTTGACATTCTTCTGCAGCAAGTTGGAATGAGGCTTGGCAATCTTGGAGAAGTTCTCAGTGAACCTTCTGCAATAGCTTGCAAGACCGAGGAAACTTCGGAGTTGTTTGACATTCTGAGGAGGTTCCCAGTTGACAATAGCTTCAACCTTCTCGGGGTTAATAGAAATGCCCTCGGCAGAGATAATATGGCCAAGATAGAGGACTTTATCCAGCCAGAATTCACATTTGGAGAACTTCGCATAGCATCGGTGCTCACGGAGCCTGTCAAGGACCAAACAGAGGTGCTTGGCGTGGTCTTCTTTATTCTTGGAGAATACCAAGATATCATCGAGGTAGACGAGAACGAATTCATTGGTATAGGGGTTGAATATGAAGTGCATCATCCGAGAGAAAGTGGGTGGAGCATGAGGAAGCCCAAAAGACATGACCGTGTATTCATAGGAGCCATAACTTGTTCTGAATGCGGTCTTGGGAATATCCTCTTCACGGATACGAATCTGATGGTAACCCATCTGGAGATCGAGCTTCGAGAAAACCTTGGCTCCTTTGAGCTGCTCGAACAATTCATTGATGTTGGTGTAACACCCCAAAATTTAGCAATGTATTATTAATTAAAATTTGACTTCTGCTGAATGTTCCTTTGGATTCTAGGGCAATTCTTGCTCTGATTTTTGTTGGAAGGTTTGTCCCTAGTAAAAAATTTCCTTTTAATGATAGATTCTCTTATGCACACTTTTAAAACTTTGCTTTTATCAGCAGGTTTAATTATATATTGGTCTCCATAATTTAATTCCCTATATAAATGATTAAACCTAGTTTTAAGGCCTCTTTTGAACTGCAACTACTTGATAAATTTATTTATAATTTCAACCAAAAATTGGAGATGTCAAGTGATGCCATTAGACCACTTTTATGCAATAATATGATTATTACATTTAATATTTTGGGCTCCACAACATGTTTGTCAATCTGGTTCAGTAGGCCATATTGCACTACAACCCCTTTAAATATTCCTGTTTTGCTTCCACCAAAATTATGGGAGGTTCATAGCAGTATGTCATCCATCTTTATGCAGAAACCCACCTTGGTCCTTTGGAAGTTTTGAGTGTAACAACCTCTTTCTCTTTCTGGTTCAGTTTGGTGATTTGCACTGCAACCCTAGTCTATTTTGCTCTAGAGCCTTTGAGCTTCCTCATGCTGATAGTCCCTCTTGCAAAACCCTTAAGTCCAGGAGAGTGGGCCAATTGGGATAGTTTTGGTTCATGGAACAGTGCACTGCATTTTCTGTCCAGAACTGAAATCTTGCAAAACCTGCACTAACAAGTTTTTGCTATTGTTAAACTAACCCCACCACCTTCTCACTCATCTAAGGAGACATCCACCTGGTAAATTTGGCCACCCCTAGAGCTGGCTAGATGCCCCTGGCATTTTGTCAAACACCCTGAGTGCATGACCAAATTGGGCTTAGCTTCTGGTCCATACTATGAACTTGATCTCCTGCCTAAACCAGCATGTCCCCTAGCTTTGTCCCAACCTTTAGCCTAACCCTGCTGACCCACTTGCAGTTTGGAGCACATTTGCATGCCTTGGCATAACGCTGAGCACGTTGCGTGCGTGCTCTGGACGCGCCCAGAGCGCACGTTTTGCACGTGCGTGCGCTCGGGCCGCCGCGTCGCGCCCCTGGCCCCAACTCGCTCGCAGAGCCACGCCCAGCCTTATACGCACTCGAGGAAACGCCAAACCGCGCCAGGGACTCCACAGCGCCACCGTCAGAGCGCTCCTGGCGGCACGCCGGCGAGCACATCGGCTTTCTGTCACGGTCGGCACCGCCCAAGCCACCCGCACTCGCCACCTGCCCCCTGGGACTGCTCCAGCACGTCAGCGAGCTTGTTCGCTAGCTCCCGTCGCCGCCACGTCCCCCTGCTGCAACAGAACGACGGTCGCCGGCGAGCTTATCCACTGCCGCCGCTGAACCGCCATGGCTCGCCTATTTAAGGGCTCCCGAGCCTCTCCGCAGCATCATACTCTCCCTAGGCACCTCGCAGAGCAGCCCCGTGGCAGCCAATCGCCCCCGGGAATCTCCCTTCTCCATCTCCGGCGAACACTGCCGCCGCCTCTGCCTCGAGCAATCCGACGCCACCAGGGCCTCCCCCGCCCTTCCAGCACCACCGTCGTCTCCCCCTCGACCATGCGGAGCTTCCCGACCTCTCCAACACGACCAAGACTCACCACAGCCCAAATCCCCATTTACGCGCGAAGCTCCCTCCGCCGCGGAGCTCGCCGCCGGCGACTCCCTTCGCCCCCTCCGATCAAGCGACTACCAGAAGGACCGCATCAACCCCGCGGATCCATTCCCGCACTTAGTGACCCTCGGAGAACCCTGGTTCGCCGGTGATGATCGCCGGAGACCCGCTGCCGTCGGGCAGAGGAAGAGAAAGGGGGGGAAAGACTAGTCAAACCTGACTAGTGGACCCCCTGGGCCCCACTGTCAGTGACCCAGCGCCACCCCTGCACGTTTTAAGTGGAGGCGCATTCTCCAAAGTACGTATTCCCTAGCTCGAAAGCGTATTCTTAACCGAAACGTTTTCTTTTCTGTTTTGATTTAAAAATCAGATTTGACCAAAACTTTGACTGGCAATATCTTTTCAAATATAGCTCCAAATGATTTGATTCTTTTTCTATTGTTCCCCAAATATTGCCTAGTTTATTTTCATATTTATTGCAAAAATTTCCAAGCAACTTTTTTTGTGTTGCGTTTAGTCTATGTATTGATTTGGTATTATTTCAAATAGGATTTTTCGAAGAGGTAGAAACTTCCAAAAAGTATTGGAATGCATTTCTCCTCCCCTCTACTTGAAGGCAAGCATCTTGCACCTTGTGATGATACCATTTGTGTGTTGATTGGTTTAATCTCAAGAACTTCATTGATATGCCAATGTTTTGAGCCTCATTATTTCATGTGGAAAGCATACTCTTGCATATCATCATGAGGTGAATATTTCCTTTCGGTTTTGTATGTGATACTGGTGACAGCTACCACTCCCCATGCCGCACCTGCCTGGTAATAGTTCGGATGGAGTCCGAAGGAGGGTTGTGTTTCGTTGAACCAACCACGAGTCTGACATCTCGTTGTGACGAGGATGTGCAGTGAGGCAGCTTGTAGCGTGAGGAGAGTGCCCCTGTCAGGGAACTGTGAGATCATTAAGGCACTAACCATGCAAAGTATGCATATAACCTCCTAAGTCGACCACAGATCGAGTCTTGCTCCGGTAACCCCCATACTTGTTTCGTACTACCGCGTGTCCCTGCTTTAGGTAGGGTACGGTCTAGTAAATTTGTCGACCCCTGTTCTATCACACACCGTACAGAGAGACCACGGTGGAAGATACCGGCTGCATCCGGTAGGCAGGCCACCTGGTCCGGGGGCATGGGTGTTTCGGTTGTAGCCGAAGGGGATAGCGTCCCCAGTTTCTCGCGCGCGTTATAAATTGTTGTAATCCCATGCTAGTCGAGGTTGTAGCCTCCCCACTTAAATTTTGGCTTAACTAGTGTCGTGGGTGATTCCAGACACAGGTGAGTTAGGCTGGTGTGTGCAGTCAGATGCGTCTTCAAATTAAAAGTCCGTAGACGGAATAGTCCAGAAGGGCTATAGAAAATCCGTTATCCGTGGGTAAAGAGTACACCCTCTGCAGAGATATAAAACCTATTCGAATAGCCGTGTCCATGGTTAAGGACTACAGTCTGGGATGGGTCATGTGTCGGTCTTAGTGTCGGTCTTCGGAGGAGAAACATTTAAGCCAGAACTTTATTTATGACCTGTGTCAGATAATGATTGTGATTTATCTCTATTGTGGACTAACCGTTCATATTACTTGAAACAACGAGTATCCGCAGGACGGTTCTACCTCCCGGATATTCCCTGTTATTTCTCTTTATTTATAAGCCCTTTCTGTGATGTCGCTCAGACGTCCGACTATGGCATTCCTCTTTATTTATAAGCCCTTTTTGTGATGTCGCTCAGACGTCCGACTGTGGCATTTCTCTTTATTTATAAGCCCTTTCTGTGATGTCGCTCAGACGTCCGACTGTGGCATTTCTCTTTATTTATAAGCCCTTTCTGCGATGTCGCTCAGACGTCCGACTGTGGCATTTCTCTTTATTTATGAGCCCTTTCTGTGGTGTCGCTCAGACGCCCGACTGTGGCATGGTTGTTATTTATTTCATTACTACCTTCTGATTACATATGCCCTTTTACTCGAACGTCATGCTTGAAGTTATATCCCGTCGCATCATTATTATTAAAGTAATCCTAAAGCATCCTTGAGCATGTTTATGTCTCACCCATGTTCATAATGTTTGCGAGTACATTCAAAGTACTCACTGGCTTGTCCCTCGCTATTGTCTTGGCCAAATTCCTTGCGTGGGAAGGAACGACGTGACGCTACCCCAGAGCCTACACTATTGGGATAGCAGCCCCGCGAAGATAGGAGTTATCCCGGTCAGCTGTTCCCGTGGGAAATGGAGTCCCACATGCGTCGACGCACCTCAACCGCTTCCGCCATCACCTACCAGAAAACCCATGTTGTACTTGTAGACCGGAGTGGTCTTGTACTACATATTTGTACCTTTGCTTGGAATTTTCTGTATCAAGAGGTGACTCATCAGCTAACAGTAATCCTGGGGCTGGTGAGCATAAGGTCCGCCTTTGGGAAAATTACATCCCGAAATGCCGGTCCTGACAACCTTGGTATCAGAGCCAGGCTGACCGTTGGCTAATCCTATCTTAGCCAGGTCCAAAAACCCAAATTTACCACCCCACCAGACCATATTCCAACCCCAGCCAAGCTTCTCGCGTAAGATACCCACACAGTGGACCAACGCGTTTGGCAGTCGGTGCCCAACCTACCAGCCTAGCTTATCAATCACGCGCCAGTAACCAACACCTAAACAGTTCCCCTCCGCAAGCGTGCGAAGGAAGACTCCGCAAGCATGCGAAGGAAGACTCCGCAAGCGTGCGAAGGAAGACTCCGCAAGCGTGCAGAGGAAGACTCCGTCCTTTCCTATAAATAGGGCACGCTAGCCCCAAGCCCAACACCACACAGCCGCTACCCCCCCACACCGAGCCGAATGCCAGGACCCATCGTCCACAATGAAACCATAGCAACCAACCTTGGAGGTTTTGTGACCGTGCTCGCAAACCTCACCCGTCGTGCTTTTGCGATGGAAGAACCCCCAGAATACGTGGTGTACCAAGACACCATGGGCGGTGAAAGCCGTCAATTATGGGCCACTGTGCACATCTACGGTAGGGGTCTGACGCCAGAGCGCCCCTACAGGTTCACAGGAAGGACAACTTCTTTTGAGCCGCAAGCCATCCAACTAGCCGCTCGGGAGGCTATAGTTCAACTCAGGCACCTATCGCCCAGGGTTAACTGTCGCTCATTCTACTACTACCCCAGTTGTAACGGGTATGGTAGGCCTCCCCGAGTTGCAAACGGAGACCACGAGACGGATCCTGCATTATTGCATCTGGTACGCTATGTTAGTGTACTCGAGGAACTGTTTGATCAAATCACCCTGGATCTGATCGCAGCCCGTGGAGAACTACTTCGCCGAGCCCTAGCTAGAGGACGAGGCGAGTCCGGCACCGACAACCCAGTCGTGCTGTTCGGACAACCAATTGAATCCCCAAGCCCTGCCGCGGTCATTGACCAGAATGCCTTGGTAACTCCAGAAGTGATGCGTCGCTTGTTTGGCGCACACTCCAACGGGACTGTAGCCAACAATCCTCGGGAGGGTCATCATCCCTGCCCCGACCCTGCACCCCCTTAGCCACCGCCAGCCAACCCCAATGATGAAGCTCCCGGAGAAGCTTCAACACCCACGAGGCAAGGCCGCTTGGATATAAACGAGGTTGATTAAATCACCCGAGTAGTACCAAGCTTTATTTTGCCCGTGGTCATGTAACCTCTATGCCTATATGTATGTACAACTTATTGTGCACTCTCTTAGCACTCGTGCGCCGTTGTGACAGTGTGCATATGCCTTTTTGTTCCTTTTCTCAGGTGTGACTTCCAAAGCACCTTGCCGATAACCCCTACAGCGAACACGTCTTTTTACAAGACGTGAGTATCTATAGCCTTGACCTCGACTCCCATAAAGCGAAACCGGCGATATAGATACCCTCACCATAACCCTACAAGCCAGCCAGGCCGCTATATATAGGCCACACCGTGAACTTGCCAAGCATCCCTCGCCCGGTGCTATCCTCTCACAGCCATTGCCTTCACCATGCCGATCCCTAGCATTTATCTGAGAACCCCTGAGGCATCCCCGGGTAGTTTCGTGAAGATATTGTGGGATTTTACCTGCAGTACCATGAGTGCTACCCGTCCACCCCAGTATGAGCTGCTCAAAGCAAGGATCACACCATCCACCTCGAAATATTGGGCAGTGGTGCACATCCCACCCACCAACCCAAACCAAGACCCCACAGAGGTTTCCTTCATGGGGAAATCCATGCCAACTCCCCAGATGGCCATAGAGGCTGCCGCCTGCAAAGCGATTGCTCGCCTGCGATTCGCGGTGCCCTATGCCAGCGAGAGAGGATACTACTACTTTCCAAGCCGCGCAGCACCCGGAGAAGCATCATCTTTTCCTGGTGGGCGTATTGAGAGAGATCCGGTTCTAGCCAATCCTACGCAGTATGTGATCGCGCAAGAGCGTTTGACCCAGCGGATAATGGGTTATCTCCAGAGCCTCGCCGATTTAAATCCTCGGATCGCCATCGGCAGACCATTGAGGCCCGCGCAGGAGAAGCATATTCACCGACTGGTCAACCCACTACCACCGATAGAAGAAGAGTGTCCCCCAGCACCAGAGACCTTTTCCCAGGACCCTGTTTATTTACCATTTATATTTTAGACGTAACTGCCACGTGAGTGTATCCGTACCATTTTTTTAATGTAATCTATGTAACGCATCGTGTGTTAAATAATTTCTTCCTGTGCTGTTGCATCTTGCCCATCTGCATAACATAGATTGTTTTCGTTTGTCGCGCCACAACAGCGATGATACAACTCCGGCCACTCCACACTAAGTTGCTAATTCACCTACACCTGCTCCACCAAACACCTCCTTGCACACAACGGTTTCTTGAAAAGAAACTCGTGGGGATTTATTCAAGCACTAAGTGCCTACCACCTGCTAACCACCGTTAGCCCTGCCACCCTCATCTAATCCTCGTAATCGCCACCGCCGCGGAGTGCTAGCACTCGAGCGCCGCATCACGACGATCGTCGAGGATCATCGCACACAAGAGCACCGATACCCCCAGCAATGCCGCCAACCCCACGCTCATGAGAACCATGCACCAGTCCGGCATCGCCTCCGCCATTAGAGCCTCGACCCGAGCTCCTGCAAACACAAACGGAGGATAAGGAAGAAAGGAAAGGAGGAGAGGCCAGGTGAGAGGGAGAAGAAGCAGCACCTCGGCCGTTATATTGCTCGAGATCGGTGTACGGTGGGCGGAGTCCACCAGCACCGCTCGTCGCTCAACCGCCGGTGTTCGGAGGCGAATCCGCGAGCAGTGCCGACAGCTCGCTGGCCCGCAAGGTGAGTGCACGCTGCACCGGCAGCTAGCACGCCGCGCACTACGACAGTACGGCCTAGATGCCCTACAAGCTAGCCGTCGCCGGTGGAGAAAGTGCGGGAAAGCGCACGGGAGAGAGGAGAAGAGAGAGCCGGAGGAGGAAGAAGAGGCTGACCATGGGCCCAGGCCCCACCTGTCAGCCAGTGAGAGCACTGTGCTCTCGGGTGCAACCAGCGTAATTGTAAATTTAGAAAAAATACCATTTCTAAATTTACTATGTCCCAGAGTAGAAATATACTGTTTTCCACGACAGTAGATCATTCTTTTTCCCGTGACACACCAGTGTTTAACACTACCGTTTACACCACTGATTGCTCTTACAATGTAGTAGTTTTTATTTGCATAATTATAGCAGTAAAATGTTGGCGTTATCTTTTGGAGCAGTAGCAGACCTTATAGCTACCCTTAACAAATCTCGAGGACGAGATTTTTCTTAAGGGGGGTAGTGTTGTAACACCCCAAAATTTAGCAATGTATTATTAATTAAATTTTTGCCTTCTGCTGAATGTTCCTTTGGATTCCAGGGCAATTCTTGCTCTGATTTTTGTTGGGAGGTTTGTCCCTAGTAAAAACTTTCCTTTTAATGATAGATTCTCTTATGCACACTTTTAAAACTTTGATTTTATCAACAGGTTTAATTATATATTGGTCTCCATAATTTATTTCCCTATATAAATGATTAAACCTAGTTTTAAGGCCTCTTTTGAACTGCAACTACTTGATAAATGTATTTATAATTTCAACCAAAAATTGGAGATGTCAAGTGATGCCATTAGACCACTTTTATGCAATA
The DNA here is from genome assembly GCA_902687465.1 of Secale cereale. Classification (NCBI taxonomy): domain Eukaryota; kingdom Viridiplantae; phylum Streptophyta; class Magnoliopsida; order Poales; family Poaceae; genus Secale; species Secale cereale. Next base: position 646,753,184 of record LR738712.1, read on the forward strand.
ATATGATTATTACATTTAATATTTTGGGCTCCACAACATGTTTGCCAATCTGGTTCAATAGGCCATATTGCACTACAACCCCTTTAAATATTCCTGTTTTGCTTCCACCAAAATTATGGGAGGTTCATAGCAGTATGTCATCCATCTTTATGCAGAAACCCACCTTGGTCCTTTGGAAGTTTTGAGTGTAACAACCTCTTTCTCTTTCTGGTTTCGTTTGGTGATTTGCACTGCAACCCTAGTCTATTTTGCTCTAGAGCCTTTGAGCTTCCTCATGCTGATAGTCCCTCTTGCAAAACCCTTAAGTCCAGGAGAGTGGGCCAATTGGGATAGTTTTGGTTCATGGAACAGTGCCCTGCATTTTCTGTCCAGAACTGAAATCTTGCAAAACCTGCACTAACAAGTTTTTGCTTTTGTTAAACTAACCCCACCACCTTCTCACTCATCTAAGGAGACATCCACCTGGTAAATTTGGCCACCCCTAGAGCTGGCTAGATGCCCCTGGCATTTTGTCAAACACCCTGAGTGCATGACCAAATTGGGCTTAGCTTCTGGTCCATACTATGAACTTGATCTCCTGCCTAAACCAGCATGTCCCCTAGCTTTGTCGCAACCTTTAGCCTAACCCTGCTGACCCACTTGCAGTCTGGAGCACATTTGCATGCCTTGGCATAACGCCGAGCACGTTGCGTGCGTGCTCTGGACGCGCCCAGAGCGCGCGTTTTGCACGTGCGTGCGCTCGGGCCGCCGCGTCGCGCCCCTGGCCCCAGCTCGCTCGCAGAGCCACGCCCAGCCTTATCCGCACTCGAAGAAACGCCAAACCGCGCCAGGGACTCCACATCGCCACTGTCAGAGCGCTCCTGGCGGCACGCCGGCGAGCACATCGGCTTTCTGCCACGGTCGCTGCCACCCAAGCCACCTGCACTCGCCACCAGCCCCCTGGGACTGCTCCAGCACGTCAGCGAGCTTGTTCGCTAGCTCCCGTCGCCGCCACGTCCCCCTGCTGCAACAGAACGACGGTCGCCGGCAAGCTTATCCACTGCCGCCGCTGAACCGCCATGGCTCGCCTATTTAAGGGCGCCCGAGCCTCTCCGCAGGATCATACTCTCCCTAGGCACCTCGCAGAGCAGCCCCGTGGTAGCCAATCGCCCCCGGGAAGCTCCCTTCTCCATCTCCGGCGAACACTGCCGTCGCCTCTGCCTCGAGCAATCCGACGCCACCAGGGCCTCCCCCGCCCTTCCAGCACCACCGTCGTCTCCCCCTCGACCATGCGGAGCTGCCCGACCTCTCCAACACGACCAAGACTCACCACAGCCCAAATCCCCATTTACGCCCGAAGCTCCCTCCGCCGCGGAGCTCGCCGCCGGCGACTCCCTTCACCCCCTCCGACCAAGCGACTACCGGAAGGACCGCACCAACCCCGCGGATCCATTCCCGCACTCAGTGACTCTCGAAGAACCCTGGTTCGCCGGCGACGATCGCCGGAGCCCCACTGCCGTCGGGCAGAGGAAGATAAAGGGGGGGGGGGGGGAAAGACTAGTCAAACCTGACTAGTGGACCCCCTGGGTCCCACTGTCAGTGACCCAACGCCACCCCCGCACGTTTTAAGTGGAGGCGCATTCTCCGAAGTACGTATTCCCTAGCTCGAAAGCGTATTCTTAACCGAAACGTTTTCTTTTCTGTTTTGATTTAAAAATCAGATTTGACCAAAACTTTGACTGGCAATATCTTTTTAAATATAGCTCCAAATGATTTGATTCTTTTTCTGTTGTTCCCCAAATATTGCCTAGTTTATTTTCATATTTATTGCAAAAATTTCCAAGCAACTTTTTTTGTGTTGCGTTTAGTCTACGTATTGATTTGGTATTATTTCAAATAGGATTTTTCGAAGAGGGAGAAACTTCCAAAAAGTATTGGAATGCATTTCTCCTCCCCTCTACTTGAAGGCAAGCATCTTGAACCTTGTGATGATACCATTTGTGTGTTGATTGCTTTAATCTCAAGAACTCCATTGATATGCCAAAGTTTTGAGCCTCATTATTTCATGTGGAAAGCATACTCTTGCATATCATCATGAGGTGAATATTTCCTTTCGGTTTTGTATGTGATACTGGTGACAGCCACCACTCCCCATGCCGCACCTGCCTGGTAATAGTTCGGATGGAGTCCGAAGGAGGGTTGTGTTTCGTTGAACCAACCACGAGTCTGACATCTCGTTGTGACGAGGATGTGCAGTGAGGCAGCTTGTAGCGTGAGGAGAGTGCCCCTATCAGGGAACTGTGAGATCATTAAGGCACTAACCATGCAAAGTATGCATATAACCTCCTAAGTCGACCACAGATCGAGTCTTGCTCCGGTAACCCCCATACTTGTTTCGTACTACCGCGTGTCCCTGCTTCAGGTAGGGTACGGTCTAGTAAATTTGTCGACCCCTGTTCTATCGCACACCGTACAGAGAGGCCACGGTGGAAGATACCGGCTGCATCCGGTAGGCAGGCCACCTGGTCCGGGGGCATGGGTGTTTCGGTTGTAGCCGAAGGGGACAGCGTCCCCAGTTTCTCGCGCGCATTATAAATTGTTGTGATCCCATGCTAGTCGAGGTTGTAGCCTCCCCACTTAAAGTTTGGCTTAACTAGTGTCGTGGGTGACTCCAGACACAGGTGAGTTAGGCTGGTGTGTGCAGTCAGGTGCGTCTTCAAAGTAAAAGACCGTAGACGGAATTAGTCCAGAAGGGCTATAGAAAATCCGTTATCCGTGGGTAAAGAGTACACCCTTTGGAGAGATATAAAACCTATTCGAATAGCCGTGTCCATGGTTAAGGACTACAGTCTGGGATGGGTCAGGTGTCGGTCTTAGTGTCGGTCTTCGGAGGAGAAACATTTAAGCCAGAACTTTATTTATGACCTGTGTCAGATAATGATTGTGATTTATCTCTATTGTGGACTAACTGTTCATATTACTTGAAACAACGAGTATCCGCATGACGGTTCTACCTCCCGGATATTCCCTGTTATTTCTCTTTATTTATAAGCCCTTTCTGTGATGTCGCTCAGACGTCCGACTGTGGCATTCCTCTTTATTTATAAGCCCTTTTTGTGATGTCGCTCAGACGTCCGACTCTGGCATTTCTCTTTATTTATAAGCCCTTTCTGTGATGTCGCTCAGACGTCCGACTGTGGCATTTCTCTTTATTTATAAGCCCTTTCTGCGATGTCGCTCAGACGTCGGACTGTGGCATTTCTCTTTATTTATAAGCCCTTTCTGTGGTGTCGCTCAGACGCCCGACTGTGGCATGCCTGTTATTTATTTCATTACTACCTTCTGATTACATATGCCCTTTTACTCGAACGTCATGCTTGAAGTTATATCCCGTCGCATCATTATTATTAAAGTAATCCTAAAGCATCCTTGAGCATGTTTATGTCTCACCTATGTTCATAATGTTTGTGAGTACATTCAAAGTACTCACTGGCTTGTCCTTGGCTATTGTCTTGGCCAGATTCCTTGTGTGGGAAGGAACGACGTGACGCTACCCCAGAGCCTACACTATTGGGATAGCAGCCCCATGAAGATAGGAGTTATCCCGGTTAACTGTTCCCGTGGGAAATGGAGTCCCACAAGCGCCGACGCACCTCAACCGCTTCCGCCATCACGTACCAGAAAACCCATGTTGTACTTGTAGACCGGAGTGGTCTTGTACTACATATTTGTACCTTTGCTTGGAATTTTCTGTATCAAGAGGTGACTCATCAGCTAACAGTAATCCTGGGGCTGGTGAGCATAAGGTCCGCCTTTGGGAAAATTACATCCCGAAATGCCGGTCCTGATAGTTGGGGAGCGGGTACTTATTCTTTATTGTCTTCTTGTTCAATGGACGGTAATCAACGCAAAGGCGTTCCGTGCCATCCTTCTTCTTGACAAATAGAACACCACAGCCCCAAGGGGAAGAACTTGGTATGATTAGACCCATACGTTCTTGCTCATTGAGTTGTTTCTTCAGCTCCTTCAACTCTTTAGGAGAAAGCTTGTACGGACGCCGACATGCTGGCTCAGTACCGGGTTCAAGTTCAATGACGAATTCAACTGGACGATTGGGAGGCATGCCTAGAAGCTCTTTAGGGAATACATCCTCATATTCACAAACCACCGGAATCTGAGAAATGGCATTAATCTCGCGCTTATCATTGAGAGAGAATAGCCTGATTGTGTTATCTCGAGCTGCGAAGATAATCACGTCTTCGGAAGGATGAGTTAGATTGACCTCCTTGTTTGCACAATCAATAAGAGCATCATGCTTGGAAAGCCAATCCATCCCAAGAATAAGATCAAAGTCCGAGACACCAAGAACAACCGGAGAAACCAGAAAACTATAATCTCCCATGTGAATAGATATATCCGGAGCAATAAAATTAGAAGTCACGTGTTTGCCCGGAGAAATAATTGATAACTTCTTATACAGAAATGCCGAAGTGAAATTATGCTTGGTAAAGAATGGTCTTGATATGAAACTGAGTTATGCACCAGAGTCAAACAAAAACTTTTACAGAAATACAGTTAACTGAGAGGTTACCCATTACAAAACTGAGTGATGCACCATCTCCTGCATAGTTCTCAACGGTACCTGCATCTAGTATGTGTTGAATCTGTGAGCCACAGAGGACTCAGCAATCCCGTTCCCGGGTATCAAAACTACCATAACCTTAGGTGTGGAAAGGCTGTAAACAAGGGTTGCAGCAAGCACTAAGAACTAGCTTACGAGTTTAGAGCGAGAAGAGAACAAGTGCCAACGATCGCCCAGTTGATCAAGAAGTGATCCTAGCTACTCACGATCAAACATAACCCCACCGTGTTCACTTCCCGAAGCCCTTCGGATAGAAACCATCACAGTTACTCACACAGGAAGTGCATTCATGAATAAGGTGTCAAGTTATCTACAACCGGATATTAACAAATTCCCATCTGCCACATAACCGCGGGCACGCCTTTCGAAAGATCAGAACCCTGCAGGGGTGTCCCAACTTAGCCCATCACAAGCTCACGATCTGCGGAGTCGCAACTCCAAGGTGGGAAGACCCGAGTATTCCCAGAATCCCATGCTCAAGATATTTTGACAAAGGTAAAACTAATCCAGCAAGACCTCCCGAAGTGCCGACACCCTGATAGTAGCCGCGTGTATCTCGTCTCAGGCACGACCTGATGGGCGATCCAACAGGTAAAACCAATCCTCGAGTTTCCTCGTGATGGCCCCGCATAACCCCCAGTTTGGACCAACACTCAAGAGGAACACTGGCCCGGGTTGTTGATTAAGAACTCGGGTTTGCAACGCCCTATGCAAGTTTTAGTTATTAGGCAAAAGTAAAACCAATGTTGGGCCTTGCTGGAAAAGCTTTAAACAGAGCGAATTATCAAGGGGGGGGGGGGCATAAACCCCAACCATGTTAGGAACGCAAAATCAAGGAACATAACACCGGTTTATCGGTTCCTAAGGTGGCATGAGTGGAACAAAACACCTAGCAGAAAGGCTTAGCCTTCCACCCATTACCAATATATAGGTGAATTAGTGTAACATGTATTTATATTGTGTTATCCCAATAACAAGTTCATCATGGAGCAATCTTCAAAATTTCACCTGCAACTAACAACACTAAAGGAGGGGCTGGGCGATGTGTACTTAGCCAAATAACGGTTTGCTAGGAAGGTGGTTAGAGTGTTTCATGGCAACAATAGGAGGGCTGACAAACAGGAAAAATGGGCATCGAGGCAATTTCTAAAGAGCGAGACATCTAGCATAGGCAAAGATAGAAGTGATATCTGGGAATGGTCATCTTGCCTGGTGAGTCCACGGAGGGATCGTAACCTTGCTCATCAAACTCAGCCTCGAAAGGAACCTCGAACTGCGAATCTGCTCCCAGCTCTATCCAATACAAGAGCACAACAACGGCTCAATATCAAACATGGTGCAATGCACAATCAACATGATGCAAGTCATATCAGGGGATGCAAGTATGATGTGCGTAGGCATGAGGATGCTCTTGAGCCTAAGGAGAAGATGCTGGAAATGGCTTCATCTTGGGAAACCAAGCAAGCCACTGGATAGAGGGAAGATTTTGGTTGAAATCGATATGAAGATCACCGGAAACGGATGCCCGATTTGCAAATGACAAACAAAACAAGATGCAATGCAAAACTGCAGTTTACAACAACATGGTATCTTTGGAGCAAGAAATAATTATGCTACAACGACCAAACATGGAGACAAAAGGCTTGGATGTGAAATAGACATGATACTTAACAAGCATGAACTTAGAGCACACCCAAAACCTTACTGGAACATCTTTAAACAAGCATGGCAAGATGCAATAAATTTACAGAATTCTCAGACTTAGTGAAAATTACAAGGCATGGCAGAATTACAATGAGTAGGCATGTTTGCAAGCTTGTACAACTCAACTCAAAGTATAGCATGGCTTGTGAAGATATCCAACAACAAGAAGACATATTTGAGAAGCTACTCATGGCAAGATCATTGTCATAGGATGCATAGAACACTAGATATTCACATGGCAAAACTGAACTTGTTGATAACATGGTGTCAGATACATTTTATAGCATCTTGAGAGCATGAAAACAACAAGCTACAACAAGCCATCATGCAAGCAAAAGGCATGGCAATAACATACATAACATGCTCTTTAACAATAACCACATGACTACTTCTACAACATGCTAGAACATGTCCCAAACACCATGGAAAAAGTGCAAAAGTTTATCCAGACTTGGCAAAATCTGGGCCTGCTGTCAGAAACATTTTATAGCAGCTTGAGGGCCTCATAAGAACAAGCTACATCATGGCATCATGGCAAACAAGAGCATGTATAGCTAGAGCATAACATATACTTCAAGGAACAACCACTGGACAAATCTAAACATGCACAACAATGACGGTGGCATCATGGAAACATGGCATAAAAATTAACAGATTCACACTTAGCAGAAATTTAACATCATGATGATATGTTAACAAGCTTGTTGCACTCATTTCAAGACATATCATGGCATGAAAATGAATCTATCATGTAGAGCACACTCCAAAGAGCAAAACTCATGTTGACACCTAGCTCATAGGACAGATGGATTAATATACACAAGCAAGACAAAACATCATCTCATAACAAGTTCAGAAATTTATCAGCCAAATGCACTTTTGCAACAGAGATAAACATGGCAATATGACACCTAACATGAATGCTACATCAACCATCATGTAGAGCACTTCGCAATGAACATCTAGATATATCATTCACTCCATTCGGACCAACATGCACAAAGTTACTAGCCCACGACCATGCCAACAAATTTACCCAGACAACAAGTGCTGAACAGTTTCAGCATGAAGCACTCTTGCCACGAAGATTAAGTCAACTAGATGATCTCTAACATGCATGAAACTGGTGCTAACATGTAGAGCACGACGATACAAATATTTCGACATATTATATGCGCAAAACGGAGCAACGAGCACGAAGTTACCACATGTCAAAGGAGGCAACACAATTAGACAGATCTGGGACTTAGAAGAAATTATACCACACGAAAAGTCAACCCGGACGGGGATGTCCCGGGACAGAGAGATCCGGCGGGGACGGGGCGTTTGGATCAATGTGTGGGTGGATATGATCCACCCACCGATGGATCTGGATCTGGAGCGGGTCCGGCGCTCGCCGGAGTTGGAGAAGACGATGGCCGGTGGCCGGAGTGGAGGGCGGCGAGGCGGCGGCCGGCTCCGGAGGTGGCGGGGCCCGCGGTGGCGCGAGGCGACGCGGAGGACGAGGCGGCGCGGCAAGGTGGTGGCGGAGGGCGGCGAGGTGGCGGCCGGCGGCGAGCTCGCCGGCGGAGGCGCGGCGGCAGACGCCGGCGGGAGCGGGGCCGAGCACCGGCGGCGGGAGCAGGCGGCGCGGGGCGCCTGGGCGGCTGGAGGCGCGGGGGCCGCGGCCGCGGGCCGGGCGGGCCGGGTGTGGGCTCCGCGGGCCGCGGCGGCGCGGTGGAAGGATGGCGGCGGCGGGACACATGGCATGACCGGAGTGGCTGGGCGCGTGGCGGCGGACGTGTCCGGCTATGGACGGACGCGTCCGGCGGCGCAGGGAGCTCGGGCTAGGTTTATTTTACCCAAAAATGGAGGGGATGGGGCTGATTTATAGGTAGATGGAGCTAGGAGTGTCCAAATGGGGAGCGGTTTTCGCCCGCACGATCACGATCCGACGACCGAGAGGATGGGGGAGGTTGTGCTGGGTTAGTGGGCTGTTGTGGAGGGGTGTTTGGCCAAAAGAGAGAGGGGCTTTTAGCCCACTAGGTTAACCGTTGGAGTACCAAACGATCTCCAAACACGACGAAACTTGACAGGCGGTCTCCACGTATTAAAACAACAATGCACGATAAGTCTCACCTCATTCCGAAAACGTTTTACGGCCCCACACGAAAGAAGGACTCGGGGGTGTCACGGGCACGTGTGTGAGTGTCGGAACTCGAAATGGACAACGGGAAGAGACGAGTATGACCGGGTGCAAGTTACAACACTAATGCAATGCAATGCACATGATGACAAGACATGGATGATATGCACACACGCACACGACAAAAACAAAGAAACCCGAAATGAAGAAAGAGCCCAGAATGGAATTGATGAAGTCAACGTTGCATATATTGCGATGAATGGAATTGTTACATCTGGGGTGTTACAAACTCTCCTGCACTACAAAAAGATCTCGTCCCAAGATCTAGGACTGAAAGAAAGCAGGATACTCGGAACGGAGATGATCTTCTCGTTCCCATGTAGCTTCTCGGTCGGTATGGTGTGACCACTTCACTTTCAAGAATTTGATGGACTTGTTGCGGGTCTTGCGCTCAGTTTCTTCAAGGATAGCAGCAGGGTGCTCACGATAAGAAAAGTCTTGTTGAAGATCAATCTGTTCGAACAGAATGGTGTGTTCAGGCGTCTTGAAGCACTTGCGGAGCTGGGACACGTGAAACACATCATGCACATTAGCAAAATTGGAGGGAAGCTCGAGTTGGTAGGCTAGATCACCTCTCTTGCCAAGAATCTTGAAAGGGCCCACATATCTTGGAGCAACCTTGCCCTTGATACCGAACCTCTAAGTGCCCTTCATGGGAGAAACACGGAGATAGACATGGTCTCCAATGTCGAAAGCTAAGTCATGATGCTTGCCGTCATAGTAGCTCTTTTGACGCGATTGCGAGGCTTTGAGATTCTCACGTATGACTTTGCACATTTCTTCGGCTTCTGAGATCAAATCATTACCAAGGAGTTGACCTTCACCTGTCTCGGACCAGTTGAGAGGGGTACGCACTTTCTGCCATAGAGGATTTCAAAAGGAGCTTTGCCGGCACTTGCTTGAAAGCTGTTGTTGTAGGTGAATTCGGCAAATGGAAGGCAATCTTCCCATTTCATAACGAAGGAGATGACACAAGCTCTGAGCATATCTTCAAGGATCTGGTTCACTCTTTCGACTTGACCACTAGTCTGAGGGTGAAACGCAGTGCTGAAGCGAATATTTGTGCCTATGGCTGACTGAAAAGAATCCCATAACTTGGAAGTGAGCAAGCTTCCACGGTCTGAAGAGATCACTTGAGGAATGCCATGCAAAGAAACAATTCTGGAGGTGTACAGCACTGCCAGCTGAGCTGCGTTGATGGATTCTTTGACGGGACGAAAATGATCTACTTTAGTTAGCTTGTCAATCACCACAAAGATAGCATCATTTCCCTTCTTGGACTTGGGAAACCCAGTGACGAAATCCATCTCAATGTGATCGAGTTTCCACTCGGGAATAGGTAGAGGTTGAAGGAGTCCGGCTGGACATTAATGCTCTGCCTTCACTCTTCTGCAGACATCACATTCATTCACGAATTGGGCAATCTCCCTTTTCATGCAAGTCCACCAATACGATTGCTTGAGGTCATGGTACATCTTGGAACTTCCTGGATGTATCGAGAGGAGGGAGTCATGTGCTTCGTTCATTATGAGCTTCCTGAGATCACCTTTGGGAACCACAATCCTGTCCTCAAAGAACAAGGTGTCTTTCTCGTCAACGCGATAGCACTTGTTCTTGGGAGTACCCTTAGCAATACCATGTTTCACTTTTTGCACCATAGCATCACTGAGTTGGGCCTCACGGATTTGATCTTCCAAGGTAGGAGCAACTTGAAGGTTTGCAAGAAAGCCTTGCGGAACGACTTGGAGGTTGAGCTTCCTGAATGATTCACAAAGTTCAGGCTGAAATGGTTTGAGAAGGAGACTGTTGCAACACGCCTTTCTGCCCAAGGCATCTGCAATGACATTGGCCTTGCCAGGAGTATATTCAATGCTTGGATCGTACTCTTGAATCATCTCAACCCAACAAGTCTGGCGAAGGTTAAGGTTTGGCTGAGTGAAGATGTACTTCAAGCTCTTGTGATCGGTGAAGATGTCCACTTTTCTGCCCAACAGAAGGTGTCTCCACGTGATCAAGGCATGAACAACTGCTGCTAGCTCAAGATCATGTGTGGGGTAATTCTTCTCATTTGGTTTCAGCTGACGAGAAGTGTATGCCACAATCTTCTTGTCTTGCATGTGAACACCACCAAGACCTTGCAATGAAGCATCACAAAAGACTTCATAAGGCTTGGACTCATCCAGAGGGTAATTACCGGAGCAGAAATGAGCTTCTCTTTGAGTGTCTTGAATGCCACATCACAATCAGGAGTCCACAAGTACTTGACATTCTTCTGCAACAGGTTGGAGAGATGCTTGGCAATCTTGGAGAAGTTCTCAACGAACCTTCTGCAATAGCTAGCGATACCAAGGAAGCTTCAGAGTTTCTTGATATTATGTGGAGGTTCCCAGTTGACAATAGCTTCAAACTTCTCGGGGTTCACAGAAATGCCCTCGGCAGAGATAATATGGCCAAGATAGAGGACTTTATCAAGCCAAAATTCACATTTGGAGAACTTCGCATAGAACTTGTGCTCACGGAGCATGTCAAGGACCAAACAGAGGTGCTTGGCTTGGTCTTCTTTATTCTTGGAGAGTACCAAGATATCATCGAGGTAGACGAGAACAAATTCATTGGTGTAGGGGTTGAATATGAAGTGCATCATCCGAGATAAAGTGGGTGGAGTATTTGCAAGGCCGAAAGACATGACCGTGTATTCATAGGAGCCATAGCTTGTTCTGAATGCGGTCTTGGGAATATCCTCTTCATGGATACGAATTTGATGGTAACCCATCCGGAGATCGAGTTTCGAGAACACCTTGGCTCCTTTGAGCTACTCGAACAATTCATTGATATTGGTGAGCGGGTACTTATTCTTTATTGTCTTCTTGTTCAATGGCCGGTAATCAACGCTAAGGCGTTCCGTACCATCCTTCTTCTTGAGAAATAGAACACCACAGCCCCAAGGAGAAGTACTAGGTGTGATTAGACCCATACGTTCTTGCTCATCGAGTTGTTTCTTCAGCTCCTTCAACTCTTTAGGAGAAAGCTTGTACGGACGCCGACATGCTGGTTCAGTACCGGGTTCAAGTTCAATGACGAATTCAACTGGACGGTTAGGAGGCATGCCTGGAAGCTCTTCAGGGAATACATCCTCATATTCACGAATCACCGGAATATGAAAATGACATTAATCTCGCCCTTGTCATTGATAGAGAATAGCCTGATTGTGTTATCTCGAGCTGCAAAGATAACCATGTCTTCGGAAGGATAAGTTAGATTGACCTCCTTATTAGCACAATCAATAAGTGCATCATGCTTCGAGAGCCAATCCATCCCGAGAATAAGATCAATGTCCGAGTTACCGAGAACAACCGGGGAAACCAGAAAACTGTAATCACCCATATGAATAGATATGTCCGGAGCAAACACGCTAGAATGCATTAGTTTTCCCGGAGAAACAATTGATAACTCCCTTGGCAAATTTTTGGTGTCAAAATTGTTCTTCGATGCAAAAGGTTGAGACATGAAAGAGCATGATGCACCCGAATCAAACAAGACTTTACCAGGAATTGAGGTGACCAGAAGATTACCAATTATCACATCAGAAGAATTCTCTGCTTGAGCTGCATTCATCGGATTCACTCTTGCTGACTTGGGATTGTGCTTGACAATAGCATTGCTGACAGGTGGAGGAGGCGGAAGGTGCCTTTCAGTGCACTTGTTTGCATAGTGACCCTTCTAGCCACACTTGTTGTGAGTAACTTCTGAAAGAGGCCGATGATAAGGACCACTTGGTCTTGGAGCTTGGAACTGAGGCTTGGACTGGTTGCTTGGGTTGGGTGGGTGGGAGAATCCACGACCACCTGAGTGCTTGTTGTTGCTTGGAGGATGGAGCACTGGAGGAGGCGGAAGCCAGAACTTCTGCTGCTGGGCAACCACTTGAGAGGAAGAGGAGGAGTGAACATCATCTCTAATCCTCTTTTTGGAAGCTTCACACTTGAGCTGAGCTATCTCTTGCTTCAGAGCCATATTGTAGAATTGGTCAAATTCATCCGGCTCGAACAAGGTGAGAGCAAGTTGGAGTTCATCTTTCAGACCACCTCGGAACTGATATATCTTGCTCTTGGCATCGGGGATGTCTTGCTTCGCATAATGGGCAAGATTCTGGAACTTGACATTGTATTGATAGACGGACATGGTGCCTTGCTTCAGGTTGCGGAATTGCTCACGCATGCCTTCAATGACACTGGTTGGAATGTGATGAGAGCGGAAATCTTTGCAGAAGTCAGCCCACGAGATCTCACGATCACCTCTGGAGTCTTTGTACTATTGCCATCAATCAACAGCTTGATCTTTGAGTTGGAAAGCGGCAAACTTGACATAATCCTTAGGCCTCACGTTACTTCATTCAAAGTGCTTTTTGATGTCTGTGATCCAATCTTCAGCATCTAGCGGGTCCACACAGTAACTGAACGACTTTGGTTGGTTTGCCAGGAATTGGTTTAGTGTCGCAAAGTGAGGTTGATTGAACAGATTGCCTTGGCCTTGGTTCCCATGATTGCCTTGATTTGCTTGGTTGGCTTGGAAATTCTGCATCATCTGCATGAGCATCTGAGTGTTCTGGTTGGTTGCTTGCATAATCGTTCTCCATGTCTCAGACGGAGGAGGAGGGGAAGGAGGACGTTTAGGAGGACGCTCTTCTTCACCTTCTTGGTTTGGGTTGGGAACCTTCTTAGGAGCCATCCTGAATATGATGACAACCGTTAGCCATTGATGCAAAAAGATAAGTTGAATCAACGGCTAGATATTTGCAACATAAAGTCTTCTGAATAAACATTTGAACAAAATGAACGAATGAATTCCACAGCTTAATGGTACACCAATCTTATCGAGAAGCCAATTGGGAGACAAAAAGATAAAATAAAAACAACAAGGTGCAGATGGAACAAATACATGATAGAAGTTTCGTCCCACATGTTCGTGCTGAATGTCCCATGGTACGTGTTACAAAGGGTCTTGCAATCCCCGGATCAGCATAGCCAAGGACCCTTTAAGATGCAACTCCCAATTGGAACAACGCCCATGAAACCTCTTCACTCGATGTTGAACCCCAAACCTCATACCATGCACTCGTTGGAAAAATGCCTACGAGCTACTTGAAACCCACCTATTAATTCCCGAAGCTTTCCGGTTATGCAATCTGGTGTTGGGGATACAGGGGAAGCACCACGCACTCAACTCTAAACCTACATCCAGCTGTATCCATCCGTCAACACATAACCAGTCATCCTCGAAAACTGTTTACCTCGGACCTTCGAAACGCATCCGCTATACTAGCTGTGTCAATACTCCCGAACTATCTCCCCAGTATTGGGTGACGTCGGGGTTATCTCACCACTAACCGCATAGAAGAGTTTTATATGTCGACCGTCATAAGTATTCTAGAACCGCTACGATACAGTTGTGACGACAACACCTCGGATCTCAACACCCCGGGACACTGCCACAACCCCTAAATGACAAGAGGCATCGAGAACAATGTTCTCGTCACAAAGATATCGGAACAATCCAAACAATACTCGCGTGATCCTAAAAAAAATTAGTGAATTTTTGAGAGTAGAGGAGATAGAACAACGCCAGGAGTCCTCACCAGAGCGATGAAGGGGAAGAGGAGTAAAAAGAAATCCTACTCTCCGATATATATAGGACTCAAAACATTTTTTGTGTGTGTGCCTAGAGTCAATCGTCAGCGATTAGATCAATCAGGGGGCTCCTAGGTCGGAGAAGGCTCTGAATACCAAATTGTAATGCCTAGTATGTGGCTATGTCCCCCACGTGCCGAGGCACGATTTAAGGACATAAACGCATACTAGAATGATCTCAAGTATGGTATCTTTGCACATCTCATGTAAAATTCAGGGATGAAATTGTAAATTGATAGTTGGCTTACACTCGCCACGTCACACAATGAAATACAATAACATACATCATACAAAGAACATCAGTGTCCGACTACGGACGAAATCCAAAAGAGAAAGATACCATAAATAACACAAGCTCGGATCCTCCTAGTAAGAACCACTACTGATCGTCGGGATAAGACACATAGTAACGTCCACGCTCTTCATCGAACTCCCAGTGAAATTCCGAACCATCTCCTGCATAGTTCTCAACGGTATCTGCATCTGGTATGTGTTGAATCTGTGAGCCACAGAGGACTCAGCAACCCCGTTCCCGGGTATCAAAACAACCAAAACCTTAGGTGTGGAAAGGCCGTAAACAAGGGTTGCAGCAAGCATTAAGCACTAGCTTACGAGTTTAGAGCGAGAAGAGAACAAGTGCCAACGATCGCCCAGTTGATCAAGAAGTGATCCTAGCTACTCACAATCAAACATAAACCCAGCGTGTTCACTTCCCAAAGCCCTTCGGAAAGAACCCATCACAGTTACTCACACCTGTAGTGTAATCATGAATAAGGTGTCAAGTTATCTACAACCGGATATTAACAAATTCCCATCTGCCACATAACCGCGGGCACGGCTTTCGAAAGATCAAAACCCTGTAGGGGTGTCCCAACTTAGCCCATCACAAGCTCATGATCTGCGGAGTCGCAACTCCAAGGTGGGAAGACCCGAGTATTCCCAGAATCCTGTGCTTAAGATATTTCGACAAAGGTAAAACTAATCCAGCAAGACCTCCCGACGTGCCGACACCCTGATAGTAGCCGCGCGTATCTCATCTCAGGCCATGACCGGATGGGCGATCCTACAGGTAAAACCAATCCTCGAGTTTCCTCGTGGTGGCCTCGCATAACCCCCAGCTTGGACCAACACTTAAGAGGAGCACTAGCCCGGGTTGTTGATTAAGAACTCGGGTTTGCAATGCCCTATGCAAGTTTTAGTTATTAGGCAAAAGTAAAACCAACGTTGGGCCTTGCTGGAATAGCTTTAAACAGAGCGAATTATCAAGGGGGGCCCATAAACCCCAACCGTGTTAAGAACGCAAAATCAAGGAACATAACACCGGTTTATCGGTTCCTAAGGTGGCATGAGTGGAACAAAACACCAAGCAGAAAGGCTTAGCCTTCCACCCATTACCAGTATATAGGTGAATTAGTGTAACAGGTATTTATATTGTGTTATCCCAATAACAAGTTCATCATGGAGCAATCTTCAAAACTTCACCTGCAACTAACAACACTATAAGAGGGGTTGAGCGATGCGTACTTAGCCAAACAACAGTTTGCTAGGAAGGCGGTTAGAGTGTTTCATGGCAACAATAGGAGGGCTGACGAACAGGAAAAATGGGCATCGAGGCAATATCTGAAGAGCGAGACATCTAGCATAGGCAAAGATAGAAGTGATATCTGGGAATGGTCATCTTGCCTGGTGAGTCCACGGAGGGATCGTAACCTTGCTCCTCAAGCTCAGCCTCGAAAGGAACTTTGAACTCCGAATCGGCTCCCAGCTCTATCCAACACAAGAGCACACCAACGGCATAATATCAAACACGGTGCAATCCACAATCAACATGATGCAAGTCATATCATGGGGTGCAAGTATGATGTGCGTATGCATGAGGATGCTCTTGAGCCTAAGGAGAAGATGATGGAAATGGCTTCATCTTGGGAAACCAAGCAAGCCACTGGATAGAGGGAAAGTTTTCGGTTGAAATCGATATAAAGATCACCGGAAATGGATGCACGGTTTGCAAATGACAAGCAAAACAAGATGCAATGCAAAACCGCAGTTTACAGCAACATGGCATCTTTGGAGCAAGAAATAATTATGCTACATCATCCACACATGGAGACAAAAGGCATGGATGTGAAATAGACATGATACTTAACAAGCATGAACTGAGAGCACACCCAAAAACTTACTGGAACATAATTAAACAAGCATGGCAAGATGCAGTAAATTTACAGAATTCTCAGACTTAGTGAAAATTACAAGGCATGGCAGAATTACAATGAGTAGGCATGTTTGCAAGCTTGTAAATCTCAACTCAAAGCATATCATGGCTTGTGAAGATATCCAACATCAAGAAGACATATTTGAGAAGCTACTCATGGCAAGAACATTGTCATAGGATGCATAGAACACTAGATATTCACATGGCAAAACTGAACTTGTTGATAACATGCTGTCAGATACATTTTATAGCATCTTGAGAGCATGAAAACAACAAGCTACAGCAAGCCATCACACTAGATATTCACATGGTAAAAATTCATGGATGAAAATGTAAAAGATAGTTGGCTTACACTCGCCACGTCACACAATGAATAGAATAACATACATTCATCCAAATAACACATGGTCCGACTACGGACAAAATCCAAACGAGAAAGATACCATAAACACAAGCCCGGATCCTCCTAGTAAGAACCACTACTGATCGTCGGGATACGAAACATAGTAACGACCACGCCCTTCATCGAACTCCCAGTGAAGTTCTGAACCATCTCCTGCATTGTTCTCAGCGGTACCTGTATCTGGTGTGTGTTGAAACTGTGAGCCACAAAGGACTCAGCAATCCCGTTCTCGGGTATCAAAACTACCAAAGCCTTAGGTGTGGAAAGGTTACTAAAGTGTTGCAGCAAGCACTAAGCACTAGCTTACGAGTTTAGAGCGAGAAGGGAACTAGTGCCAACGGTCGCCAAGTTGATGAAGAAGTGATCCTAGCTACTCACGATCAATCACAACCCCACCGTGTTCACTTCCCGAAGCCCTTCGAAAAGAGACCATCACGGTTACTCACACATGTAGTGTATTCTTATGAATATGGTGTCAACTTATCTACAACCGGATATTAACAAATTCCCATCCACCACATAACTGCGGGCATGACTTTCGAAAGAGCAAACCCTGCAGGGGTGTCCCAACTTAGCCCATCACAAGCTCACGATCTGCGGAGTCGCAACTCCAAAGTGGGAAGACCCGAGTATTCTTGGAATCCCGTGCTCAAGATATTTCGATAAAGGTAAAACTAATCCAGCAAGACCTCCCGGCATGCCGACACCCTGATAGTAGCCGCGCGTATCTCGTCTCAGGACACGACCGAATAGGTCAGCCTACAGGTATATACCAAACCTCGGGTTTCCCCGTGGTGGCCCCGCAGTCTACCCAGTTTGGACCAACACTCATGAGGAGCACCGGCCCGGGTTGTTAATTAAGAACTCGGGTTTGCAACGCCCTATGCAAGTTTTAGTTATTAGGCAAAAGTAAAACCAATGTTGGGCCTTGCTGGAAAAGCTTTAAGCAGTGCGAATTATCAAGGGGGGCCCATAAACCCCAACCGTGTTAGGAACGCAAAATCAAGGAACATAAAAACGGTTTATCGGGTCCTAAGGTGGCATGAGTGGAACAAAACACCAAGCAGAAGGCCAAGCCTTCCACCCATAGCCAATGTATAGGTGCATTAGTATTAAACATGTATATATATTGTGTTATCCCAATAACAAGTCCAACATGGAGCAATCTTCAAAACTTCACCTGTAACTAACAACGCTATAAGAGGGGCTAAGCAAAGCGTACTTAGCCAATCAACGGTTTGCTAGGAAGGCGGTTAGAGTGTTTCATGGCAACAATAGGAGGCTGACAAACAAGAATAGGCATCGAGGCATATCTAAAGAACGAGACAACTAGCATAGGCAAAGGTAGAGGTGATATCGGGGAATGGTCATCTTGCCTGTTGAGTCCACGAAGGGATCGTAACCTTGCTCCTCAAACTCAGTCTCGGTAGGAACCTCGAACTCCGAATCATCACCGGGCTCTAACCTACACAACAATACAAACACCGGAACAACAATCAATCATCATGCAATGCTCAAACACATGATGCAAGACATGATGCATATGAATGTGGGTAGGATCTGATGCATCTCAAATGAACATGATGGGTGCACATGTGACATGGCAATAACAAGCTCACAACACATGTAGGAACACAAGCAAAAGGAAAACAAGAACTAACATAGTCACAAGAGGTTACATAGTTGAATTAAGCAAGCACCCAACAAGTATTAAAAGTTTCTTAACATGGCAAGGGGTGCAACTAGGATCAACAACATCATGCTAGCATTTTAAATGCGCCGGAAAGAACAAACAACAATTTCCAGAAACTCCCATGATCATAATAACACATATAGGACAGATCTGATAAAGTCATATTTTAGAGTTGTCAAACATGCAAAGTAACAGCACCATCTTAATCTCACATTTTTCCACCCCAAATACATATAAAGTTTGTCAAATTTGGAGCTAGGGTTATTTAGTTATGATATTAACAAGTTTGAGCATATTTAAACACAAAATAATTCAAACAACAATTTAAATGTTTTTAACATGGCAACAAACTGCATATAAATATTCTACACTAAAAACTAGGTAGTTTTCATATATAAAGTATTTTAAACAGATGCATATATTAAAAGATAAGAATTATGCAAAGAAAATGCAAAAACTGAAATTAAAAAGAAAACAGAAAAGGAAAAAGGCTAAACTGACACGGCCTCATCTAGCTCTAGTCGCTGACCCGTGGGTCCAGGGGAACTAACGTGGCGCCAGTGGGTGTGGGAGAGGGTGTGAGCGAGCTAGGAGGCTGACAGTTGGGACCGGCCTGTCAGTGGGTCAAAAACAAAAACATAATGGGGCCTAAATCCACTGCCCCGGCGGGGATTCGAACCTGGGTCTCCCCAGTGAAGGCGCGGCATGAATACCAGCATGGCTAGGCATGGTTGTTGGCAAGGAAAAGGGCTTGGGCCTTTTGATCTACCTAGTCGAGCTTCTCTGAGAGAAGATGACAGCTAATATACGACGGCGCTGGCGAGGGCAGCCGTGGCGATGGCGGGGCTAGAGAGGTCATGGCGGGCGTGCGGGATACGGTTGCGGAGCCGGGAGTGAGCAACTGCAGGTCGCCGGAGTTGCGGTTGTGCGTGCTCAAGCAGAACAGAGGACGAGCCGTGGCCTCATGGTGATGCTCGCCGGCGACGCGAGTGTGCAACACAGCGGGCCTCGACGCTATAAGACAGAAGCGGGTGTGCGGAATTGCGTGGGGGAGTGCGGGGTGGAGCGGCGGAGAGATGTGCTCGTGTGTGCATGTGCAAGATCCGGAGCGCCTAACAAAAACACTGCAACTATGGCTAGGGCATGGCGGACATGAACTTGGCATGAACAAAACGGCGCCTACGGAGATCTATGGACGACAAGAAGCGGCAGGGGGAGTTGGGTATACCTCATATACCTGTGACAAGAAGAAGAGGTCGAGGACTCGACGGAGTAGGCACGAGGCAGCTCTGAACTTGGCGGATCTCTGACCGAGAAGAAGAGGAAGAAGACAACATCGTGCAGCTCGAACTCGAGGTCGTGGCGTCGCAAGCGTCATAGTAGGAGACGTAGGGTAACTTAGCGGACGCTCCCACGGCGGCAGGAGAGGACTGAGGAGGTCGGAGAGGCTACCCCGAGCTCGAGCTCTAGCTCGGCCGGAGCATGGTGGCAGGGCGACGGCGTGGCTCGAGGCGGCTTACTTGGGCGGCGGTAAGGCAAGTAGAGGAAAGGGATCGGCCAAGGAGGAACCCTAGGGCACCGGGGAAAAGATTTTATAGGGCTAGGGAAGCTACTCCGGCCGTCAAATCGATCGGATGTCGATGTGGCACGCGTGGATGTCCTGCCGTACAGAGGTAGGGGACGCACTGTGCGTGTGGGCTTGCTGGGCCTGCGGGAGGCTGGAGCTGGTCCGCTAGCAGCTGTTGTGGCTGCGGCGCCTAGGTGGGCTGCTGGGTGCGGGAGGCCCAGGTAAGTCCCCTTTTCCTTATTCTTTACAAATTCTGTTTAGTTAAATAAACAGCTGAATAAAAGAAAAGTACAGGGGCTCGGTGAGGATTTTGATAGATATAAAAATATCCTCAAGCTCCTGGAATTATACACTATTTTATAAAATCGTCCTGGGCGTTTTTAGAGGAAGTAAAATAATTCAAGTTTGAATTAAATTCAAACTTGAGCCATTTTAAAACCTAACCAAAACAATTCCAAAAGAGGTGAAGTCTGGCATAGGTGTTTAAGACATATAGCAAGAATTGTTGGGAGGAGAAGAACATTAAAGGAGGAGGCTAGAGAGCACTTAGCAAAATTAAAAGAAAGAGAGAAAGAGAGAAGGGGAGGTGGTGAAACTAGAAGATGATCAAACCTAGACTACACATGTATCAAAGCAACACTAAACCCACAATGCACATGGTGATAGTGAGAATGCATCATGGCAATGTTGAATGCAATATGATGAGGTCATGATGCAATGATGATAATGAAGTAGTGCAAGAATGCATAAAGAAAAGAAAAAAAATGACAATGCAAAAGAGAAGGCATAATTGAAAAGAACCCCCAAGGAAAGAACATGGATCAAATGGTAAATCTTATATTGCCACAAATGGAAGGTATTACAAATGGGGTGTTACACTCTAGCAACCCATCATCTACTTATTACTTCCCAATGCCTTCCTCTAGGCCGAAACAATGGTGAAATGTGATGTAGTCGACGTTCACATAACACCACTAGAGGAAAGACAACATACATCTCATCAAAATATTGAACGAATACCAAATTCACATGACTACTTATAGCAAGACTTCTTCCATGTCCTCAGGAACAAACGTAACTACTCAAAAATCATATTCATGTTTGTAATCAGAGGGATATTAATATGCATAATGCATCTGAACATATGATCTTCCACCGGATAAACCAACTAGCATCAACTACAAGGAGTAATCAACACTACTAGCAACCCACAGGTACCAATATGAAGTTTTGATACAAAGATTGGATACAAGAGATGGACTAGGGTTTCAGAGGAGATGGTGCTAGTGAAGATGTTGATGAAGATAATGTTACATCTCCAACGTATCTATAATTTTTGATTGTTCCATGCTATTATATATGATGTTTTGGATGTTTAATGGGCTTTATCATACACTTTTATATTATTTTTGGCACTAACCTATTAACCCAAAGGCCCAGTGCAGATTGCTGTTTTTTTGCCTATTTCAGGGTTTCGCAGAAAAGGAATATCAAACGGAGTCCAAACGGAATGAAACCTCCGCGAGAGTTATTTTTGTTACAATATCATCACAGAAGACTTGGAGTACACGCGAGGGAACGAAGGAGGCAGCCACGAGGGTCCAGGGCGCGCCCCCTCCAACAGGGCACGCCCCCACCCTCGTGGGCCCCCTTTGGCTCCCCCGATGCCCTCCTTCCTCCTATATATACCCATATACCCTGAAAACATTGAGGCAACATAGAAAACCCTAATTCCACCACCGCAACCTTCTGTTCCCATGAGATCCCATCTTGGGGCCTGTTCCGGAGCTCCGCCGGAAGGGGGATCTTCCACGGAGTACTTCTACATCAACACCATTGCCTCACCATGAGTTGTGAGTAGTTTACCACAGACCTTCGGGTCCATAATTATTAGCTACATGGCTTCTTCTCTCTCTTTGGATCTCAATACCAAGTTCTCATTGGTCCTCGAGGAGATCTATTCGATGTAATCTTTTTGCGGTGTGTTTGTCGAGATCCGATGAATTGTAGGTTTATGATCAAGATTATCTATGAGAAATATTTGGTTCTTTTCTGAATTCTTTTCAGAATTGTTTTATGTATGATTATAATATCCTTGCAAGTCTCTTCGAAATATCGGTTTGGTTTGGCCTACTAGATCTATAGTTCTTGCAATGGGAGAAGTGCTTGGCTTTGGGTTCAATCTTGCGGTGTCCTTTCCCAGTGACAGCAGGGCCAGCAAGGCACGTATTGTAATGTTGCCATCGAGGATAAAAAGATGGGGTTTATATCATATTGCTTGAGTTTATCCCTCTACATCATGTAATCTCTCTTAAAGCATTACTATGTTCTTATGAACTTAATACTCTAGATGCATGCTGGATAGCGGTCGATGTGTGGATTAATAGTAGTAGATGCAGAATCGTTTCGGTCTACTTGTCACGGACGTGATGCATATATATAGTGATCATGCCTAGATATTCTCATAATTATTCGCTTTTCTATCAATTGCTCGACAGTAATTTGTTGACCCACCGTAGAATTCTGCTATCATGAGAGAAGCCACTAGTGAAACCTATGGCCCCAGGGTCTATTCTAAACATATTAATCTACAATCTAATTTACTTTGTTGTTTTTACTTTCTGTTCTTATATCCAAAAATAACAAAAATATAACACTATCCTATCTATCAAATCTCACTTTCGTAAGTGACCGTAAAGGGATTGACAACCCCTTATCGCGTTGGCTGCAAAGTTCTTATTTGTTTGTGCATGTGCGAGGGACTCGCGCGTGAGGGGTTGTTAATCCCTCAGTTTTTGAGAACCAAGGTATCAATCCAGTAGGAGAGCACGCACGAGTCCCTCGCACCTGCACAAACAAATAAGAACTTCACAGCCAACGCGATAAGGGGTTGTCAACCCCTTTACGGTCACTTACGAAAGTGAGATCTGATAGAGATGATAGTTTCATATTTTTGGTATTTTTGGATATAAGAACAAAAAGTAAATGCGGAAAAGTAAAGTAGATTGTTGATTTGATATTTTGAGAATAGACCCGGGGGCCATAGTTTTCTCTAGTGGCCTCTCTCATGATAGCGATATTCTACGGCGGGTAAACAAATTACTGTGGAGCAATTGATAGAAAAGTGAATACTTATGAGACTATCTAGGCATGATCATTATATATAGGCATCACGTTCGAGACAAGTAGACCGAAGCGATTCTGCATCTACTACTATAACTCCACACATCGACCGCTATCCAGCATGCATCTAGAGTATTAAGTTCATAATAATAGAGTAACGCCTTAAGAAAGATGACATGATGTAGAGGGATAAACTCAAACATAGTGATATAAACCCCATCTTTTTATCCTCGATGGCAACAATACAATACGTGCCTTGCTGCCCCTACTTTCACTGGGAAAGGAAGATTGAACCCAAAGCCAAGCACTTCTCCAATTGCAAGAAATATAGATCTAGTAGGCCAAACCAAACCAATAATTCAAAGAGACTTGCAAGGATATTATAATCATACATAAAGAGTTCAGAAAAGAACCAAATATTTCTCAAAGATAATCTTGATCATAAACCCACAATTCATCTTATCTCGACAAACACACCGCAAAAAGAGATTACATTGAATAGATCTCCTCGAAGACCGAGGAGAACTTGGTATTGAGATCCAAAGAGAGAGAAGAAGTCATCTAGATACTAGCTATGGACCCGAAGGTCTGTAGTAAACTGCTCACAACTCATGGTGAGGCGATGATGATGATGTAGAAGCACGCCTTGGTAGATCCCCCCTCCGGCGGAGCTCCAGAACAGGCCCCAAGATGGGATCTCACGGGAACAGAAGGTTGCGGCGGTGGAACTATGGTTTTCTCTGTTGTTCTGATGGTTTCGGGGTACGTAGGTATATATAGGAGGAAGGAGGGCCCCGGGGGCCAAACGTAGGGCCCACGAGGCAGGGGGGCGCCCTATAAGGGGGGCGCCCCCACCCTCGTGGACGCCACGTCAGCGCTACTCCGTGGTTCTCAAGTCTCCCGTGCATATTTTGCTCCAAAAATATCTCTCCCGAAGGTTTCATTCCATTTGGACTTCGTTTGATATTCCTTTTATGTAAAACCCTGAAATAGGCAAAAACACAACAATCCGGACTGGGCATTTGGGTTAGTAGGTTAGTCCGAAAAATAATATAAAAGTGTATAACAAAGCCCATTAAACATCCAAAACATCATAAATAATAGCATGGAACAATAAAAAATTATAGATACGTTGGAGACGTATCAAGCATCCCCAAGCTTAATTCCTACTCGTCCTCGAGTAGGGAAATGATAAAAATAGAATTTTTGATGTGGAATGCTAACCAACATAGTTTTTTCAGTGTAATTCTCGTAATTGTGGCATGAATGTTCAGATATGAAAGATTCAAGACAAAAGTCTATATTGACATAAGAAATAATAATACTTCAAGCATACTAACAAAGCAATCATGTCTTCTCAAAATACTATGCCTAAAGAAAGTTATGCCTACAAAATCATATAGTCTGGCTATGCTCCCTCTTCATCACACAAAATATTCATATCATGCACAACCCCGGTTTCAGCCAAGCACTTGTTTTCATACTCTATTCTTTCAAACCTTTCAACTTTCACGCAATACATGAGCGTGAGCCATGGACATAGCACCATGGGTGGAATAGAGAGGTGGTTGTGGAGAAGACAAAAAGGAGGGAAATAGTCTCACATCGACTAGGCGTATCAACGGGCTATGGAGATGCCCATCAATCGATATCGATGTGAGTGAGTAGGGATTGCCATGCAACGGATGCACTAGAGCTAAAAATGTATGAAAGCTCAACAAAAGAAACTAAGTGGGTGTGCATCCAACTTGCTTGCTCACGAAGACCTAGGTCATTTGAGGAAGCCCATCGTTGGAATATACAAGTCAAGTTCTATAATGTAAATTCCTACTAGTATATGAAAGTGACTAAACATGAGACTCTCTATCATTAAGAACATGGTGATACTTTGAAGCACAAGTGTGGAAAAAGATAGTAGCAATTGTCCCTTTTTTTTGGGCCTTTCTTTTTCCTTTGGCCTTTCTTTTTTTTCTTCTTTTTTTGGAGTGGCTTTCTTTATTTAGCCTTTCCTCACATGGGACAATGCTCTAATAATGATGATCATCACACTTTCATTGAATTACAACTCGATACTAGCACAGAGTATGACCTATATGAATGCCTCCGACGGTGTACCGGGATGTGCAATGAATCAAGAGTGACATGTATGAAAAATTATGCATGGTGGCCTAGCCACAAATATGATGTCAACTACATGATCATGCATGGCAATATGACAATATGAAGCGTGTCATATGAACGGAACGGTGGAAAGTTGCATGGCAATATATCTCGGAATGGCTATGGAAATGCCATGATAGGTAGGTATGGTGGCTGTTTTGAGGAAGATATATGGTGGCAGTTTTGAGGAAGGATATATAGTGGGTGTATGGTACCGGCGAAAGTTGCGCGGTACAAGAGAGGCTAGCAATGGTGGAAGGGTGAGAGTGCGTATAATACATGGACTCAACATTAGTCATAAGAACTCATATACTTATTGCAAAAATATACGAGTCATCAAAACAAAGTAATCAACGCATGCTCCTAGGGGGGAGGTTGGTAGGAGTTAACCATCGCACGCCCCCGACCTCCACACAAAGGATGACACTCTACAAATACCTCATGCTCTAACTTCGTCACATAGCGGTTCACCATACGTGCATGCTATGGGAATCACTAACTTTAACACAAGTATTTCTCAAATTCATAATAACTCCACTAGCATGACTCTAATATCACTATCCTCATATCTCAAAACAATTATCAAGCATCCAACTTCTCATCATATTCAATGCACTTAGTGTGAAAGTTTTTACTACATTCATCTTGGATGCCTATCATGTTAAGGCTAGTTTTGTAGCCAAAGCACATCACCATGCTGTTTTAATAGACTCTCAAAAGGATATAAGTGAAGCATGAGATATCAACAATTTCTACAAAATATAATCACCACCGTGCACTCAAAGATATAAGTGAAGCACTAGAGCAAAAGTTATTCAACTCAAAAGATATAAGTGAAGCACATAGAGTGTTCTATCAATTCCTAGGCCATATTTAATTCTCTCAAAAAGGTGTGTCCAGCAAGGATAATTGTGGCAAACTAACAAGCAAAGATTCAAATTATACATGACTCTCCAAGTAAAACACATATCATGTGGTGAATAAAAATATAGCTCCGAGTATAGTTACCGATAGATGAAGACGAAAGAGGGGATGCCTTTCGGGGCATCCCCAAGCTTAGGCTTTTGGTTGTCCTTGAATTTTACCTTGGGGTGCCTTGGGCATCCCCAAACATAGGCTCTTGCCACTCTATGTTCCATAGTCCATCAAAGCAATACTCAAAACTTGAAAACTTCACAACACAAAACTTAGACAAAAATCTCGTGAGCTCCGTTAGTACAAGAAAACAAACCACTACTCAAAGGTACTACAATGAATTCATTCTTTGTTTATATTGCTGTTAAACCTACTGTATTCCAACTTCTCTATGATTCATACCTCCTAATACTACTCATAGATGCATTGAAATAAGCAAACAACACACGAAAAACAGAATCTGTCAAAAACAGAACAGTCTGTAGTAATCTGTAACTTCCGCATACTTTTGTAACTCCAAAAAATTAAAATAAATTGGTAAACGTGAGGAATTTGTTTATTAATCATCTGCAAAACGAATCAACTAAATAGCACACTCCAGTAAAATCTTGTGACCATTCTAGCGAGCGCTAACAATTCTGTTTTTCACAGTATGATCATATAAACTTCACACAAGTCTTCCCAAAGGTTCTACTTGGCACAAACACTAGTTAAAACACAAAACCACATCTAAACAGAAGCTAGATGCAATATTTATTCCTAAACAGAAGCAAAAACAAAAAATATAAAATTGGGTTGCCTCCCAACAAGCGCTATCGTTTTACGCCCCTAGCTAGGCACGATACATGGATAAATCTAGGTATTGCCATCTTTGGAAGGCAATCCATAAGTGGCTCTCATAATAGATTCATATGGTAATTTGATTTTCTTCCTAGGAAAGTGTTCCATCCCTTTCCTTAACGGAAATTGGAATCTAATATTTCCTTCCTTCATATCTATAATTGCACCAATCGTTGTAAGGAAAGGTCTACCAAGAATAATAGGACATGAAGGATTGCAATCTATATCAAGAACAATGAAATCTACGGGCACATAATTCCTATTGGCAACAATAAGAACATCATTAATCCTTCCCATAGGTTTCTTAATAGTGGAATCCGCAAGATGCAAATTTGAAGAACAATCATCAAGCTCATGGAACCCTGGCAAATCACACAAATCAACTTCAATTTAACAATATCGTTATCCGTATCCCTTTTCTTTTGCATATCACACAAATCAACAAAGTTGTTTAGATGGGTAGCGGCATCTTCACTAGGAAGGCCGGAAAAGTGATCTTTCATGACAAGATTCAACAAAGCAGCATTGATCTCACAAGATTCAACATCGGTAATAGGAGCAATCGGAGTGCTAATAAAATCATTATTGTTGGTATTGGAGAAGTCACACAATTTGGTATTGTTTTGAGCCATAGTGAAAAGCAAGCAATCCAACACACAAGCAAACAAGAAGCAAGTGAACGATAAACACACGACGGAAGAAGAGGAAATAAAACGGCAGGGGTGAAGTGGGGGAGAGGAAAATGAGAGGCAAATAAATGTAATGCGAAGGATAACGATTTGTGATAGGTACTCGGTATATGACTTTTGCATAAGCCTCCCCGGCAACGGTGCAAGAAATTCTTCTTGCTACTTCTCGAGCTTGCGTTGTATTCCCTCGAAGAGGAAAGGGTGATGCAGCACAGTAGCGTAAGTATTTCCCTCAGTTTTTGAGAACCAAGGTATCAATCCAGTAGGAGACCACGCGCGAGTCCCTCGCACCTGCACAAACAAATAAGAACTTCGCAGCCAACGCGATAAGGGGTTGTCAATCCCTTTACGGTCACTTACGAAAGTGAGATATGATAGAGATGTTAGTTTGATATTTTTGGTATTTTTTGATATAAGAACAGAAAGTAAAAGCGGAAAAGTAAAGTAGATTGTAGATTGATATGTTGAGAATAGACCCGGGGGCCATAATTATCTCTAGTGGCTTCTCTCATGATAGCGATATTCTACGGCGGGTAAACAAATTACTTTCGAACAATTGATAGAAAAGCAAATACTTATGAGACTATCTAGGCATGATCATTATATATAGGCATCACGTCCGAGACAAGTAGACCGAAACGATTCTGCATCTACTACTATAACTCCACACATCGACCGCTATCCAGCATGCATCTAGAGTATTAAGTTCATAAGAACAGAGTAACGCCTTAAGCAAGATGACATGGTGTAGAGGGATAAACTCAAACATAGTGATATAAACCCCATCTTTTTATCCTCGATGGCAACAATACAATACGTGCCTTGCTGCGCCTACTATCACTGGGAAAGGACACCGTAAGATTGAACCCAAAGCCAAGCACTTCTCCCATTGCAAGAACTATAGATCTAGTAGGCAAAACCAAAACAATAATTCGAAGAGACTTGCAAGGATATTATAATCATACATAAAGATTTCAGAAAGGAACCAAATATTTCTCCAAGATAATCTTGATCATAAACCCACAATTCATCGGATCTCGACAAACACACCGCAAAAAGAGATTACATCGAATAGATCTCCTCGAAGACCGAGGAGAACTTGGTATTGAGATCCAAAGAGAGAGAAGAAGCCATCTAGATACCAGCTATGGACCCGAAGGTCCGTAGTAAACTACTCACAACTCATGGTGAAGCGATGATGATGATGTAGAAGCACTCCGTGGTAGATCCCCCCTCCGGCGGAGCTCCGGAATAGGCTCCAAGGTGGGATCTCAAGGGAATAGAAGGTTGCGGCAGTGGAACTAGGGTTTTCTCTGTTGTTCTGATGGTTTCGGGGTACGTAGGTATATATAGGAGGAAGGAAGGCACCGGGGGCCAAACATGGGGCTCACGAGGTAGGGGCGCGCCCTATAGGGGGGGCCCCCCCACCCTCGTGGACACCATGTCAGCCCTACTCCGTGGTTCTAAAGTCTCCCGTGCGTATTTTGCTCCAAAAATATCTCTCCCGAAGGTTTCATTCCGTTTGGACTCCGTTTGATATTCCTTTTCTGTAAAACCCTGAAATTGGCAAAAAACAACAATCTGGAATGGGCCTTTGGGTTCGAAGGTTACTCCCAAAAATAATATAAAAGTGTATAACAAAGCCCATTAAACATCCAAAACATCATAAATTATAGCATGGAACAATCCAAAATTATAGATACATTGGAGACGTATCAGGGAGGCTTACGCAAAAGTCATATACCAAGTACCTATCACAAAGCATTATCCTTTGCATTACAATTTTTGCCTCTCGTTTTCCTCTCCCCCACTTCACCCTTGCCGTTTTATTTGCCCTTCTTTTTGCCGTGTGTTTACCATTCGCTTGCTTCTTGTTTGCTTGTGTGTTGGATTGCTTGCTTGTCACTATGGATCAGAACAATACCAAATTGTGTGACTTCTCCAATACCAACAATAATGATTTTATTAGCACTCCGATTGCTCCTATTATCGATGCTGAATCTTGTGAGATCAATGTTGCTCTGTTGAATCCTGTCATGAAAGATCAAGTTTCCGGCCTTCCTAGTGAAGATGCCGCTACCCATCTGAACAACTTTGTTGATTAGTTTTATATGCAAAAGAAGAGGGATACGGATAATGATATTGTTAAATTGAAGCTATTTTCGTTTTCACTTAGAGATCGTGCTAAAACTTGGTTTTCCTCTTTGCCTAGAAATAGTATTGATTCGTGGCATAAGTGCAAAGATGCCTTTATCTCTAAGTATTTTCCTCCTGCTAAGATTATCTCTCTTAGAAATGATATTATGAATTTTAAGCAACTAGATCATGAGCATGTTGCACATGCTTGGGAGAGAATGAAATTAATGATACGTAATTGTCCTACTCATGGTTTAAACTTATGGATGATTATACAAAACTTTTATGCTGGCTTGAATTTTGCTTCTAGAAATCTTTTAGATTCGGCCGCAGGAGGCACTTTCATGGAAACTACCTTAGGAGAAGCTACCAAACTCCTAGATAATATTATGGTTAACTACTCTCAATGGCATACTGAAAGATCTACTAGTAAAAAAGTGCATGCTATTGAAGAGATTAGTGTTTTGAGTGGAAAGATGGATGAACTTATGAAATTATTTTCTGCTAAGAGTGGTTCTTCTGACCCTAATGATATGCCTTTATCCACGTTGATTGAAAATAATAATGAATCTTTGGATGTGATGTTTGTTGGTAGGAATAATTTTGGTAACAATGCTTATAGAGGAAATGTCAGGACCGGGTTTTCGGGGTATTAAATCCCCAAAAGTGGCCCTTGTGCTCACCAGCCCCAGGATTACTGTTAGCTGGTGAGGCACCACTTGATACAAAAATTCCAAGCAAAGGTACAAAATATGTAGTACAAGACCATTCTGGCCTATAAGTACAACACAAGGTTTTCTAGTGGCTGATGGCGGAAGCGGTCTATAAGACGTCGGTGTTTGTGGGACTCCATTTCCCACGGGAACAGCTGACCGGGTTAACTCCTCTCTTCGCGAGGCTGCTATCACCGTTGCGTAGGTTCCGGGCGATCGTCGCAACGCTCCTCTCCATGCGAGAAATCTGGCCAAGACAATAGCCAGGGACAAGCCAGTGAGTACTTTGAATGTACTCACAAACATTATGAACGCGGTTGTAATGTAACAGAAAATAATCATACTCAGAATTATTCGGTGATCATATGGTTAGTTAATAAATAATAATCCATGTTGCACACTGGTTATCCATGTAAATATGAATATGCAATCGCGGAGTGATAATTAGATAAATAGCAATCATGCCACAGTCGGGCGTCTGAGCGACACCACATAATGGGCTTATAATAAAAGAAATAGCAAGCATGCCACAGTCGGGCGTTTGAGCGACACCACATAAAGGGCTTATAAAAGAAAGAAATAGCAAGCATTGCCACAGTCGGGCGTCTGAGCGACACCACATAAAGGGATTTTAAAAGAAAGAAATATCAAGTATTGCCACAGTCGGGCGTCTGAGCGACGCCACATAAAGGGCTTATAAATAAAAGATAGTGAATATCCAGGAGGTAGAACCATCCCAGGGGATACTCAACAATTCAAATGACATAGATGGTTAGTCCATAATCATAGTAACAGTCATCATAGGTCATAAGTTATAATCCAGGTTCTGTTTCCGTAGTTTCTCCTCTGAATACCGACACTAAGACCGACACTTGACCCATCCCAGACTGTACTCCTAACCCAGGGACACGGCTATTCGAATAGATTTAATCTCTGCAGAGAGTGTACTCTTTACCTAGGAATAACGGATTCCTTTAGTCCATCGGGACTAATTCCGTCTACTGTCGTTTAATTTGAAAACACACCTGACCGCACACACCAGCCTAACTTACCGGTGTCGGGAATCACCCACGACACCCGTTAAGCCAAACTCTAAGTGGGAAGGCTGCAACCTCGACTAGCATGGGATCACAAAATTTATAACGCACGCAAACTGGGGAAGCTACCCCCTTCGGCTCCAACCGAAACACCCATGCCCCCGGACCAGGTGGCATGCCTACCGGATGCAGCTGGTATCTTCCACCGTGGCCTCTCTGTATGGTGTGTGCTAGAACAGGGGTCAACAATTTACTGAACCGTACCCTGCCAGTGGCAGGGACAAGTGGTAGCACGAAACAAGTATGGGGGTTACTGGAACAAGACTGGATCTACGGTCGATTTAGGAGGTTCAAGCATCACTTGTATGATTAGCATAACCAATATATTCCACATCAATAGTCGGAATCACCACCCGTTATGCGTCACCATGCCATACCGGACTCCACCGTCCCGACGAGGGACTACTGACCAGCTCATGTCTACACAAGACAGCGACTTTCACGGCTATCTTCTGTTAGGCATGAAAGGCATACGACGGGGATCACCGTCATGCATATTAATTTTCTCACAGCAAGGAGTCTACATCATGCACTCATGGGTATGATCATATCATCACGTATGAAAATGAATGCATCCGTATCGAGGTGATGTTGTAATCGTATCAACAACACCCGCAAGTATTGGGCCAAGGTTCAAAAAATGCTTGCCTTCAAGTGGTGGAGAGGTAAAGTGCATTCGAAAACTTATGAAAGTTTTCTCCCTCTTCAAAATCCTATTTGAAAGAATATGAAATCAATACATAGCTTAAAAACAGCACAAAAAAGATGTCTGGAAAATTTTCAAATAAATATGAAAATAAACTCGACCAAATTTGAGGAACAACAGAAAAAGAATCAAGTCATTTGGACTTATATTCAAAAAGTTGTAGCTAGTCAAAGCTTAGTCAAACTTCTGTTTTTAAATAAAAACCAGAAAAGAAAACGATTCGGAGGAGAATACACTTTAGAGACGGGGAAACGTACTTTGGAGTTCTGCGTTTCTACTTAAACCAGCGCGGGCCGGTGCGGGGTCACTGACAGTGGGTCCATTGGGCCCACTGGTCAGGTTTGACCGGTCATCGCGCCTTCTTCCTCCTCTGCTTCGAGTGGAGCGGGGCTCCGGCGATCGCCGTTGACGAGCCACGGCTCCATGAGGGGTTCCGAGGGTAGGGATGGATCCGCTAGTCTAGGGCGGTCCTCCCGGTAGTCACTAGGTCGGCGGGGGTGGAGGGAGTCACCGGCGGTGAGCCCAGCGGCGGAAGTGGCCTCGGGTGGAATTGGTTGTCTCGGCTCCGGTGGTTTCTGGTCGCGTTTGAGAGCATGGGCAGCTCCGCACAAGCAAGGGGAGTCTGACAGTGGTGCTGGATGGGCGAGGGAGGGCCTGTTTGCTGCGAATGGAGTTGGGATGCGGCGGCGGCCGAACTGGCCGGAGACGAGGAAGATAGCTCTTCCTCGATCAATTGCTGACCAGGGGGGCTGTAGGGAGATGGCTTGAGGTCGCCTGAGTGCTCGGAAGAGCTCGGGGGCCTCCTACATATAGTGCTCGAGGTCGGTTCCGCGGCGGCCGGAGATAAGCTCGGCGAACCGACGTTCTGTAGCAAGGGGGTTGCGCGGCGATGGATGGCGGGGTTCGGCAGGTCGAGTGGATTAGTACGGGGCTGTTCCAGGGGCAGCTGGCGCGCTGGGGTGGCTTGGGCAGCGCCGTCCATGGCAGAGGCTCACTGTGGCCGCCGGCGTGCTGCCAAAGGGCTCTGACGGCGACGCTGTAGGGCGCCAGAGAGGCTTGGAGGCTTCCGGCAAGTGGACAGGAGTGAGGTGTGGCCCTGGGGACGAGTGAAGGCCAGGGGGCAGGACGCGGCGACTCGGTGCGCGCGCGTGCAAAACGTGCGCTCTGGTCGCGCCTAGAGCACGCACACTAGGTGCTCGACAAATTGCCAAAGCCTGCCAGGAAGCTCCAATCCATATGGGGTTTAACAGGGTGGGGTTATAGGCTAGGTTAGTGCCATGAGACATGCTGGTTAGGCCATTGGAGTAACTTCCTAATGTAAGTCCAAAAGTGTGCCAAAACTGGCCATGTTCCTAACCTGTTTGATGAAACGCCAGAGGCATCTAGGCATCTCTTGGGTTGGTCAAACTCTCCAGACTAATGCCTCTTTAGGTTTAGGAGATGGTGATAAGGTTAGTTGGGAAAAACTAGAAATTTGCAAGTGTAAGTTTTTGAGAAAATCAATTCTGGACAGAAACTAGAAGGCATTATTGCATGTACCAAAACTGTTCCAAATGCTCCAATCTCCTGCACTTAAGGGTTTTGTAGGAAGGACTACAAGCAGGAGAAAACTCATGGTTAAAGGAGCAAGTTAACATAGGGCTGCAGTAGAAAAAGTCAATCTGGACCAGAGAGCAAATGAGGTTGTTTTGCTCAACTTTTTCAAAGAACACCAAAGGGTTTTTGCATAAAAGTGATGCAGGGACTTCACATGACATCCCCAAATTTTGGCGGAATTTTTGAATAAATCTATCAAAGGGTTGTAGTGCAAATAGAGCATTAAACTAATGAAAAATCACTTTAAGTGATAAAGCTTAGGGAAAAAAATAATAATGCAAATGAACCCACTGATAGAAGAAATGTTTTTCTTGGGTAGGGTAAACAAGTCCAAATAACATATCTGCAAAAACTCCATAATTTCAAAAGAAAAAGTGATTCTGAAACCAAAGAAAATCCAGAGAATGAAAGGTTTAAACTCCTGGTAAAAAAATTGATTTATAGATCAAGGTCATAATTTTTGGGGTGTTACAACACTACCCCCCTTAAGAAAAAATCTCGTCCTCGAGATTTGCTAAAAGTTGTTATGAAAAGAACCTCTACTGTCACAAAATGATTTCACCAAAGATAATCGTCCTGGTCATGCAATAAAATGCGGCTACAGTGAATGGGCAATAAGTGGTGTAAACTGCAGTGTGAAATACTGGCGCTACGTGGAAAAATCTACGGTCGGGGAAAACGAGATATCTCTACTCTGACTATAGTGAATTTAGAAATATTTTTTTTCTAAATTCTAAAATACGTCGTTCGCACCCGAGAGCACAGTGCACTCTCTGGCTGACAGTTGGGCCCGGGGCCCACTGTCAGTCTCTTCTTCTACCTCCGGCTCTCTCTTCTCCCTCTCTCTCGCGCGCTTTCCCGCGCTTTCTCCATCGGCGATGCCTAGCGCATGGGGCATCTAGGCCGTACTGCGGTAGTGCGCGGCGTGCTAGCTACCGGTGCAGCGTGCACTCACCTCGCGGGCCAGTGCGCTGTCAGCACTGCTCGCGGATTCGCCTCCGAACACCGGCGGTCGAGCGACGGGCGGTGCTGGTGGACTCCGCCCACCGTACACCGATCTCGAGCTATAAAATGACCGAGGTGCTCCTTCTTCTTCCTCACACCTGGCCTCGCTTCTTCTTCTCCTTCCCTCTCCTCCATTTGTGTTTGCAGGAGCTCTGGACGAGGCTCTAATGGCGGAGGTGATGCCGGACTGGTGCATGCTTCTAGTGTGCGGAGGGTTGGCGGCATTGCTGGGGTTATCCGTGCTCTTGTGCGCGATGATCCTCGACGATCATCGTGATGCTGCTGCTCGAGTGCTAGCTCTTCGCGGCGGCAGCGATCACGAGGATTAGGCGCGGGTGTCGGGTGCTAACGGCTGTCAGTGTGCGGAAGGCAACTTGTGCCCGAATAAACCCTCACAAGTTTCTCCTCAAGAGACTGTGGTGCGCCAGAGAGGTGAACAAATAGATGTAACAGGTGTACGTGGATTAGCAACTCAGTGTACTGTGTGGACTGGCCGGAGTTGTAAGTCTGTTGTTGCGGGAAAAAAATAATCTATGTTAATCAGAGATATATGTTGCAACAACTCGGGGAAAACAATATATCACTCTAGGTTTTTACCTAGCGTGAAAATTAGTTAAATCAAAAATTATCAACAGTAAAAACTACTCCCATAACTGAAATTAAATTTATATAATTCGACACACAACTCTAGGATAACACGCACAAGTGGCAACACAAAAATAAACGTTGGGACAACCAACATAGCGATGACGTCTAAAATAGAAACGATAAGTGGACAGGGTCCTGGGAAAACATCTCTGGTGCTGGGGCACACTCTTCTTCTATCGGAGGGAGCGGGTTGACTAGTCGATGAATGTGCTTCTCCTGCCCGGGCCTCAGTGGTCTGCCGATGGCGATCCGAGGATTTAAATCGGCGAGGCTCTGGAGATAACCCATTACTCGCTGGGTCAAACGCTCTTGCGCGATGACATACTGCGTAAGATTGGCCAGCACTGGGTCTCTCTCAATTCACCCACCAGGAAAAGATGCTACTTCTCCGGGCGCTGCACGGCTCGAAAAGTAATAATACCCCCGTTTGCTGGCGTAGGGTACCGTGAATCGAAGGCGAGCAAGTGCTTCATACGCGGCAGCTTCTACAGCCATCTGCGAAGTCGGCATAGATTTCCCCATGAAGGAAACCTCTGTTGGGTCTTGGTTTGGGCTTGCGGGAGGAATGTGCACTACTGCCCAATATTTCGAGGTGGATGGTGTGATCCTCGATTTGAGCAACTCATACTGGGGTGGACGGTTAGCACTCATGGTACTGCAGGTAAAATCCCACAATATCTTAACGAAACTACCCGGGGAGGCATCTGGGGTTCTCAGATAAATACTAGGAATTGGCATGGAGAAAGAAAATGGCTGTGAGATTAGTGCACCAGGTGAGGGATGCTTGGCAAGGTCACGAGGTGGCCTTTTATATAGCAACTAGGCTGGGTTATTAAATCACGGTGAGGGGTAGCTATTTGTCGGTTCCGCTTTACGGGGTCGGGGTCAATGCTACAGATACACACGTCTCGCAAAGTGACGTGTTTACTGTAGGAGTTGTCGGTGTGGTGCTTTGGAAGTTGCACCTGGAATTCAAAAATGCATTCGTACACCGACATATTTATGCATGGCTGCTATAAGGATAAGGGGGCACAAGCAAACCGTATATACATATGGAAATACAGGGTCACACAACAACAGGGCGTGGACAGGATAAGGCTCGGTACTACTCGAGTGATTTAATCAACCTCGTTTATATCCAAGCGGCCTTGCCTTGTGGATGCTGAGGCTTCTCCAAGGGCTTCACTGTCGGTGTTGGCTGGAGGTGGCTGAGGGGCTGCAGGGTCGGGGCAGTGATGATGACCCTCGCGGGGATTGTTGGCCACATTCCCGTTGGAGCGCGCCCCAAATAGGCGACACATCACCTCTGGGGACACCAAGGCATTCTGGTCAATGATCGGGGCAGACCTCAAGGACTCGATCGGTTGTCTGAACAGCATGACTGGGTTGTCGGCGCCGGGCTCATCTCCTCCTCTTGCCGGGGCTCGGCGAACCAGTTCTCCACGAACTGCGATCAGATCAAGGGTGATTTGATCAAACAGTTCCTCTAGTGCACTTACATAGCGTACCAGATGCAATAATGCAGGATCGGTCTCGTGGTCTTCGTTGGTAACCTTGGGTGTCCTACTATACCCGTCACGGCTGGGGTAGTAGTAGAATGAGCGACAGTTAACTCTTGGCGACAAGTGCCGGAGTTGAACTATAGCCTCTCGAGAAGCTAGTTGTGTGGCTTGTGGCTCAAAGGAAGTTGTCCTTCCGGTGAACCTATAGGGGCGTTATGCCGACAGACCCCTACCATAGATGTGCACAGTGGCCCAGAATTGACGGCTTTCACCGCTAATGGACCCTTGGTACACAACATATTCTGGGGGCTCCTCTAACGCAAAGGCACGACGGGTGAGGTTTGCGAGCACGGTCACAAAACCTCCAAGGTTGGTTGCTGTGGTTTCATTGTGAACAATGGGTCCTGGCATTTTAGCTCGGTCTGGGGTAGAGGCTGTGCTGTGCTGGTTGAGGCTAGCGTGCCCTCTTTATAGAAAAGGGGACGGAGTCTTCCTTCGCACGCTTGCGGAGGAAACTATTTAGGTGTTGGACACTGGCGCGTGATCGACGGGCTAGGCTGGTAGGTTGGGCACCGACTGCCAAAGGTGTCGGTTCAATATGGGGATATCTTACGTGAGAAGCTTGGCCGTGGTTAGGATAAGGTCTGGTGAGGTAGTTAACCTAGGTTCATGACTTGGCTAAGATAGGATTAGCCAATGATCAGCCTGGCTCTGATACCAAGGTTGTCAGGACCGGGTTTTCGGGGTATTAAATCCCCAAAAGTGGCCCTTGTGCTTACCAGCCCCAGGATTACTGTTAGCTGGTGAGGCACCACTTGATACAGAAATTCCAAGCAAAGGTACAAAATATGTAGTACAAGACCATTCTGGCCTATAAGTACAACACAAGATTTTCTAGTGGCTGATGGCGGAAGCGGTCTATAACACGTCGGTGTTTGTGGGACTCCATTTCCCACGGGAACAGCTGACCAGGTTAACTCCTACCTTCGCGAGGCTGCTATCACCATTGCGTAGGTTCCGGGCGGTCGTCGCAACGCTCCTCTCCATGCGAGAAATCTGGCCAAGACAATAGCCAGGGACAAGCCAGTGAGTACTTTGAATGTACTCGCAAACATTCTGAACGCGGTTGTAATGTAACAGAAAATAATCATACTCAGAATTATTCGGTGATCATATGGTTAGTTAATAAATAATAATCCATGTTGCACACAGGTTATCCATGTAAATATGAATATGCAATCGCGGAGTGATAATCAGATAAATAGCAATCATGCCACAGTCGGGCGTCTGAGCGACAGCACATAAAGGGCTTATAATAAAAGAAATAGCAAGCATGCCACAGTCGGGCGTTTGAGCGACACCACATAAAGGGCTTATAAAAGAAAGAAATAGCAAGCATTGCCACAGTCGGGCGTCTGAGCGACACCACATAAAGGGCTTTTAAAAGAAAGAAATATCAAGTATTGCCACAGTCGGGAGTCTGAGCGACGCCACATAAAGGGCTTATAAATAAAAGATAGTGAATATCCAGGAGGTAGAACCATCCCAGTGGATACTCAACAATTCAAATGACATAGATGGTTAGTCCATAATCATAGTAACAGTCATCATAGGTCATAAGTTATAATCTAGGTTCTGTTTCAGTAGTTTCTCCTTTGAAAACCGACACTAAGACCGATACTTGACCCGTCCCAGACTGTAGTCCTAACCCAGGGACACGGCTATTCGAATAGATTTAATCTCTGTAGAGAGTGTACTCTGTACCTAGGAATAACAGATTCCCTTAGTCCATCGGGACTAATTCCGTCTACGGTATTTTAATTTGAAAACACACCTGACCGCACACACCAGCCTAACTTACTGGTGTCGGGAATCACCCTTGACACCCGTTAAGCCAAACTCTAAGTGGGGAGGCTGCAACCTCGACTAGCATGGGATCACAAAATTTATAACGCGCACAAACTGGGGAAGCTACCCCCTTCGGGACCAACCGAAACACCCATGCCCCCGGACCAGGTGGCATGCCTACCGGCTGCAGTCGGTATCTTCCACCGTGGCCTCTCTATATGGTGTGTGCTAGAACAGGGGTTGACAATTTACTGAACCGTACCCTGCCTGTGGTAGGGACAAGTGGTAGCACGAAACAAGTATGGGGTTTACTGGAACAAGACTCGATCTACGGTCGACTTAGGAGGTTCAAGCATCACTTGTATGATTAGCATGACCAATATATTCCACATCAACAGTCGGAATGACCACCCGTCATGCGTCACCATGCCATACCGGACTCCACCGTCCCGACGAGGGACTAGTGACCAGATCGTGTCTACACAAGACAGCGACTTTCACGTCTATCTTCCGTTAGGCATGAAAGGCATACGAGGGGGATCACCGTCATGCATATTAATTTTCTCACAGCAAGGAGTCTACATCATGCACTCATGGGTATGATCATATCATCACGTATGAAAATGAATGTATCTGTATCGAGGTGATGTTGTAATCGTATCAACAACACCCAAAAGTATTGGGCCAGGGTTCAAAAAATGCTTGCCTTCAAGTGGTGGAAAGGTAATGTGCATTCCAAAACTTATGAAAGTTTTCTCCCTCTTCAAAATCCTATTTGAAAGAATATGAAATCAATACATAGCTTCAAAACAACACAAAAAAGTTGTCTGGAAAATTTTCAAATAAATATGAAAATAAACTAGACCAAATTTGAGGAACAACAGAAAAAGAATCAAGTCATTTGGACTTGTATTCAAAAAGTTGTAGCCAGTCAAAGTTCTATTTTTAAATAAAAACCAGAAAAGAAAACGATTCGGAGGAGAATACGCTTTCGAGATGGGGAAACGTACTTCGGGGATCTGCGTTTCCACTTAAACCAGCGCGGGCCGGTGCGGGGTCACTGACAGTGGGTCCCTTGGGCCCACTGGTCAGGTTTGACCGGTCATCGCGCCTTCTTCCTCCTCTGCTTCGAGCGGAGCGGGGCTCCGGCGATCGCCGTCGACAAGCCACGGCTCCATGAGGGGTTCCGAGTGCGGTGATGGATCCGCCACTCTGGGGCGGTCCTCCTGGTAGTCACTAGGTCGGCGGTGGTGGAGGGAGTCACCGGCGGTGAGCCCAGCGGCGGAAGTGGCCTCGGGTGGAATTGGGGGTCTCGGCTCCGGTGGTTTCTGGTCGCGTTTGAGAGCATGGGCAGCTCCGCACGAGCAAGGGGAGTCTGACGGTGGTGCTGGATGGGCGAGGGAGGGCCTGTTTGCTGCGAATGGAGTTGGGATGCGGCGGCGGCCGAACTGGCCGGAGACGAGGAAGATAGATCTTCCTCTATCAATTGCTGACCACGGGGGCTGTAGGGAGGTGGCTTGAGGTCGCCTGAGTGCTCGGACGAGCTCGGGGGCGTGCTATATATAGTGCTCGAGGTCGGTTCCACGGAGGCCGGAGATAAGCTCGTTGAACCGACGTTCTGTAGCAAGGGGGTTGCGTGGCGATGGCTGGCGGGGTCCGGCAGGTCGAGTGGATGAGTACGGGGCTGTTCCAGGGGCAGCTGGCGCGCTGGGGTGGCTTGGGCGGCGCCGTCTATGGCAGAGGCTCATTGCGGCCGCCGGCGTGCTGCCAAAGGGCTCTGACGATGGCGCTGTAGGGCGCGAGAGAGGCTTGGAGGCTTCCGGTGAGTGGACGGGAGTGAGGTGTGGCCCTGCGGACGAGTGAAGGCCAGGGGGCAGGACGCGGCGACTCAGTGCGCGCGCGTGCAAAACGTGCGCTCTGGGCGCGCCCAGAGCACGCACACTAGGTGCTCGACAAATTGCCAAAGCCTGCCAGGAGGATCCAATCCATATGGGGTTTAACAGGGTGGGGTTATAGGCTAGGTTAGTGCCATGAGACATGCTGGTTAGGCCATTGGAGTAACTTCCTAATGTAAGTCCAAAAGTGTGCCAAAACTGGCCATGTTCCTAACCTATTTGATGAAATGCCAGAGGCATCTAGGCAACTCTTGGGTTGGTCAAAATCTCCAGACTAATGCCTCTTTAGGTGTAGGAGATGGTGACAAGGTTAGTTGGGCAAAACTAGAAACTTACAAGTCTAAGTTTTTGAGAAAATCAATTCTGGACAGAAACTAGAAGGCATTATTGCATGGACTAAAAATGTTCCAAATGCTCCAATCTCCTGGACTTAAGGGTTTTGTAGGAAGGACTACAAGCAGGAGAAAACTCATGGTTAAAGGAGAAAGTTAACATAGGGCTGCAGTAGAAAAAGTCAATCTGGACCAAAGAGCAAATGAGGATGTTTTGCTCAACTTTTTCAAAGAACACCAAAGGGTTTTTGCATAAAAGTGATGTAGGGACTTCACATGTGATGGGCCTCTAACCCCTCGTTGGTTACCCCAAGTGGAAGGTGAAAGATGCAGTGTTGTGGAAGTGTTTTCCCTTAGCAAAGATGCCAAGGATCGAATCCCCAGAGACTCCTAGGTTCAACAAGTAGGTGTCAACTGCTAACGGCGCATATTAGCAATCAACGTGGACCTGCACACAGATACAAATAACTTTGCTCCCAACGAGTACAGAGAGGTTGTCAATCTCTCCGGCATTGTAGTTCACAAAGGATTAAAAGCAAATGATAGTAGTGATAGATAGTGTTTGCAATAGTAAATAATAACGAAAAGTAAATAGCGGATGTGATCAATGATGGTAATATGGACCGGAGTCTCATGATGTTCACTAGTGATGTCTCTCTCCCAAAAGACGATAAAACAGCTATGTGAGGTAAACAAATTACAGCTGGGCAATTGACAGGACCACGAACGCAAACCAATGCTGACAACATTGCAAGAAAGGTTGAGGTTCAAAGCATGGGCGGTACGCCAAAGTAAGTAGACCGAAATCCATCAATGCCTACTACTAATCATCCACCTTGAGATATCTATCCAGAACATCTCGCTGGTATTAAGTTGCGAGCCCCACCCATAGTGTAAACTCAAAGCAACAGACAACTGCATTAAAAGAACTTTGCGTAAAGTAAACAATCCTTGCACCCGCGGGCACAAGCACCATTGTTTTCCCCCTTGTGGCAACAACACATCCCCTAGACTCATGTTTCTGTCACTCAAGCTAATCATCGAGGGGCATGAACCCACAATCAAGCATAACGTTCCCTCTTGGAGTCACTACCTACTACTTGGCCAAAGCAATAAATAACAACGGAGAACATGCAAGAATTACTTATGAACATAAATATAAAATAGGTGAATCAAATATATTACTCAAGATCAATCTGAACATAATCTCATAATCCATCGGATCCCAGCAAACTCAACATAGCAACAGCATAAGGATTACATATGTGCCTCGATCATGTAGGGCAGCTCACGAGGACTAATTAGTGAAGCACAAGAACGGGAGGAGAACATCACATAGCTACTGGTCATGGACTCATGGTCCAAGGGAGACTACTCACGAGTCATCCGGGAGGCGTCCATGGTGGTGGAGAAGCTCCCGGTGGTGATCCTCCCCTCCGGCAGGGTGCCGGGAAGAGTTCTCCTGGTGCTCCCGATCTTGGAAGTGGCGGCGGCGGCGGCGGAACAGAGATGGGATCGCGAAAAAGAGTTCTTGTTCTGAGGGTTTCGGAGGACGCTTAAAATATATGCCAAAGGGGGGCATCGGGGGAGCTTCAGGGGGCCCAGGCGCCCCCCCCGGCGCGGCCCGGGGGGGGGGGCGCCGCCAGGGCGCCTGGAGCCCTGGTGGCCCCCCCCGGCTGTCCTTCGGACGCCCGGTAGTTTCTGAAACGCTGATTTTTTATATAATTTTTCTGGATTTTTCCTGGCAGTTCTCGTAACGTGAAAACCTGAAATACAAAAACAGCCGAAAACAGAAACTGGCACTGGGGTGCACTGGATTAGTAAGTTAGTCCAAATATGATCAAAAGTGTATGGAAGTGTATGAATATCATAGCAATATCACCCAAAAGTGGCATGGAGCAAGCAGAAATTATAGATACGTTTTGGACGTATCAACATCCCCAAGCTTAATTCCTGCTCGTCCTCGAGTAGGTAAATGATAACAAGAATAATTTCTCTGGTGACATGCTGTTAACCATATAGGACTTTTTTATAGTCATATGACAAAAGCTTACTGAGACAATGATTCTATAGTAATTAAGTTGCCTCATGAGAAAATCACAAATGACTGAAAGTTTTACAACATGAAACTGAAACATCAAAAAGATTTGCAATGAACATGATGTGCAAATATGATAAAGTGATATCTAGCTTGCCCCCTTTAGTGAAGCAAAACATAAATGCAAGGGGCACCTTCAAGGTTTAAGTGATAACTAGATACAATGATTTCAGAATAAACGATATCACAATCATGCAAAAGACAATGCTACTTTGGGACAATGCACATTACACTCAGAATGACAATCATGCTCTCAGTAGTTGGTGCTTGAAGAAATAAGAAACTCATAAAAGTAAAAGAATGGTTAAGTGCTAGAGCTTTTTTTTTTGAAAACATAGAAGCAATTTTGTCAACGGTAGTAGTACTTCATATGTGTCATGCATAAGACATCCTATAAGTTGCAAGCCTCATGCATCGAATACCAATAGTGCTTGCACCTTGTCCTAATTAGCTCGGATTTCCATGGGTTATCATTGCATTACATATGTTTCAACCAAGTGTCACAAATGGGTACCTCTATGCCACCTGTACAAAGGTCCAAGGAGATAAATCGCATTTGATTTCTCGTTTTTGATAGATCTCAACTTGAGGACATCCATAC
This sequence comes from Secale cereale, assembly GCA_902687465.1. NCBI lineage: Eukaryota > Viridiplantae > Streptophyta > Magnoliopsida > Poales > Poaceae > Secale > Secale cereale. Next base: position 646,797,157 of record LR738712.1, read on the forward strand.
CGGGACAACATAGAAAATAGATGATGGACTCCTCTTTAATGCATACGCATATTCTCATAAGAGATTGAGGATTAACGTCCAAGCTAAAACTTCCACCATGATACATGGCTTTGGTTGGCGGCCCAATGTTCTTCTCTAACAATATGCATATTCAATCAACCCACGGCAAATCACCCTTACTTTAGACAAGACGACCATGCATAGCAACTCACATGATATTCAACAAATAGTTGATGGCGTCCCCAGAAACATGGTTACCGCTCAGCAAGCAACTTATAAGAAATAAGATACATAAGCAACATATTATTTACCACAATAGTTTTTAAGCTACTTTCCCATGAGCTATATATTGCAAAGTTAGTTTGCTTAGTACAGGTGGAGGTTAGCAAAAGACTGGGAGCGACCAACAAAGAGAGCAATGACGGTCATAATCATGCAGAGCGACAAAGCAACATTGAATCAGGCATGGTAGTTATATCGCTACTCAGAAATAAAAGATCATCAAGGCTTGACAGACTTTCTTTACAGTCTTAAATATGCGTGAGCATACGCCAAGTCAATCAAAATAAATTCTCGAAGGAAGATATTACTAAACCATACCACATCATAGGCAAACAAATCAAGTTGGTACTCCAATAACACATTGGGAACCTCCCAGCTATTTGAGATTAACCATAAGAAAACCTGAACTACTAAGCACCATTATGCACGTAGCATCTTTATCATAGACACATTAACCAATGCAACGGAAGCAAACTCTCTTAATAAGGTGAGCATGATAATTAAAGAGAGTTCAAGCAACCAACTAAACAAAAGCTCTTTGAAAAGATAAGCATGAATACTAAGAGCAGAGCATGATAGTAGCTATTAAAAGACAAAGAACACACACAGCGAAGATAGTCATGAAAATTCTATGTTATGTTCTAGGTAGAAGTGGAGCGTGTTTCTCTCCCACATAAAGAATGCTGAGTTCTGACTCGTTATGAAAAACTAAAAAGAAAACTAAAAGCAAGACGCTCCAAGCATAGCACATAACACATGAAGTGATAAAAATATAGTGGAACGAAAGACGAACTGATAATGTTGATGGAGAAGGGGATGCACGGGGGCATCTCCAAGCTTAGGCGCTTGAGTCTCCTTGAATATTTCTTGGGGGTGCACGGGGGCATCCCCAAGCTTGAGCGCTTGACACTCCTGAATCTTTTTTTTATCATCTTCCCTCCCACACTTGAAAACTCCCTTCATACATAACTCATCATAATCTGATTAGCGAGGTTAGTACCCTTAATAAAATAATTATACCTTGCTGGAAATAAAGATATTCTTGAAGTTCTACTGTTTCTCAAGATTTCCAAAAGGTTTTTGCAAAGAAAAAGTAAGTTCTTGATTTGCAAAGTGAAGGAAAGGCAAAACAGGACAGAATCTGTGAAAAACAGAACAGCAGGTAGTAATTGATCTGTTCGGGATACTTCTGCAACTCAAATCAAAAAACTAAGAACAGATGCACGAAAGACAATTATATAGAGAACGCTGTCGAAAAAATTCAGACCAAAAAGATGATCTGGTGATTTTATACGAATTTTTCTATCCAAGGACAGAATCTGTTTCCTGGACAGCACCTCACAACTTTTGAACTTTCTAGCAATCAGAGGCTATACTTGGCACAAATATGAAAAGCAAAGATACAATGATGATGCTACAGCAGTAAACAACATCAAGACACAACAAAAGTAAAAAATTTATTCATGTGGGCTGCCTCCCAAAAGCGCTTTCTTTTATGCCTTTAAGCTAGGCATAATGCATAGAGATCAAGTTTTATCAAGAGTAAAAGAATAGCTAGCCCGTACAACAGACTCAAAAGGTAACTTGATCTTCTTTCGAGGGAAGTGTTCCATCCCTTTCTTGAGAGGAAACTTAAATTTTATTTTACCCTCTTTCATGTCAATGATAGCACCAACGGTGCGTAAAAACGGACGTCCCAAAATAATTGGACATGAACATTCAATATCCATAATAGTGAAATCAACGGGAACATAATTATCATTGACAACAATAAGAACATCGTCGATCCTCCCCAAAGGTTTCTTTATGGAAGAATCAACAAGACGAACACCAAAAGAACAAGAATCAAAAGGTTTTAATTTAAGCATATCATATAGTCTTTTGGGCATAACAGAGGTACTAGCACCAACATCACATAAAGCATAGCAAGAGAAGTTATTCAATTTAATTTTTATCATAGGATCCCAACCATCTTCTAGCTTTCTAGGTATGGAGGCTTCTACTCTAAGTTTCTCCTCCCTAGCTTTGATGAGAGCATTAGTGATATGCTCTATGAAGGCAAGGTTAAGCGTGCTAGTGCGGGGATCTCTAGACATCTTGTGAAGGAAATCAATAACTTCGGTAAGAGTGCAATTATCAAAATCAAGGTCACGAGCATCAAGTAAAGTGGTAGTGGTGTCCTTTAGGTTCACTTGTTTGGTAGTTTCTATAGTCATAGCATCACCATTAATAGGTCCAATGGGACCAGGAGTACATTGGGTGCTAAGAGTTTGAACATCCTCAACAACTTGGATAGTAGCAATAGTGTGGTGGGTAGGAAGGCTCTTAATTCTATCCTCTTCCTCCCTTTCTCTAGCCCATCTTTCTTTAAGTTTAGCCATCATCCTAATGTTTTCATTAATTTGCACTTGAATAGCATTTATAGGAGTGACTTCCCTCTCCTCAAGAGGAGAAGTTTTAATTTTTAGCAGTTTTACCTCATTGGCTAAATGGTCTACCTTAAAAGAAAGATAATCTAGTTTATGTAGTTTTTCTTCTACACTCTTATTAAAGGCTTTTTGGGTAGTGATGAAATCTCTAAGCATAGTCTCTAGTTCAGTAGTGGAGTTCTTGGTACTAGGATAAGCATTATTGTTCCCATAAGAGTTAGAGGGGAACGGTCTAGGATTGCTACCAAAATTACTCCTATAAGCATTGTTGTTAAAATTGTTTCTAGAGATAAAGTTCACATCTACTTGTTCTTGAGCAATCAAAGAATTTAAAGGAACATCACGAGGATCAACAGTAGATTGCTTCGAAAGTAGAGACATGATCAAGTCAACTTTTTCATTAAGGGAGGAAATCTCCTCGACAGAGTTTACCTTCCTACCTGTTGGAGCGCGTTCGGTGTGCCATTGGGAATAGTTGGTCATCATCTCATCGAGAAGCTTTGTGGCAGCACCAAGTGTAGTTGACATAAAAGTTCCTCCCACGGCCGAATCTAACAATTTCCGCGAGGTAAAGTTCAAGCCTGCATAAAAAGTTTGGATAACCATCCAAGTAGTCAAACCGTGAGTAGGGCAGTTCTTGATAAGAGATTTCATATGTTCCCAAGCTTGGGCAACGTGTTCATTATCCAATTGTTTAAAATTCATTATGTTACTTCTAAGTTGGATAATTTTAGCAGGTGGATAGTATTTTCCGATAAAAGCATCTTTGCACTTGTCCCAAGAATCTATGCTATTTCTAGGCAAAGACTGAAACCAAATTTTAGCTCCTCCTCTCAAGGAGAAAGGAAAAAGCTTAAGCTTAACAATATTACCATCTATTTCATGGTACTTTTGCATATCACAAAGTTCAACAAAGTTGTTCAAGTGTAAAGCAGCATCATCTCTAGCACCGAAGAATTGTTCTCTCATAACTAAGTTCAATAAAGCAGGTTTAATTTCATATGAAGGTGCTGAAGTGGCAGGTGTAGTGATAGGTGTACTGATAAAGTCATCGTTGTTGTGACTAGTGAAGTCACACAACTTGGTGTTCTCGGTGGAACCCATAGTAGCAAGCAAGCAAGATAACTATTTTTGTGATTTTCGATAAAAGGTACTAAAGCAAAAACTGAAAGGTAAGCTAACAAGACTAAAAAGCAAAGGTAAAAGATAGCATGCAACTCCCCTATCCTAAAGAGTGGAGTCCCTGGCAACGGCGCCAGAAAATACTCCCTGATGGGCCTCTAACCCCTCGTTGGTTACCCCAAGTGGAAGGTGAAAGATGCAGTGTTGTGGAAGTGTTTTCCCTTAGCAAAGATGCCAAGGATCGAATCCCCAGAGACTCCTAGGTTCAACAAGTAGGTGTCAACTGCTAACGGCGCAGATTAGCAATCAACGTGGACCTGCACACAGATACAAATAACTTTGCTCCCAACGAGTACAGAGAGGTTGTCAATCTCTCCGGCCTTGTAGTTCACAAAGGATTAAAAGCAAATGATAGTAGTGATAGATAGTGTTTGCAATAGTAAATAATAATGAAAAGTAAATAGCGGATGTGATCAATGATGGTAATATGGACCGGAGTCTCATGATGTTCACTAGTGATGTCTCTCTCCAAAAGACGATAAAACAGCTATGTGAGGTAAACAAATACAGCTGGGCAATTGACAGGACCATGAACGCAAACCAATGATGACTACATTGCAAGAAAGGTTGAGGTTCAAAGCATGGGCGGTACGCCAAAGTAAGTAGACCGAAATCCATCAATGCCTACTACTAATCATCCACCTTGAGATATCTATCCAGAACATCTCGCTGGTATTAAGTTGCGAGCCCCACCCATAGTGTAAACTCAAAGCAACAGACAACTGCATTAAAAGAACTTTGCGTAAAGTAAACAATCCTTGCACCCGCGGGCACAAGCACCGTTGTTTTCCCCCTTGTGGCAACAGCACATCCCCTAGACTCATGTTTCTGTTACTCAAGCTAGTCATCGAGGGGCATGAACCCACAATCAAGCATAACGTTCCCTCTTGGAATCAAATATATTACTCAAGATCAATCTGAACATAATCTCATAATCCATCGGATCCCAGCAAACTCAACATAGCAACAGCATAAGGATTACATATGTGCCTCGATAATGTAGGGCAGCTCACGAGGACTAATTAGTGAAGCACAAGAACGGGAGGAGAACATCACATAGCTACTGGTCATGGACTCATGGTCCAAGGGAGACTACTCACGAGTCATCCGGGAGGCGTCCATGGTGGTGGAGAAGCTCCCGGTGGTGATCCTCCCCTCCGGCAGGGTGCCGGGAAGAGTTCTCCTGGTGCTCCCGATCTTGGAAGCGGCGGCGGCGGCGGAACAGAGATGGGATCACGAAAAAGAGTTCTTGTTCTGAGGGTTTCGGAGGACGCTTTAAATATATGCCAAAGGGGGGCATCGGGGAAGCTTCGGGGGGCCCAGGCGCCCCCCCGGCGCGACCCAGGGGGGGCGCACCGCCAGGGCGCCTGGAGCCCT
>LR738712.1:646802555-646836796 GCA_902687465.1 Secale cereale
CCCGGTAGTTTCCGAAACGCTGATTTTTTATATAATTTTTCTGGATTTTTCCTGGCAGTTCTCGTAACGTGAAAACCTGAAATACAAAAACAGCCGAAAACAGAAACTGGCACTGGGGTGCACTGGATTAGTAAGTTAGTCCAAATATGATCAAAAGTGTATGGAAGTGTATGAATATCATAGCAATATCACCCAAAAGTGGCATGGAGCAAGCAGAAATTATAGATACGTTTTGGACGTATCAACATGACATCCCCAAATTTTAGTGGAATTTTTGAATAAATCTATCAAAGGGTTGTAGTGCAAATAGAGCTTTAAACTAATGAAAAATCACTTTAAGTGATAACGCTTAGGGAAAAATAATAATAATGCAAATGAACCCACCGATAGAAGAAATATTTTCTTGGGTAGGGTAAACAAGTCCAAATAACATATCTGAAAAGTTTTCACTAGGGCAAAAACTCCATAATTTCAAAAGAAAAAGTGATTCTGAAACCAAAGAAAATCCAGAGAATGAAAGGTTTAAACTCCTGGTAAAAATTTTGATTTATAGATCAAGGTCAAAATTTTTGGGTTGTTACAAGAAACTTTAATCCTAGGCCTTTTCCTAGTAATTCCTCTAATTATTATGGTAATTCCTACAATAACTCTTATAAGGCAAGAATAATAGATAGGCCCTTCGCAGAGGGAAGTAGAGGTTGGCATGTGCTTTTATGGTTGGATGTACAAAATCTTAGCGCAAAAGAACGTCACTTTATATTGCCACTTGTGATATGGACCTTTATTATGAAGTCCGTCGCTTTTATTGCTTCCATATCACAAGATCATGTAAAGTTTATGTTCTCCACACTAATAGATCATACATATTTAGAGAGTTGCAACAATGACAACTTACTTGAAGGATCTTACTCAATCCATAGGAAGATATGGTGGACTCTCATGGCAAAACTGGGTTTAAGGGTGTATGGAAGCACAAGTAGTATCTCTACTTGGTGCAAGGAGTTTGGCTAGCATGAGGGGGAAAGGAAAGCTCAACATGTTGGATGATCCATGACAATATACTTTATTTCAGATATAAGAATACATAACCCATTACGTTGTCTTCCTTGTCCAACATCAACTCTTTAGCATGTCATATTTTAATGAGTGCTCACAATCATAAAAGATGTCCAAGATAGTACATTTATATGTGAAAACCTCTCTTCCTTTATTACTTCCTATTAATTGCAACGATGACCAAAACTTTGTTTGTCAACTCTCAACAAATTTTATTCATCATACTCTTTATATGTGAAGTCATTACTTTCCATAAGATCAATATGATCTCTTCGGTTCTTTTTATTCTTTCTTTTACCCTCTCATGATCATAGTGAGATAATCAAGACCTTGATTCAAAACTAATCTTTATTATATAGCTCACGGACTTGATTACAAAGATAAAGATCATACAGCAAAGCTCACAACTAGATCATACTAAACTTTATTCTACTAGATCAAGATATTACCAAAAGGATCAAACTAAGAAAAAAAAAGGTAAAGATAGAGGTGTGATGGTGATACGATACCAGGGCACCTCCCCCAAGCTTGGCAGTTGCCAAGGGGAGTGCCCATACCCATGTGATTATGTCTCTTTCTTCGGAGGTGGTGATGAGGGAGTGTTGTACATCGAGCGTAGGAGATCCCCCAATTTGCGGATAATGCCCTTGAGTGCGGTGATATGCTCCTTCAACACAATATTTTCACGTGTGAGATACTTGTTTTGTATGCAAGCTAATTCAATCATCTTGAAAGCTTCAATCTCAGTTGGGTAAAAATGTTTGGAAGGGGTTGAAAGATGTCTTATTCTTCTGCTGTCGGAGCTTGATCCTCCATAGCCTTCTTGATCCTATCCTCCATGTTTTTTTTGACTATATACTGCAAGGCAAAAGCCTCACAGCCCACTTTATTGAAATATAATAAAATCAAATTACAACAAGGTTAGAAATACTTACATGAGCAAACTAAACAAAAGAACCTAAGGTAAGTTAGCTAGCCAATACATGAAGCTATCCTTGTATTTACATTTTATCCTATGAGATAAAAGGGTCATGTCATGGATAAAATTGTGTCTCCATCGCCGAAAAAGAGGATTTTCGTTTCTGAAGACCTTTCCATTCCTATCCTCCATGTTGATCTCCCCAAGTTCTTCTCTCTTCAGTTATATCTTCATTAGCCAAGCATCGTTACCCTCATTGTTGGAGGAGGAGGACGACATGATGCATGGCCTCGTCAGCTCTGGCAAAAAACAGTTCGAAACAAAAACAGGGGATATTGGCGTGATACGGTGGTCAAAATCTTTGGGAGATTATATAATGAATTTTTACCGACCAAAAGAAGTATCGTGCAAGAAAACGGAGTCCGGAAGGCACACGAGGTGCCCACGAGGTAGGGGGGCGCGCCCAGGGGGGTAGGACGCGCCCTCCACCCTCATGGACGCCTCGTGTCCCATCGGACTACTTCTCATATTCCTATTTTTTAAAATATTCCAAACTGGAGAAAAATTGCCATTAGAACTGTTTTGGAGTCGGTTTACTTACCGTACCACATACCTCTTCCTTTTCGGAGTCTGAATCGTTCTGGAAAGTGTCCCTTATGTATTCCTCCAGGGTTACGGTTTCAATAACATTGGTTTCAACATTTATGGGATTACCTAAGATATAATGTTTCATTCTTTGGCTATTCACCACCTTTAGATTTGTGCCTTCGAAGTTATTGATATTTATGGCACCGGATCGATAGACCTCCTTGATAACGCAAGGACCTTCCCATTTGGAGAGAAGTTTCCCTGCAAAAAAATCTTAAACAAGAGTTGTACAACAAGACGTAATCACCTACATTAAACTCACGCTTTTGTATCCTTTTATCATGCCATCTTTTGACTTTTTCTTTAAAAAGTTTAGCATTTTCATAGGCCTGGGTCTCCATTCATCAAGCGAGCTGATGTCAAATAACCTCTTCTCACCGGCAAGTTTGAAATCATAATTGAGCTCTTTAATAGCCAATATGCCTTATGTTGTAGTTCGAGAGGTAAGTGACATTCTTTTCCATAAACCATTTTATACGGAGACATACCCATTGGGTTATTATATGCAGTTCTATAGGCCCATAATGCGTCATCATGTTTCTTGGACCAATTCTTTCTAGATCTATTAACAGTCTTTTGCAAAATTAATTCCAGCTCTCTGTTACTTAGTTCTACTTGATCACTAGACTGTGGGTGGTAAGGGGATGCAATTCTATGATTAACATCATACTTAGCAAGCATTTTACGGAAAGCACCATGAATAAAGTGTGAACCACCATTAGTCATTAAGTATCTAGGGACTCCAAACCTCGGAAAAATAACTTCTCTAAGCATCTTAATAGAGGTGTTGTGATCAGCACTACTAGATGGAATAGCTTCTACCCACTTAGTAACGTAATCAACAACAACTAAAATATGTGTATACCCATTAGAGGAAGGAAACGATCCCATATAATCAAAGCCCCTGACATCAAATGGTTCAATAACAAGTGAATAGTTCATAGGCATTCCTTGACGTCTACTAATATTACCGATTGTTTGACATTCATCACAAGACAAGACAAACTTACGTGCATCCTTGAAGAGAGTAGGCCAATAAAAACCAGATTGCAGTACCTTATGTGCAGTTCTATCTCCAGCCTAGTGTCCTCCGTAAGCCTCGGAGTGGCACTTGCGTAGGATCTGTTCCTGTTCATGCTCAGCTACACAACATCTAATAATACCATCTACTCCTTCTTTATAGAGGTGTGGGTCATCCCAGAAGTAATGTCTTAAATCATAGAAAGACTTTTTCTTTTGCTGGTATGTGAAACTAGGTGGTATAAATTTAGCAACAATGTAATTAGCATAATCAACATACCATGGAGCAGTACGAGAAGCATTTATGATAGCTAATTGTTCATCAGGAAAGCTATCATCAATAGGTAGTGGGTCATCAAGAATATTCTCTAACCTAGACAAGTTGTACGCAACGGCGTTCTCAACTCCCTTTCTATTAGTAGTATGTAAATCAAATTCTTGTAGCAGGAAAACCTATCTAATAAGTCTAGGTTCAACATCTTTATTTTCCATAATATATTTAATAGCAGCATGATCAGTGAGAAAAGTTACTTTAGAATCAACAATATAAGGTCTGAACTTATCACAAGCAAATACAACTGCTAAAAATTCTTTTTTAGTAGTAGCATAATTTCTCTGGGCACTGTCTAGAGTTTTACTAGCATACTAAATAACATTTAATTTATTATCAACTCTTTGTCCTAGAACAACACCTAAATCATAATCACTAGCATCGCACATAAAATCACTAGCATCGCACATAATTTCAAAGGGTAAATTCCAGTCAGGTGGCTGGACAATAGGTGCAGAGATCAAAGCTTTCTTAAGTATTTCAAATGCTTCTACACAATCATCATCAAAGACAAAAGGAACATCTTTTTGTAGGAGATTAGTCAGAGGCCTAGAGATTTTTGAGAAGTCCTTAATGAACCTCCTATAAAAATCGGCATGACCAAGGAAACTTCTTATACCTTTGATGTCCTTGGGACATGGCATCTTCTCAATAGCATCAACTTTAGCTTTGTCAACTTCAATACCTCTTTCAGAAATTTTATGCCCCAAGACAATACTTTCATTAACCATAAAGTGGCACTTTTTCTAATTCAAGACAAGATTAGTTTCTTCACATCTTTGCAAAACTCGATCAAGGTTTCTTAAGAAATCATCAAAAGAAGTTCCATAAACGAAAAAATCATCCATGAAAACCTCAACAATCTTTTCACAAAAATCAGAGAATATAGCCATCATGCATCTTTGAAAGGTAGCAGGTGCATTACATAAACAAAAAGGCATACGTCTATAAGCAAAGGTACCGAAAGGGCAAGTAAAAGTGGTCTTTTCCTGATCCTCTTTTGACACAGGTATTTGAGAGAAACCAGAATAGCCCTCTAGAAAGCAAAAATGAGTATGTTTGGATAACCTTCTTAGCATTTGATCAATAAAAGGTAGTGGGTAATGATCTTTCTTAGTAGCTTTATTTAATTTGCGGAAATCAATTACCATCCTATAACCTATAACAATTCTTTGTGGGATCAATTCATCTTTATCATTCGGAACAACAATAATACCTCCCTTCTTAGGGACACAATGGACATGGCTTACCTACTGACTATCAACAACCGGATAAATTATACCTGCCTCTAGAAGCTTTAGTATTTCTTTCCTTACCACTTCTTTCATCCTAGGATTTAACCATCGTTGGTGATCAACAACCGGTTTAGTGTCCATGTCTAATTTTATCTTGTGTTGGCATAGAGTGGGACTAATGCCCTTAAGATCATCAAAAGTATATCCAATAGCAGCACGATGCTTCTTCAGAGTTTTCAATAATTTCTGTTCTTCCTGCTCTGAAAGGTTAGTTAATAATAATAGGATATATCTTCTTTTCATCGAGATAAGCATACTTGAGAGTATCAGGTAATGGTTTGAGTTCAAACAAGGGATCACCCTTGGGTGGAGGAGGATCCCCTAGAATTTCAACAGGCAAGTTGTGTTTCAATAAAGGTCCATGTTTAAACAATATTTCATCTATTTCCCTTCTCTCATTCATAAACATATCATTTTCATGGTCTAGCAAATATTGTTCTAAAGGATCGTTAGGAGGCACAGCAATAGAAACAAGACCAATAATTTCATACTTACTAGGCAATTCTTTGTCATGGGGTTGTCTACAAAATGTAGCAAAGTTAAAATCATGAGACATATCCCATAAACCAACAGTAACAATGTCCTTTTCGCAGTCTATCTTAGCATTAATAGTATTCAAGAAGGGTCTACCAAATATAATGGGGCAAAAATCATCTTGTGGGGAACCAAGAACAAGAAAATCAGCAGGGTATTTAACTTTCCCACACAAGACTTCAACATCTCTAACAATCCCAACTAGTGAAATAGTGTCTCTATTGGCAAGCTTAATAGTAATATCAATACCTTCTAGCTCAGCAGGTGCAATATCGTGCATAATTTCTTCATATAAGGAATGAGGTATTGCACTAGCACTAGCCCCCTTATCACATAAGCCATGATCGCAATGATCTCCTATTTTAATAGAAATAACAGGCATGCCTACAATAGGTCTATGTTTATTCTTAGTATTGGGTGTAGCAATTCTAGCAGCTTCATCACAAAGGTAAATAACATGCCCATCAATATTATCGACCAAGAGATCCTTAACCATAACAACACTAGGTTCAACTTTAATTTGCTTAGAGGGTTTCGGTGTTCTAGTATTACTCTTACGAACCACAGTTGAAGCTTTGGCATGATCCTTTATTCTAACAGGGAAGGGTGGTTTCTCAATGTAAGCAGCAGGAACAATAGGATCAACATTATAAGTGATAGTCTTTTCTTCAACTTTAATTGGTTCAACTACTTTCACTTCAATGGAATGATGAAATTTAAACCACTTCTCCTTAGGGAGATCAACATGAGTAGCAAATGATTCACAGAAAGAAGCTACTATCTCAGAGTCAAGTCCATATTTAGTGCCACTACTAGGAAAAGGCCTAGTAATGGCGCACCTATTTTGGCCATTAATGGCGCATTAGTGGTGCACCATTAGTGCCACGCCATTAGTATATTTTACTAATGGCGCACCAGCGGTGCGCCATTAGTATCTGTTATACCAATGGCGCCATCTTTGGTGCGCCATTAGTATCTGTTATACTAATGGCGCACCAAAGGTGCGCCATTAGTATATACCACGGTGCGCCATTAGTATGCCTCCCAGGGGGCCATATATACCCAGGTGCTTTGGCATACTAATGGCGCACTATTGCCTGATGCGCCATTAGTAACTTTGGCATACTAATAGCGCACTGTTGGTTGATGCGCCATTAGTATCCTTTGGCATACTAATGGCACACTGTGATGTGATGTGCCATTCGTATGAATATTAGGTTTTTTATTTATTTTTTAATTTTCTATTTTCTGCACAGGTTACAAAATTTATTATTGGACAGAATATAGACAACACCAGCACACAGCAACAACAGATTCATCGAATACAATAGAAGATTAGTCTCTGAATACAATTCATCATATTAGTCTCCGAATACAATTCAACATATTAGTCTCCAAATTCAAAAGACCGGACAAAGATAGAACATTATATTACAAGTCTCGAGACCGCGAGTAGCGAGTTTGTCTTCACATTACAAGTCAATATCGTTCATCTAAACTACCATCACATAGAAGAGAGCTGCGGTCATCACGATGAGCATCATCACGATGAAACTCGTCTTCATCCGGTTCCTCCAACGCTCCCTCCCCTCTCCCGCTAGATAGCGGGCGTATCTAGATTCCGCCTCGGCCCTAGTGGTTTACCCTTTATAACTGTTACCGCTGAATCGGTGAACCTGTCTCCGACACTCCTCCCAGTCGTCGTAGACTCCGGGAACCTTACCCTTGTACACGACATACGACGGCATCGCTATGCACTAGCCAAACGAAACGTTAGTACCAATTCATAGACAATACATAAGCAATATATAAGTATGCAACAGAACGATCGGAAGAGAAAAGAAGACATTAATAGAATCGATTACATCTAAGTTGAACGACTGTCGAAACCAAAGAGACATACTACAAGTTCATTAAAGTTTAATTACAACATGAGCCAATCGATGTTTCAGAACTAGACACAACATCACTACTTTCGACTCGACTCAAGGGACCGGAGCGTGGATGAAGCCGCCATCTATCATGGGAGTCATGAAATCGCGGGCGTTGTCAGCCTGCATTTGTAGAATTGTGTCGATGTCACTGTTGGACGGTTGATTTCTGAGGTAGAACTGCCCCGAGGTACGAAGGACATCTTGATGGATGATTTCCGCAAACTCCGACTGGATGCGAAAGAATTCTTGTCTGATGTCCGCGTCCTGGATTGCCGACACGCTCGCGGCCCAATCTTTGAGTTTACTCGGTAGCAGAAGTTGATGATGGTCCCGTACGATCGCCTGCATGTGATGGATGGCGTAGTAGGCACCCTTTTGACCGCCAGGCGGCTGCTTGACGCAGGAGAACGTCGTATTGTGGGAGAACACGTGCTTGCCGTACTTACGAATAGGCCTGGTGAAGGTGCCTCCAGATTTGGCGTAGCCGGGGAGAACATCATCAAGAAAATTCTTGACATTTGTGTAGTCTACCTTCGACTGACGGTCCGAGTCGAAATACGTGGCCATGGAATATTTGGGGCTTAGGAGGATGAGTGTGCAATGTGTGTCACTGCACAAAACACGGAATGTTAAAAGAAAAATGATCGAAATCTAAGAATTCATATGTTACGGGGCGGTTGAGGGGAGGACTTACTCGGGAAAGTAAGGCACGAGGAACTTATCCTTATCTCGGTTTGCCAGAATAACGCCTTCGAGGTAAGAACTCGCGACTTGCCGGTCCCCAGCGCTGCCCAAGATCTTGGCACGCATGTAGAAGGGGTCGACTATCACGATGTCCGGGGTCTTGTCGCGAATGATCCGCATCTCCATACTCAGCGAAAATAGCCGAACAAAGGTGTAGTGTAGCGGATGAAGGTTCAACATAGCGCAGATGTCATCAAACCGCAGGACAATCGTACCCCCGATGGAGTTATCCACAAAGCCCTTGCCCTCTGGCACCTTGGCCGCGAAAACCGGGTATGCCACATCCTTCTCTCTGAGACGCCGCTTCTCCAAAGAAAGAACACTGTCATGCAGACTCCGCATAGCACCGGTTGCAGCATCGAGCATATTTCTCAGTAGCATCGGCCTACCCGCCACATGCACCCTCCTCATTACATCCTCAGGTGAAGGTGGCCTGTCCTGAGCACGGATCGTACTCGGTGCCGGCTGGCTCGCACCCTTGTTAGTCTTTCTTTTCCGTGCCTTCTTCTTCTCCTGTAATGGGACCGAGTTCTGCTCACAGACCGCCTTCTTGAGTGTGTTGGGGCTGATAATATTTCGCACCTCGCCTATCTGAGGCTCGGTGAAGTCGGCAGCTGGAGGCGTCTCCTGAGAACTGAACGGCAGACGACGCCTGTTGCAACTTGGTTTCTCCGCGGTACCAGCTAGATCGCGCACGTCTTTTGTAGGGTTGGGTTCTTGAGAAGGAGGCCCCATGAAGTCGCCACCGTACCCATGATCGGCAAAGTACTGATCGATGTTGGCAAATGTATCGTCGTCGTTGTCATCGTCGTTGTTCGGATCCTGTGCCATATGCATGTTTGGATCCAGTGGCATAGGGATGTCCGGCACCGTTGCGGCGGTCTTGCCATGGGGCCGACTTGGCGCCGACACGACTGGCGGTGTTGTCTTTGGGGTGGTGTCCCCCGCCCCCAAACGAATCTGGCTCTTCGGCCAATGCAGGGGCCAGCTCAGGCAGGCGCTGAGGGTCATCACGTCATCTTCGTCGGCCCCGACGGCTCGAATCGGAGATAACAACTCGTCGTATCCTGGCAGCACCCGAACAAGTTGAACCCTATACAAGTTGGGTGGCATCCTAGTACCGTGGAACACGGGGTTGCCCGGTTGAACGATTTTGCCCTTGGCAACATCGACCAACTCGTTGTTCACGAAGTGCAGGAGAGTGCACCGAACATCGGCGGCGCCCTGCGAAAACATGTAGGGCGTCAGGGATGCCCAGTCAAAGGCAAGGAGATGAAGTCCTCGGCCGAGAGAGGCTTAATTAGTTACCGTGATGATGGCGTCGAGCTCGGCTAATGTCGAGGCACCGCCAACGGCGGGCGTGCAGTTGACGGAGGGGCCGCTTGCTGCAGAGGTGCCGGCCGCCGTACACCCGGGTGCATTAAGCTCCCGTGCCGGCGTCGGAGACACCAATGCCGCCTCCGCCGGAGACACCAATGGCCCCGCCATCGCGTTCTGCGAGTTGCTAGCCGTGAAGCTGGGAATCGGGGGCGGCCCCTGTTGGCCGCCCGCAATCCACGCCTGCAACCCCTCAATCAAGGTAGGCACAATGGCGGTGATCGTCGCTCCCAGTTGTTGTTGCAATTGCTCTTGTACAATCTCCGGAATATCGGCACTTGTGCCTTGAGTTCTTGAACCTCGCGCGACTGGCTTTCCGAACTGGTCTTTTTCTCCTTTCGCCCACCAGCGTTATAGTATGACGACCATTTTGTGGACAAGCCTTTGCCGGCCACACGACCAGCTGATGACGGCTTACTGAGCTTATCCTTTTTCTTCATTACATTCAACGCCCTATTTAGAGTGGTGTCCCAAGGGTTGCTCTTAGTCGACCCCGCGCTACGGCTTTCAGTCGCCTGCGGAAGGAATGTGAACCATTTAGAAATTTGGCTTCATTAATTAGAATGCAACCATATGGAGCTAATTACGCGGGGGTGTATTCCTTACCAGAACAAGCTCAAGCGCCCTGGTCTTCGGATCCGTGGTAAGCTCCTTTGTTTTCGGGTCCTTCTTGTACCGGGCCCTGACAAAGTTCCTGGTCTGCTTGTCACCGTATTTATCGAAGAGGGGCGGTAGGCCTTGCTCGGCATGGTCCGCCTCCTCCTTGTCCCATATAGGCTCCGCCACTCTGTAACCGCCGGGACCGAGTGTGTGTTCCCCTAAGTTCAGCTCCCGCATTTCTTTCCCCCACTGACTTGATTCGGAGGTTGCGGTGCTCTAGCACTTGATCTTGAAGTCGTTGTAGTCATCTTTGGTGATCGAAGGATTTTTCTCCTTGATCTTCTCATAACTATCACCTTTCTCGATCATTCTCTTCACCGTGCTTCTCCAAGTAGACAGGGCCGTGCTCATCCTCGTGAGGGCAGTATTCTTCACTTTATTCCCTTTGAGGCTTGTGATTTCAATTTCAACGGGGAACTTGTATCGTTCGTGCAGCTTCGTGAAGAGGAGGTTGCGCAAATTCCCTCGGTCAGGATGCCTCAGGTTCTCGGTGTTGATCGATACGGTGCTCCGGAGAATGCACCCGAGCTGAAGCGAGTACCCCTTGACTATTCGTTCGGGCACCGTTGGATTCCCGTCGGAGTCCACTTCAGTAAATTCCTCCTTGACGGTGCAGAGCACGGTCGGGCGCCGGTCCTTCCGTTGCCTCTTTGGTTGGCTGCCATCTGTGCGTGCGCCGCCATCATCAGTGGTGGCATCCTCGACGGCACCATCAGTGGGGTCATCCTCGGTGGCACCATCAATGGTCTTAGGATCGGTGGGGAAGGCGGCGTCCTCATACAAGTGAGGTTGTTCCTCCATCTCCTGGGACAGCTCCCAGAATGCCTTGCCGCCCGAACCCCCGACCTCATCGTTGTTGGCCATGTTTCTCTCTAAATATGAAAAAAGTTTGGTCAAAAAGTTGGTTATTGTCAAGGAACAAGATCACTGGGCTCATCATTTAGGGTTTGTCGACACCGAGACATCCTAAAAGCTAAGCTTTTATCATTGAGGGTTTTTCGACGCCGAGGCACCCTAAAAGCCTAAGCTTTCATCATTTAGGTTTTTATCGACACCGAGGCACCCTAAAAGCCAAGGTTTTATAATTTATGGTTTGTCGACACCGAGGCATCCTAAAAGCTAAGCTGGGAAGGAGAATTCTAAGTTGGGCCTAATCACTTGGCTCTATTACCGCCTATGGTTTAATGCAGCAAGAATAAAGGGGCAGTTGATCCTACTTAATTAACTACTAAGATACCCTGGCCCATGCATTAGTCACAAGTACCCCATATGTCCTATTTTTAGCAAAGTCGTGCTAAAATTCACGGAAAATTTCAGCATGACCTTTGCTGAAAATAGGACATATGGAGTACCCGAATTTGCCGGAACGGAAGTTAATCGACATTCCAGCAAACTCAAGGGCCTCTCGGGGTACCTGCAAAATCATCACGATACGATGGTCGGAGACAAAACCCAGCCAAAATTTGGATGGAGTGCATCGGGCTTTCAACTCCACTTTAGACTATTCAAATGAAGATCACACTGAGCTCCAGCTGAGGGATCCATCAGCCATCATGCCAGCCAGCCAGTAAATTAAGCTGGCCTGGAGCAAATAAAAATACAATGCATACATACATACTAAAGCAGAAAGATAGATAGATAGATAAGCATGCTTAGTTTAGTTTACAAGAATGAGTGCATGCATGTCAAAAGTTGGCATCTACTACCTGCCTTTGCTTTTTCAGCCCATGTTCATGCAGGTCACTGTCAGTTACTACCAGTTAATTACTCTACTAGTCATGCCAAATAAGATAGATAGATACTCCTTATCATCATCATATAGTAAAAGCTAATTAACCAGCACATGCATCAATGATGCTTCTGCTCTTACTTCTCTGCTGCTAAAAGCATAACCACAACAAGATTAACATCTACATTGTTCTGTGTAGTGTACATTGGTGATTGTTGAGCCAACATGCCACATTGCAATGCTAGGATGTTGCCATGTTTGCAGTGCTAGGATGTTGCCATTCCAGCAAACTCAAGGGCCTCTAATAGGTCACCCAACAAAAAATCATCAATAGTTTTAGCTGGAAAAAAAATCATGGATTGTTGTTAACTGAAAATTAGTGAAAGAAACTGTTGCTGATCATGGATTGCTGATCATGAAAATTAGTGAAAGAAACTGTTGCTGATCATGGATTGCTGATCCTGAATAAGACCAACATTATTGGGATGGCAGCAGAATTTCTCTACCAATATTAAGTGAATAGCATCTCACTTGTCACATCACATAATTTCCTAGTTGGAGAATACTCATTGATCAAACACACATGTGCATTCTACTCCCACGCTAGTACAGATCAAATTCAACTATAATCATACTAGATCTAGTTGAAAGCATGGACCTATTATCGTGTACCATTGTTTGATAGCAATGCAGAGTGTTGTTATTAAACATAGTGTTGTGTGCGCAGACAGATTTAGCAGCGTGCCTGTTGTAGAGGTTTTGATGAGCTATATGATTTTTCCTATGTAACTCATTAGCTACAAAGTCGTAGCTATATATCTTCAAGGCTGAGCTGCTGTACAAGTTTCAGAATTTTTTGTCTGTTGGTTTAGAAGATGTGTATTTTCCTAATTGACTGTCCTAAAAGGCTGACAGACTTGCTAGTCAAAGTTGAGTTTCCTCTTGGCCAACTTAATGACAAGAATTTTCAGATAGATATTGTGGTTTGACTTGAAGTGAAGATTAGGCCTACTTAATGACAAGACAAAAAAATGGTATCTTCGCTAAAGTTGTAGCTCATTTCCTGAACTTTTCAAACATGTATCTGTTGGATGCGTTGATTCTGTAGATTAAAAGATACAAAAAAAGGTCTTTTGAAAAAATGTATAGCAAACAGAGAAACAATTACATTTTTGTAACACATCCACCAGATTTTGGATTTGAGATCATTCATATGTATTTCAGATAAAAATATGCATACTATGTTATAGTTAGTACATTGTCAGGCAGAGCAATCATCTTATTGGTACCACATTTGTCATGAATTAAACTCCAAAGTTACAAGATTGAAAGAGACCCACAGGAGTGTGCGTTTGGTTCTCAAGCAATGATCATCATGGCAATGCAATCTGCAGTCATGTTGGACTTAGTCCAAAGCACATATCAATAATGTGGCACATGATTTTCTCAAGAGTTGAAGTATTTTAGGCTAATCCTCACACAAGCAAGTGGCTATAATGCACATACAGGAAGATGGACCTATTGTGATGGGTGTGGATGCATTTCTTACCAGGCACAAGGGCGGGCGGGCGCGGCCGGTCGCCGGAGGGGTCGGGGTCGGGGTCGGCGGCGGCGGCGTCGAAGGGATGGCTCGAGGGCGTCCGAGCTTGTCCGGGTCCTCTTAGTCGAAGAAGAAGACGGCGACGGTCCTCCTGGGCGCCTAGGTTGGTCGTGGGGAGGCCGGCGGCCACGTGCTTCGCGGGTCGGCGGCGGTCGCCGTCCTGCACCCCGTGCCCGGACTGAGGTAGAGGCGACGCGGGGCAGGGGCCAACGCGGGGAGGCTGTCGGCGACGGCGAGGTCGCGGAGGCGTCGGCGATGGCAGAGCTGTAGTGGTGGGGGGCGCGGGGGCGGCGGCGCACGTAGGGGCGACGGCGTCGTGGGTCGGGGCAACGCGCGGAGGGGAGAAGTGGATCTGGCGAGAGGGAGGGACGAAGGGATCGGGCGACTAGCTATAGGGGGGAAGATTACTAATGGCGCACCCCCTGGCGGTGCGCCATTAGAATGTTGTTTTTTTATACCAATGGCGCACCAGCCAGCGATGCGCCATAAGTAATTATTTTTTATAAAAACATTAATAATTTTTTATTTGAAAATATTTATGAATATAAAAAAATATCATGAATATGAATATGAATATGAATATGAATATGAAACAGTAATAAATTTTTATAAAAACAGTAATAATTTTTTATTTGAAAATATTTATGAATATAAAAAAATATCATGAATATGAATATGAATATGAAACAATAATAAATTTTTATAAAAACAGTAATAATTTTTTTAAAAATATCATCAGATTTTTTTATTTGAAAATATTTATGAATATAAAAAAATATCATCAAATTTGTTATTTGAAAATACCATCAAATTTGTTATTTGAAAATATAATCAAATTTGTTTTTTGAAAAATACCATCAAATATGTTATTTGAAAATATAATCAATTTTTTTTAGTTGCATTCATTTGTGACGGTGGACCGGGGGAGGGTGCGGGGGTCGTCGGCGGTGGTGGAGCGGGGGAGGGTGCGGGGGGTGCTCGGCGGCGAGGGGGATCTGGCAAGGGGAATCTGGCGAGGAGGGATAACGATCGAGATGGAGGGAGATCGAGATCGAGTGTTCTCATGAATTCAAAAAGTGCCCATGAAATTTAAAAATATTCATGATAGTTCAAAAAGTGCCCATGAAATACAATCGAGAAATGAAGATTACAATTTAAATACAATCGATCTTAGCTAGCTATCTGTTCACAATCTTCTTGCCCTTCTTTTTCGCAAATGGAGTTCTTCTGTGGAACGGACGTCCTTTAGGTAGGGTGGTCCTGCTTCTTCTTGTGGTGTATGCTGCTACTTCATCATCGTCGTCATGTTCGATCTTTGGGTCGCCGTACTTGTCGAAGTCTTGCTCACTGGCTACTCCATCCTTTCCGATGATCTTCCTTTTGCCTCTCCTCACGACAACACGACTGGGCTTTGACGGGTCGGTAATGAAGAAGCATTGGTCAACTTGGGAAGCCAGTACCCATGGCTCATTTTTCGCGGTGACGTTTATGCCCGCGGTCTTGGATTTGGCTTCGGGTATAACCATGGTGGTGAAATACCGGTCTTCTTTTAGGACGCTCTTGGCCCATCTGACACGGAACATCGGGACCTTCTCTCCAGCATAGCTCAGCTCCCAGATCTCCTCGATCATTCCGTAGTATTTGTCCTTGTCGTTACTGGTGTAGGATTCCATCGTTACCCCGGAGTTCTGATAACCATCGCTCTTCATGTCCTTGGCCTCGGTGTAGAATGTGTAGCCGTTGATATCGTACGCCTCATAGGTCATCAGGTTGTGCTCGGCGCCCTGTGACAAGGCGAATATGAGTTGTTCTTCTGCGGAAGAATCCTCATGTAAAGGGTACGACAGAAGCTTCTGCTTGAACCAACGCGTGAGACATGAGTTGTGCTGTTTGATTATATCTCCGTCCGTCCTCTGTTGGCCTCGGTCATTGTACATCTTCTCAATAAAGGTTTTGTGCTCTACCACCCAAGGATCGACCACGTCTATGTGTTGTAGCGCGATTAGGTTTGCTCTTTCAAAGTCGGCGAGTCGACCCTCGAAGTCGACATGCATTTCATGGCGACCCTCACGGTGACCCCATCCAGCGAGCCTGCCAAGGTGCCTGTTGACTGGTAGACCAACGGGGCTCTCGATGCCTAGATAATTCGTGCAGTAGGAGATGCACTCTTGGGTCAGAAAGCCCCTGGCTATGCTTCCCTCTAGACGTGACATGTTGCGAATGTATCCTTTGATGACACCATTCATCCTTTCGAACGGCATCATGCTGTGCAGGAACGTCGGCCCGAGTTGGATGATATCGTCCACGATATGGACCAGTAGATGCACCATAACGTCGAAGAATGAGGGCGGGAAGTACATCTCAAGCTCGCATAGTATCACCACGATCTCTTCCTGTAGCCTTCTGAGTTGCCTCACGCCAACCGACTTCCGAGAGATGACGTCGAAAAAGTTGCATAGGCCAAATAGCGTTTCACGGACGTGCGCGTCCATGATCCCACGGATTGCAACTAGAAGTATCTGTGTCATCAGCACGTGACAGTCATGAGACTTCATCCCGCTGAACTTCTGCTTCGCTGGGTCTAGGTATCTGCTTATCTTCCCCGCGTAACCGTAAGGAAGTTTTACTCCTACGAGGCAGGTGAAAAATTGCTCGATCTCCTCCTGACTTAGAGTGAAGCACGCGGGAGGGTAGTCATTTCCGGTCTTCTTGGCCTTTTTGCCTTTGCGACGACTTTCCGTGTCCTGCTTCGCCTCATCATCATCCTCATCATCATCATCATCATCATCATCATCATCATCATCATCATCATCATCATCATCATCATCATCATCATCATCATTAGCGTGAAGCTCCTGCCCGATGCCCATTGATTTCAAGTCTGCCCTTGCTTTCGGCCCATCTTTGGTCCTCTCTGGCATGTTGAGCAGGGTACCAAGCAGACTCTCGCACACGTTCTTCGTGATATGCATGACATCAAGGCTGTGAGGCACGCGGTGGATCTTCCAGTATGGCAAGTCCCAGAAAACAGACCTCGTTTTCCATACCTTCAACAGCGGCTCTGGCGCCTTTCGCTTCTTTCTTGGCTCTGGCGCCTTTTGCTTCTTTCCCGGCAGTGGGCAATCTTTCCAATTTTTCAACAGCTCGTCTATTTCTTCGCCGCTCCTCGTACGCGGGCGTCCTCGGGGTTCGGTTTCACCATCGAACAGATCCTTGCGTTTTCTCCACAGGTCATCGTCGCGAAGCCACCTTCGATGTCCCATGAACATGGTTTTCGAAGACCCGGGATCTCTATCTAGCTGGTGATACGTTGTGTCATCCATACACCTGACGCATCCAGAAAATCCGTGGACCACCTGCCCCGCGACATATCCGTAACCGAGATAGTCGTGCACCGTCGTGAGCAGTGTGCCTCTCATTGGGAAATATTCTTTCTCTGCGGCGTCCCACGTATTGGCTGGCGTTTTCCACAGCATGTCTAGCTCCTCTTTCAGCAGCCCCAGATACAGATCGATGTCGTTCCCTGGTTGTTTCGGTCCTTCAATTAGCATACTCATGTGAATGTACTTCCTCTTCATGCACAACAAGGGGGGAAGGTTGTACATCCACACAAACACAGGCCAGGTGCTATGTGTGCTTCTTTGGCTGCCAAATGGATTGACTCCATCGGTGCTCGCGCCCAGCATGATGTTCCTTGGATCGTTCCCAAATTCTAGGTCTTCGAAGTTCAACGCTTGCCACTGGCTCGCATCCTTAGGGTGACTCAGCATCTTGTCTTTTTTATCTATCTCCAGATCATTTGCGTCATCTTCTCGCTTCTTCTCCTCCCTATCCGCATGCCAACGCAGGAGCTTTGCTACCTTAGGGTCCGCGAAATACCGCTTCAGACGAGGAGTGATCGGAAAGTACCACACCACTTTTCGAGGAGCTTTCTTCCTCTTCTTGTATCGAGTGACGCCGCACACCAGACATATGGTAGACTCCGCGTGGTCGTCCCGATAAATGATGCAATTGTTCAAGCACACATGGTATTTCATGTGCGGTAAATCCAGAGGACACACGATTTTCTTCGCCTCCTCGAAACTGGTCGCGCACTTGTTCCCCTTGGGAAGACATTCGTGCCAGAATAACATGTTCTCGTCGAAGCATGCGTCGGTCATTTTGTGTTTTACCTTCATCTCCAGAGCCATGAGCGTTACTTTCAGGCGGGTATCCTCGGGCCTGCATCCTTCATACAATGGAGTAACCGCGTCTATCTCCAGTTGATCCATCTTGGCTTTCTCTCGGGCGGCAACTCTTGCGTTATTCGTCTGCTTGAGAAGCAGCTCTTGAATATGAGGGTCCTTCACCCAACCCATCGATGGTCCAGTGTCGTCTGCTCTGCCGGCATCATCATCTTCATGATCATGCCCGTCGTCTGCTCCGGCATCTTCCTCATCATCATGTCCTGCATCTTCTACATGATGACTGTGCACGTGTATAGCATCACCGTCGTGATCATCTCCTGGAGATTCTTCGTCTTCTCGCCCGCCCGAGCCGCGGTGGTTGTCTTGCTGCCCTTCCTTATTTCTTGCCCGGCCCCCATGGACGACTTCGTAGTCATCTTCATCACCTTGCCACCGATAGCCATCCATGAAACCACGCAAGAGCAGGTGGTCCCGCACCTGCCCGGAATCCGGGTCCGCAATAAGGCTCTTCAGCTTGCATCTTCGACACGGACATCTTATCTCCGTCTCGTTCTTTTGAAGCATCTCGGCCTTCGCGGAGCTCAAAAACCTATTCACAATGCCTTCGGTCGTCGTGCGGACCATGGTCGCCTGCGGGGTAGAGCAAAACGATATTTTAGAACCAAGAAAAAAATTTGGCATGACTTTCCCTAAAAATAGGACCAAAAAGAATGCTTAATGCCAAAATTCTCGCCGAAACGGAAATGAATCAACATTTCGGCAAAATATTGGCAACTATCGCATTTCAAATACCGGTACACCTGCAAACACAAACACATATGCAACACCACAAACATATGCAACACCACGAACATACATAGATCTAGCTAGGCCATAAAAAGTGCATGTGCACATTGTTGTAGGGAGAACAACATAAATATAGCTTCCCCCCTTACTTACCTATCAAAAAAAGGTAATTTAACCACTTAATTTGAATGAATCTATGGTGGAAATGAGGTGACAAAGAGGAGGCACCCGAGACAAGCTTTGGAGGAGGAGGTGGAGAGAATGAAGTGGGGAGAAAGTGAGTGGGTAGGAGTGGCTGTCCAAAATATCTTGTTGGTCCCAGGTTACTAATGGCGCACCATCTCCAAATGCGCCATTAGTAACCCAGGTTACTAATGACGCACCTGCTGGTGGTGCGCCATCAGTAGTTTTGCAAAAAAATAAAAATAAAAAAAACATACTAAACAGTGCGCCATTAGTAGTTTTGCAAAAAAAAAATATATAATAAAAAAACAACAGTAATGGCGCACTGTGTCTGGATGCGCCATTAGTATGTTTAGAAAAGGAAAAAAAAGAATTTGATACTAATGGCACCCTGAGCCAGGTTTGCCATTAGTGTATTCAACTCTAATGGCGTACCAGAAGGTGGTGCGCCATTAGTATATACTAATGGCGCACCGCATGTCTGGTGCGCCATTAGTGTCAATCCCATTTATAGCCCTTTTTCTAGTAGTGTGCTAAATTCTCGGAAAACATCGGTATCCATAAAAGATTTAACACCATCAAACTTAGGTGTTATACCTGACTCCTTACCTTCATCGTGATCCCAATCTTTAGAGTTGCGTTTATTATTTTCAATAAATCCCATTTGAATTCATTAGTCTTCATCATAAAAGAACCAGTACAAGAAGTATCAAGCATGGAGCGATTATTGAGCGAAAGCCGAGCATAATTTTTTTGAATAATGATTTCTCTTGAGAGCTCATGGTTGGGGCATGAATATAACATTGACTTAAGC
Organism: Secale cereale; assembly: GCA_902687465.1. Classification (NCBI taxonomy): domain Eukaryota; kingdom Viridiplantae; phylum Streptophyta; class Magnoliopsida; order Poales; family Poaceae; genus Secale; species Secale cereale. Next base: position 646,822,373 of record LR738712.1, read on the forward strand.
CTCCCCAATCTTGAGCGATACTTTCTCTTTCGCAAGGCCAAAAATTATATATATAATTACGATCACGAAGAACCTGATGCATAGGATAAAACTTCTGATGAAATTCCAATTTCAACCGGTTGTAGTTCCAGGATCCAATATCATCGCATAGCCTAAACCATGTCAATGCCTCTCCCTTCAAATATAAAGGGAAGACCTTCTTCTTGATCACATCCTCAGGCATACCTGCAAGCTTAAATAATCCACAAACTTCATCCACATAGATTAGGTGCAAGTCGGGATGCAATGTTCCATCTTCTGTAAAGGGATTAGCTAGCAGTTTCTCTATCATACCCGAAGGAATTTCAAAGTAAACATTTTCAGTAGGTTCAGTAGGTTGATGAGCAACTCTTTGCTCTACTAGTCGGGGCGAAGATACCCCGAACAAGCCCCTCAAAGGATTATGTTCCATAGTAACAAGTGACAGTAAATTTTAGCACACTATATAAATTTTTCCTTACCAAATTCCACTTACCAAAGGCGCTTCACTCCCCGACAACGGCGCCAGAAAAGAGTCTTGATGACCCACAAGTGTAGGGGATCTATCGTAGTCCTTTCGATAAGTAAGAGTGTCGAACCCAACGAGGAGCAGAAGGAAATGATAGGCAATTTTCAGTAAGGTATTCTCTGCAAGCACTGAAATTATCGGTAACAAATGGTTTTGTGATAAGGTAATTTGTAACGAGTAACAAGTGGTAAAAGTAAATAAGGTGCATCAATATGGCCCAATCCTTTTGGTAGCAAAGGACAAGCCTGGACAAACTCTTATATAAGGAAAGGCGCCCCCGAGGACACATGGGAATTATCGTCAAGCTAGTTTTCATCACGCTCATATGATTCGCGTTCGTTACTTTGATAATTTGGTATGTGGGTGGACCGGTGCTTTTGTGCTTCCCTTACTTGGACAATCATCCCACTTATGACTAACCTCTATTTGCAAGCATCTGCAACTACAAAAGAAGTATTAAGGTAAACCTAACCATAGCATGAAACATATGGATCCAAATCAGCCCCTTACGAAGCAACGCATAAATTAGGGTTTAAGATTCTGTCACTCTAGCAACCCATCATCTACTTATTACTTCCCAATGCCTTCCTCTAGGCCCAAACAATGGTGAAATGTCATGTAGTCGATGTTTACGTAACACCACTAGAGGAAAGACAACATACATCTCATCAAAATATCGAACGAATACCAAATCACATGACTACTTATAGCAAGACTTTCTCCCATGTCCTCAGGAACAAACGTAACTACTCACAAATCATATTCATGTTCATAATCCGAGGGATATTAATATGCATAATGGATCCGAACATATGATCTTCCACCGGATAAACCAACTAGTATCATCTACTACAAGGAGTAATCAACACTACTAGCAACCCACAGGTACCAATCTGAGGTTTTGATACAAAGATTGGATACAAGAGATGAACTAGGTTTTGCGAGGAGATGGTGCTGGTGAAGATGTTGATGAATATAACCCTCCCCAAGATGGGAGAGTTGTTGGTGATGATGATGATGACGATTTCCCCCTCACAGATAGGGATGGCAACGGGGCCCCATACCCGCCAAACCCATGGGGATTTCATCTATTAGGGGGTGGGGATTGGCGAAAAACATCCCCATGGGGATATTTACCAAACTAATTTATTCCCCATAGGGTACAATGGGGATGGGGACGATATCCTATTCCCCAGAGCCAATACCCATAGGGGACCCGGTTAGTAACTGTGACACCGCGGTCAACCTTAAAATGTTCACAAACAAACTTGCGAAAACAAAAAAAGCTCTGGAAAAAACCCTTAAACCTAACTCACGTCCTCATCTCAGCTACCACCATTACCAAGAAGTTAGTGCGACCTAGATATGCATTAGCAGGACAAGGACAACACCATTTATGTATGTTGATTATAGGGTGTCATATTATGTATATGAGTATTTGTTTATGGGGATGGGGACCCTAATGGGGCCCCGTTCCCCAGTGGGGCATGGGTATGGGGAAATTTCATCCCCAGTCATGTAAACGGGGATGGGGATGGGATGATAGGGAATAGATGGGGATGGGGATGTTGTAGGTATCCCCATAGGGGATTGTCCCCATTGCCATCCCTACTCGCGGATGGAAGTTTCCCGGTAGAACAGCTCCGCCGGAGCCCTAGATTGGTTCCGTCAAGGTTCCGCCTCGAGACGGCGGCACTTCGTCCCGAAAGCCTCCTTATGATTTTTTTCAGGTCAAAACACTTGATATAGTAGAAGATGGGCATCAGGGGGCTGCCAGGTGGCCCACGAGGCAGGGGGCGCGCCCAGGGGTAGGGCGCGCCCCCACCCTCGTGGACGGTGGGTGGCCCCCCTCCTGTACTTCTTTCGCCATATATTTTTTATATTTTCCAAAACTGGCTTTCTTGGAGTTTCAGGGCTTTTTGAGTTGTGCATAATAGGTCTCCAATATTTGCTCATTTTCCAGCCCAGAATTCCAGCTGCCGTCATTCTCCCTCTTCATGTAAACCTTGTGAAATAAGAGAGAAAAGACATAAGTATTGTGACATAATGTGTAATAACAGCCCATAATGCAATAAATATCAATATAAAAGCATGATGCAAAATGGACGTATCAGACACATCTACACATAATGCTAGTACTGCTAATACAAACATAAACATGAGAGGGATAAACGAGTTATACCGTTGAGTAGGCCATGCAGAGGCCGCGGCGGCGATGACGGCAACAGCGTCATCAGCTGCCTTCTTGTCGGCTTTGATCTTCTCGGCAGCGGCGCGTTCAGCGTCGGTGGACATGGTGACAACGAGGGTGACGCGGACATAGAGGAAGTAGAGGAACGAAAGCGAGCAGTCACGTAGTCGCTGCCCAAAAACCTATTCGCCCCTCTCCCGTACAGGATCCGGAGAGGCGGGGTTTCGGAGACCTGCACTTCCGTCGACCGTGTACGCGGAGGACGGGATGGAGTGGCTGGTGGCAGCAGCAACAAAGGAACGACGATGGGCGTGGAGGCAGATGCGATATGTTGTGTCCTCTAGGGTTAGGAGACACCTCACACTTATATTTTCAGATTACAAAAACCTAAATCTACCATCCATATTGCACTTGTATCACCATCTCTTTGTCGAACAAGTGAACTTATACAATTTACTATTGTATTGGCTGTGTTGGGGACACAAGAGACTCTTTGTTATTTATTTGGTTGCATGGTTGTTTGAGGGAGATCATCTTCATCATACGCCACCCACGGATTGATAAATCTTAGGTCATTAACTTGAGGGAAAATTACTAGTGTCCTACAAAACTCTGTGCTTGAAGGCCCAACATGAGTCTACAAAAAGAATGTTGTGTAGTAGACATCACAGGCGTGCCCGGCCGTCCCCATATCCGCTCCATATTTGAGATAGATATGAGGGGTGCCGGTCAGCCCAGATGTTTGATACCCATATGAGGCGCTTGTCTGGATCAAAATTTTGTGACCGGTCAGTGACCGGGCGGGCCGCCTGGGCATTTGAGCAGGGTTTGGGGCGCCCGGCTGTAGATGCACTAAGAGCGAATATGTTATGGTTTGTTGTTTACATGTTTCTACAGCCAAATTTCAATTAAGTGTGTTGCAATAAATTTTACACATATATACCATGCACACATCCTCTTTGCATCAAAAGCTCATTTCAGTTGAGCAATTTTCACCCTATCTTATATGTAAGATCCTTGTGCCCTCACGTATAATTAATATTCCCTCTGTTTAAAGTTAGTACAAAGTCGAGTCACTTATTTTGGGTGAGAGGTAGTATTTTTTAGTGCTATAGTGTTTTTGCATCATGTGTATCCAACCTAAGTTGATGATTTGATTTGTTAGAAGTGGATAAATGGTTTGGGTTGGTATTTGTCGGACGAATACGTTACGTTTGAAATAGGTATTGACCTTTGCAGTGGAGGATGGGTCCCACAGGCTTAACGGAAGGACTCAGCCGTAAGATTTTTTTTCAAAACTATGACCTATTTTATAGCAAATTTGAAAACTATAGGGCCGAACGCAAAAAAATCAGAAATATGACCCCGTCGGCCCCCTGGCGGCCGAGAGGTGGCCCGTCGGCCTCCCGTTGGCCGAAAGGTGGCCCGTCGGCCTCCCGTTGGCCGAGGGGTGGCCTGTCGGCCTCCCGTTGGCCGACAGGTGTCAGGGGCACAAAACGTAATTAAGATCGCCTCAAATGAAAAAGTTATCAACACGAAAAATCTTCGTCTCGTCGAAACGCTTGATTTTGATATAAAAATCATCTTAATCCGAGGTCGTATGCAACCTGTAGAGCCAAAACAAGGTCAGGGGCAGAAGCTGCAGAGTTATTTCGGACAGACCGAATGGATGTCAGAAAATTTGTCATGAGACACTTGGTGAGACCATGTGAAAATTGACCGGTCCGGTCCGGTCTTAGCTCGGTTAACTCGAATGGACCGAACGAACTCGGCTGTTACTTACGCACGAATAAACTCACCCGATGGATTCTCGCTCGAGGTAGAACGTGGGCATAGCGCTACAGGTCCTACTTATTTGCAACATGCAAACTGTTAAAAGGACACTTACGGCACATGCAACGAGTCTAAAATCTGCACTCCTCTCCTATGGACTCAACTAACGTGATACTTTCAAAAAAAGAAAGACATTAACGTGACAGAAAAAATGGGAAACACCCAAAAAAAAGGAAACAACCAGGGTCAGGCGGACGGGGGTTGACCTCTGCCTCGCGCGGCTGCTCCTCCTCTCCCCGACGCGGGTGTGCCGCTCCTTCTCTCTCCCTCGCCTCTCCCTCGCGTCGCCACCGGCCTCACCGAGTGTCTCATGACAAATTTTCTGACATCCATTCGGTCTGTCCGAAATAACTCTGCAGCTTCTGCCCCTGACCTTGTTTTGGCTCTACAGGTTGCATACGACCTCGGATTAAGATGATTTTTATATCAAAATCAAGCGTTTCGACGAGACGAAGATTTTTCGTGTTGATAACTTTTTCATTTGAGGCGATCTTAATTACGTTTTGTGCCCCTGACACCTGTCGGCCAACGGGAGGCCGACAGGCCACCCCTCGGCCAACGGGAGGCCGACGGGCCACCTTTCGGCCAACGGGAGGCCGACGGGCCACCTTTCGGCCAACGGGAGGCCGACGGGCCACCTCTCGGCCGCCAGGGGGCCGACGGGGTCATATTTCTGATTTTTTTGTGTTCAGCCCTATAGTTTTCAAATTTGCTATAAAATAGGTCATAGTTTTGAAAAAAAATCCAGCCGTAACGCTCCTTCCGACTCGCCTCTCGCGTCTCCCTACCCTAACCGCCGCCAACAGCCAGGCGACTAGGGAGGCGAGCTCCTTCCACTGATCTCCACCAGTCGGGGCGCTGGCTCCCTCTCCGTCCGGCCGCTGCTCGGGCGGCAGGAGGGAGGGGGGACCCCGTTCCTCCGTTCTATAGTTAGGTTTTGTATCTGTAGGTCATGGTGCGTCGTTGGGGTGGTGGGAGCGACGCCCGAACGAATAAATCTGCCTCGGCTCCACTCCCACACCGGCGGTGCCTTTCACGGTGGCGTCTCGGAGTTGATGGCATTGTGTCTCTGTCGATCCTTCAGATCGACAGCGTTAGGGTTCATGGATGGTGTTGGCGAGGCGACATCGACGACTCCATCAGGTGTGTCTCTCCTTCTGTCCCCGTTGCTGTGGCGTTATCTCCGACGTCATGGTGGAGCAGGGAGGTTTTGTCATTCAGGAGTACGCGCAGACGGTTGTCTACGCAAGTGACAGCTGGAAGATGGAGAATCTTGTGCTGGGTCAGTGGTTGAAGGCTGACAGTTCTAGTTTCCTTCTCCGACGTCGTCGTCATGCGGGGGTGTCAGTTCTGAAGTTCGATGGTGTGTCCCGGAACATGTTGCCCCGGTCTGATTCTTTCAACGGCTATGATTTTGCTTTTGGCAAACTACTTTGGAGGTCCGTAAAGCTGCTGATCAGCGATGGAGCCACGTCGAGCTTGGGTGAAGAGGTGATATGTCTTTTTACCCTTTGATGGCCGCGTCGGTGGTGTCGAAGGAGAGGGACAGACGCTGGTATTTTGCATAGGATTTTCCTGTCTTTTCAGTCTTGTATGGCTGGTGCTTGCGTGCCTTGTAACTTGATCTTTATTCTATATAAATAAGACACGTATTACCATGAAAAAAAGTCTTAATGGAAGGAAGGATGGGTCCCACAAGCTTAACGGAAGAAGGTGTCACGTCGGATACCATCGGAGCGGCTCACATCCCACACGGTACGTAACGCCCGGACATGTGCGCACTGGCAACTGGCAAAAAGAAACATGCGACGTGGTGTCTGGCACACCGGGATGGCCGACGCAAACCAGCCTAAAATCTGGGTGCTCAGCCAATCGTACCCTACTCGGACTGTGGAAGGAGTGTCGTCACGTACGTCGCACGAGTTTGCGGATAGTACGCTGGCCACCGTTTCTAAGTACAGCTTGATCTCAACCCTAACTTGATCATGGATGTCATGCTGGTTCTCTAAGTTTTTGTCGCGCCCCGAATTTTTTGCGGCCGACAGCTGATGGATTCAATTTCTATAGGTGGTAGGAAGCGTACGCTGCACCATCGTCCACCGTTGACACAGTCACACCGATCCAGCCGGCCGCACAGTAGCTCGCCGATCAAGTTCAAGCCGCGCCGCAACCAGTGGCAGCCTTCCCGTTGTGCCACTGGTCTCTCTCGAAACATGCTTTCGCCTCGCTTTATAAATAAAGCAACAACCAACCAGAGTACACGGCTGATCGATACAAGGAGATGGGGTGGCCCTCAAACATGTCGATCCCAAGATAACCGGAACACGCAACATGCACACGACTACGCTACCGAAATAGAGTACATGGGGACTGAGTACAACACCACGCTAAACCCTATAGCACCTAAGCTCCACGACAACGTCCTCAGAAGGGAGAACGACGCTATGCATCACCGTTGCCGAGTCCACAACAGACTCGTCCTCAACCAACTTCGATGGATCTACGTATGTTTGTCGTGCCGGCTGGTGATAGGCACCGGCGAATCATAACCGTGGATGTTGCCTCCATCAATTTGGTTGTCTCTTGTCTCGAACATGGCCGTCTATGTCGTAGTCCTTAGCTCGTGGTTGCTACTGTAATCACACGAGTGATTTGATTAGATTGCAGTTCGTCATAGTGGTAGCGGTGGAAAAAGTGTTTGGTGATCTGAGGCCTCCTTTGGGTTGGAGGAATTTTGTAGGATTCTATAGAATTTTTTTTATAGCCCTTTGGTTTGTAGGAATAAAATCCTATTCCTATGGAGGAATTCTTTCTATCCTCCATGTTTTATAGGAAAATAAACATTAGCTTAGTTTCAATGGAAAAAAAATCCTATGGTGTGAATCAAAGGGCATCCCTTTTTCTATTCCCATGCATATGATTTGAGATACATGTCATCACATTTCCTATGACTTTTCTATCCCTATGAATTTTCTATCCTATAAACCAAAGGAGGCCTGAGTGGTTTAGCCCAGTGTTCTTTTGTCGGTAGTGGTGAAGTTGTTTTAGGAGCGTAAAAGTGTAACCTCATCTGATCGTAGTGAGAATGAAATCATATCGCAATAACTTTCCTATGGGACTCAAACTCAATCAAAGATGAAATTATGCTTGTGATACTTTTTTAGATTTGCTAATTCTTATTGAGATGAAAATTATGCTTGTGATACTTTTTTTGATTTGCTAATTCTTATTGAGATGAAAATTAGTTTTCATTCCTATGGCGGTTTTAGTACCCGGTGAACAGTAACTTGATGAACAGTAAAATCGAAAAAAATAGCACAAAAAATAAAAAATATGAAATTTTACAGTATCGAAGATACTCTGGTGCGCAAGACCTGTGCAAAATTTGATGCTGTTTCTACATTCGAGTAGCTCGTGGCAAAGAAAACACTATAAATATGTACGTCGGTGAACAAAAAATCCAAAAAAATAGCAATTTTTTTTAAAAAAGCATGAATTTTTTTTACTTTGTATAAAAGAATGATCATTGTATGTTAAAAAACTGTTTGTCATACATGAAAAAAATAACTGTACATAGAAAATATATTCAATGTATATTAAAAAATGTTCAGAAGTATTTTGAAAAAATGTTGACCATATACTGAAAAAATGTTTAATGTATACACAAAACATTGCTCGCGGTGAATTAAAAAATATAGAAAATGTTGTGAATTGAAAAATGCTCACACATTCAAAAAATGTCCATGTATTCAAAAATATTCATGAATTCAAGAAAATTTTCACATATTAGAAAAATGTTCATGGATTCAAAAATGTTAGTGAATTGCTATAATATTCATGAATTCCAAAATTGTTAAAGTATTCCCGAACAAATTTTGAAAACGTTTTTTTCAATTTCTTAAAAAAATTTAAAAATGATAAGATTTTAAAGTTCCATTACAGGAAGTGCTCGTTTCTGAAATCGGTTCGGGGGGCATTTTGAGGAAGGTGAAGGTGGAGTCCTTCACAATCAGCGTTGACGAAGATCAGAAAATTGTGTTTACCCCGAAGGACTTCCAAGAGATTTTTGGAGTGCAGTGTGGCAATCGAGAAGTTCAAGGTAGGGATGCTCAAATGAGTTACGGTGAAGTTGAGTTCATCAGGCAGAATTGGAATGTATAGCGCTGCATAGATTGGGCATGCAGTTTTTACATAGACGGTACATGCAATAAGAGCATCCTGTACCAGCGGAACGGTTCGGCAATCTCCCTCAGGGCAAGCTGGCAACCCACCGCTTCATAGCTGCGCTATACGGACCAAGCCCTGTATGTCAAATATCTAAACATTCAAAACTCCCACGTATTCCTGTGATCAGTCTATGCAAGCTCCACATGCATGTCGTACTACTGGTCCACATAACGGGAGCGGGCGAGCCTGTCCGCGCTCTCGCCGCTAGTAACCACAAGGTACATTGTTAGAGATCATCGTGTATATATATATATATATATATATATATATATATATATATATATATATATATATATATATATATATATATATATATATATATATATATATATATACTACCAAGCAGGCTCAATAGAGCGTATATGTTTTCCCAATAATCTGAGAGGTCAGCTTTCTCTCGAAAACCGACTGTTAGCAAAAGACAATGCAAGAAGAAATCGATGCTACCTTGAGAGCATGGGACTGGGAGACATTTAGAATCGAATGCTTGGTGCATTTTCACAATCACGTACTATGTGGTTCAGTGCTCCTTCTTCTTTTTTGCGAGGGAAAATGACTTTTTGTTCATATTGAGAGAGTTACAGTCGAGAGGTAAAAGATCCTCAACACATGGTGGTCCTACCCATAGTACACTCTATACGACTATAATTTGACAAACGATCGGCAACTCTGTTTTGATCCTTATTCAACTTCTAAGGAATAAACTTCCTATATCTCATTAACTCCTTAATTTCAGCCACGGGATAACCATATGCAGAACGAAGAAGTCCGTTTCCTAATAGACAGAACAACGCCTCACTTGAGTCAGATTGAACGATGACCGGAAGTGGAATGTTGCATAGCTAGCGCCATCCCTTGCCTAATTGCATGAATCTCAGCCTCCAGAGAATCGTTACAATTGAATATAAACCGATAAGCTGCAATAATAAGTGAACCATCATGTCGTCGAAGAATCATTCCTGCAGCCGCCGCGCCGGATTCCATTGAGAAAGAACCATCAACTGATGGCGCAACATACTCAGTAGACGGAGGAGGCCAAGGTTTAGGACCAGGGGCAGGTCTCACTTCAGTCAAAGCCCAATCAACGACTGGTATTTTACCTTTAATTATTTTCTCTGTACTGAACATTCTGGCATTCGGTGCTCCTTCACGTACGACTGTTTGCAATGGAAGGCTAAGCTGAATTGTTGTTCAAAAACCGTACAAGGAGTGTTGTACGTGTAGCAATGTTCTATGTAGTTTGCGACGGAACAAAGCATATCATCTTGTACAGCTCATTGAGGTAGAATCAACGGAAATACCATGTACTCGTGCCACTGTACCTCGATCTGGAACTAAACAAATATATGTCCCTCCTTTTTCCAAACGTCATGGTAATTTTCCTCGAGAGAAAATGTTGATATGTGTACCCTTTTTGTTTGTGTGATTTCTTAACATGGCTTATGGTTATGGATAACCCGGAGAAATACCAAAGTGGCAACACATAATTACACATGCCCAGCCAGATGCAACCCCTCTCACGACTCCAACCACTAAACGCCACAGCTGCACACTCCACATCCTACCGTATAAGCTGGGAGGTGGATGAGGTCGAGGATACAGACAACACACCGACGGCGCACACTTTTATTGCATATATACTCCGATTGAGCAACATTCAAACAAAAAATAAATCATGTTCTTAAGTATGGTTTAGTGATCAACCAATCGGCCGGAGATTTTTCCTTCTTTTCTGAATTGAAATTTTAAATTCAACGCACTCTAAATCTTGGCAGCTAGCTCCTAGAAGAATCACAAGTATCATTTGGTCAAGTGGGCCGCGGTGTGCTGTCCTAAGAACCAGGGAGGGCTAGGGGGTCATCAATTCCAAACTCATGAATGTGACCCTCCTGTCAAAGTGGATTTGGAAGCTCTCGCAAAATGCTTAGGTTACAGGGTTGACCTTTTGAAAGCTAAATAATTCCTGAACGACCCATTCTTCAAACCCGTTTTGACCTTTACTCACGAGGCCTGCTTCTGCTGTTGCACTAAAAAACAACATAATATAGGGGTGGATATTTGTCGATGGTCAGGTTGACATGTTGTGATGCCAACAAGCGTTGTAATCGGCAATTAGGAAAAGTGGCGTAGCGCCACTTTTCTAATTCTCTAAAGTGCATTTTGACCCATCTTCATTCAGTGAGATGTGATCTAGTTAAGAGGTGGACCACAAATATTATTCCGATATTTGTGCTCGTATTGTTGACCAACTCGCCAATACAAGATAAGCTTCCTCGGGATGCTTCGGCTCCGAACCTAACGTCCAGAGGAAATTTTCACTCGTCCCAACGCCTAAGTGGGTCATCTCAAAGGAGGCTCGGGTCTCACCTAGAGTGGGAGCTGTATTCCTTTCGAATGACAGATGATTTACATGTGACCCATGGAGTGCCTTTTATAGGTCCATAACCTTGTACAAATGACCACCAATACCCTTCGTGGGGAGGGAAAAGTAAGGGCAAAAAGATATATGTTAGAAAAGTCTAAGAAGCCCATGTAAGTAAAGAAAAGCAAGGCTATTCTAGTCTTCTTTGATCCATTCACTTGGCCCATGGTGAGATGGATGTCTTGGTCCACGAGGGGTGGACATGAATGAGTTTGATGGGCTTCATCCTTTCTTGATCCTCTTTATCATTGGGTTGCCCTTTGACATGACATTTGATCTTTCATTTTCGTGCCGTTTTCTTCCTCTATGTTTTGCTATTCTAGCGTGCATGATGTAGAGAATTTGGAGCCCCCATGATCAAGAGATGTTTTTTTTTCTCTTACAATACATTCCATGTCTTCTGGCCATCTGATGTGCATGTGATCAGGAGCATTCGTACGCCCCCAAGCCAGGGAAGCGACTTCCTTCCATGGTTCCCGGGAAGATTTGGTCAGTTCACAGTCTTTTTTTTTTTGCGGGGATTGGTCAGTTCACAGTCACAGTCAAAAGTGCATATCTGTTGCCATGCAAGTGCATGTACGTAAACACGTACCTGGTGCATGCAACACAAGACCCCAGGGAGAGTGCCCCTGTTGGAATCTCGTCTGGTAGGTGAATGTTCCCCAAAGATGCGATCGTTTACATGGAAGGTGTTGGTGGGTGCGCTGCCGACCTATGCATGCAAACTGCGATTCCAAATCACTGTCATAGATGATTGTCAGCTCTGTGGAGCACCCAACGATGATTATTTCCATGCATTAATTACTAGGATGCGGTGTGTGGAGATATGGAACGAGAGGTGACAAGCCTGGCCAGTACCACCAAACGACAAACTGATGCATTGCGGCGAGGAGTGTCTGTTCAATATTCTGTTGGTCGAGAATGAGGAAGTAAGAGCAATGATTATCATGCTATTGTGGAGTATTTAGAGCCTTAGAAATATATACGCTACATGATAAGGTGACCCTCCTTCAGCAGTTACACGATTATATTTATGCAGTTACTTAACCTCACATAACCAGGCACAAACATATGTCATTGAGGAGATTATTAAAGGGAAGATGCTGCTGGTGGATTTCCCTGCTACCAATGTTACAAAGAAATGGTTACTTTGGCCTAAACCATTAGCCGGATGGGTTGCCCTATCAGTTGGTTCTTACGTCAAGGAAACTTGGCTAGCTGGTATGGGCATGGTACCGAGAGACTCAGTAGGAACTGTAATTTTCTTGGCCTACAGACACCTCTTCCATTGCAAAGATGCTACAGAATCCAAAATCAGCTCCGTTGTTGGAAGGTATCTCAATCAGTCTTTAAAGAAAAAAGCTTCCAATTTTTTTTTTAGAACATAGACGTCAGGGACGTCCGGCTTTAAATTAATAAACCCACACAGGCAGCGTTCAGAACAGGCCAACGAAAGCTCGAACACATAAGTTTTAGGGACCAACGCACTACACCAAAAGGAGCAACGGATGCATAAGTGCAATACATGGCTAGACAGCCAAGATACGAGCGCGCAGGCTCGGCATTGACACAACCAAAAGAAGCCATCCATCCCTATGGAGCATCGGAGGCGGGCGACGGGGCTCGAGATGACTCGTAGACCGCTCGCAGACGCGCGAGAGCTTGACGATGAAGATCAGAGTCCTATAGTCTTCCCAGCGGTGCCCACAGCTGCAAGAACACGATGCATTTGAAGAGAATATTAGCCGGGTGGGAGGGGAAAACACCCTCAATAGAAAACTTGTTGCGAATCTGCCACATAGCCCACAGAAGAGCTGCCGCGCATGTCCACATGACATGACGCGTCGGCCCCTGAACCGAAGACAGCAGGGTAACAAGCGCAACACGTGAGCATGGATCCAAATCCACGCCTGCGGCTTCGCGAACCGCGCTCCAGGCAAAATGCGCCAAAGGACAACGGAAAAAAGCGTGGTCGGTGTCTTCCGGAGCCGCACACAGCGCACAGGGCCCTGAAGCCGGGCCATTGCACTTGGCGATGTTTATTGAAGTGGGGAGACGATATTGACAAAGTTGCTAGAGAAAGACTTTAACTTTGAGAGGGATACAAGCCTTCCAAAGACCCGAGGTGGCCGAGGGCCCAGTCCCTTGCGTAAGCGTCCGGTACATAGATTTGACTGTGAATTTTCCAGAAGCCGAGAGGGTCCAAGACACCGTGTCCTCGACGGGTGTTGAAACGACCTCTGAAATCAAAGCCCGAAGGCGTTCCCAATCCGCCAATTCCGGGTCTGAAAGCTCCCGCCTAAAGTAGATGGGGGGAGGAGAGGTGCGTAGGGCGGAGGAAACTAATTGGTTAGGTTCCACCACAATGGCATAGAGTTGGCTAAACTCCGACCAAAGGGGTTGTTGCCAGATCCACACATCATGCCAAAAACGAGTCGATCGACCATTATTAACCGAGAACTTTGCGCCCCTGGCAAAGAACGGTTTGAGGGATTGGATGGAATTCCAGAAAGGGGATCCTCGAGGTAGTGCCTCAAAAAAATTCCCATTTGGGAAATATTTGGCCCGTAAAAGTTCCATCCAAAGGCCATCCCCCCCCCCCCCGGGACAGCTTCCAAATCCATTTACACATGAGTGCAATGTTCATCAATTTAGAGTTGATTATCCCGAGGCCCCCCTGGGCCTTAGGTCTACACACTGCCTGCCATTTTACCATGTGGTATTTTCGTTTTGGGCCCGCTCCCTCCCAAAAGAAGCGAGACCGCTGAGTGTCCATCTTGGTATGTACTCCATTGGCCAACAGGAAAAGGCCCATAGCAAACATTGGTAGAGACGAGAGACTAGAGTTAGTTAGGATCAGTCTTGCACCTGAAGACATGAAGCGGCCCCTCCACGGGCATACCCTGCCCGCCACCTTTGTACACAAGGGTTCCCAATCAGAGGTCGAGCATTTCTTCTCTGCAATAAGGAGACCTAAGTACGTAAAAGGTAGTTTTCCAAGTTTGCAATTGAGCAAATTGGCTACCCTCAGGCTTTCGGCCGCATCCATCCCTATGGATATGACTTCACATTTGTGGAAGTTGATTTTGAGACCTGACATAAGTTCAAAGCATAGGAGAATAGCCTTGACCGTTGCAATACTATGTTGGTCCGGTTCGAACAGAAGAAGCGTGTCATCTGCGTATTGTAGGTGTGAACCCCCCC
>LR738712.1:646853338-646871968 GCA_902687465.1 Secale cereale
CCCCCCCCCGGCTGTCCTTCGGGTGGCTGGTAGCTTCTGGAACGCTGATTTTTTATATAATTTTTCCGGGATTTTTCTGGCAGTTCTCGTAATGGGAAAACCTGAAATACAAAAACAGCCGAAAACAGAAACTGGCACTGGGGTGCACTGAGTTAATAGGTTAGTCCAAATATGATCAAAAGTGTATGGAAGTGTATAAATATCATAGCAATATCACCCAAAAGAGGCATGGAGCAAGCAGAAATTATAGATACGTTTTGGACGTATCAACATCCCCAAGCTTAATTCCTGCTCGTCCTCGAGTACGTAGGTAAATGATAACAAGAATAATTTCTGTGGTGACATGCTATTAACCATATAGGACTTTTTCATAGTCACATGACAAAAGCTTACTGAGACAATGAATCTGTAGTAATTAAGTTGCCTCATGAGAAAATCACAAAGAACTGAAAGTTTTACAATATGATACTGAAACATCAAATAGATTTGTAATGAACATGGTGTGCAAATATGATAAAGTGATATCTCGCTTGCCCCCTTTAGTGAAGCAAAACATAAATGCAGGGGCACCTCCAAGGTTTAAGTGATGACTAGATACAATGTTTTCAAAATAAACGATATCACAATCATGCAAAAGACAATGCTACTTTGGGACAATGCACATTACACTCAGAATGACAATCATGCTCTCAATAGTTGGTGCTTTTAAAAGAAGGTGGAGACTCTCGAACCGTGGCTTTGTTTGGCAAGGTTGAAAACCCGTAGTCGGAAACAAAGACAAAACATGTACCAGAGCTCTTGGTTTTTAAAAACAGAGGTAATAATTATTTTTTTAGATCGTGCATGTTTCGTCAATGAATGCTAGCAGACAACTCAATCACTTCTTGAGATGGACAAGTTTCGAGGAACGGCTCCCGAATGAGGACGATCACATCCTCTTAATCTCCTTTGTTTATCACTGCCAAAGTTTTCTGATTTCTCATGAACAAAGCGTGAAGGAGGGTTTGTTTGTTATATTATCTTTTTGAGCCTGGCGCACTCAATGCCAGTTCCTTCTCGTATTATGGGTTTGCACATTATACATACAATCCCGGGGTGAAGCTTGTCCAACTTAAAAAGATCATGAATTAACTACTACTTCCTCATGAACTTACAATAGAGGCACAAAATAAGAATGATTTTCCTTGAATAATTTCGAGATGGTACATGCAAGTCTCCATTATGAATGGCAGGTAAATACCATGTAGGAAGGTATGGTGGACTCATATGGCATAACTGGTATAAAGGAATTTGGATGCACAAGCAGTCAGTCCGCTTAGTACAGACGAAGGTTAGCAAAAGACTGGGAGTGACCAACTAAGAGAGCAATGACGGTCATAATCATGCAGAGCGACAAAGCAACATTGAATCAGGCATGGAAGTTATATCGCTACTCAGAAACAAAAGATCATCAAGGCTTGACAGACTTTCTTTACAGTCTTTAATATGCGTGAGCATACGCCAAGTCAGTCAAAATAAATTCTTGAAGGAAGATATTACTAAACCATACCACATCATAGGCAAACAAATCATGTTGGTACTCCAGTAACACATTGGGAACCCCCCAGCTATTTGAGACTAACCATAAGAAAACATGAACTACTAAGCGCCATTATGCACGTAGCATCTTTATCACAGACATATCAACCAATGCAACGGAAGCAAACTCTCTTAATAAGATAATCATGATAGATAAAGAGAGTTCAAGCAACCAACTAAATGAAAGCTCTTTAGAAAGATAAGCATGAATACTAAGAGCTAAGCATGATAGTAGCTATTAAAAGACAAAGAACACACACAGCAAAGATAGACATGAAAATTTCATGTTATGTTCTAGGTAGAAGTGGAGCGTGTTTCTCTCCCACATAAAGAAAGCTGAGTTCCGACTCGTTATGAAAAGCTAAGGAAAACTAAAAAGGAAAACTAAAAGCGAGACGCTCCAAGCATAGCACATAACACATGAAGTGATTAAAATATAGTGGAACGAAAGACGAACTGATAATGTTGATGGAGAAGGGGATGCACGGGGGCATCCCCAAGCTTAGACGCTTGAGTCTCCTTGAATATTTCTTGGGGGTGCACGGGGGCATCCCCCAGCTTGAGCGTTTGACACTCCTGAATCTTTTTATCATCTTCCCTCGCACACTTGAAAACTCACTTCATACATAACTCACCATAATCTGATTAGCGAGGTTAGTACCCATAATAAAATAATTGTTCCTTGCTGGAAATAAGGATATTCTTGAAGATCTACTGTTTCTCAAGATTGCCAAAAGGTTTTTGCAAAGAAAAAGCAAGCTGAAGGTTTGCAAAATGAAGGAAAGGCAAAACAGGACAGAATCTGTGAAAAACAGAACAGCAGGTAGTAAATGATTTTTCCGGGGCACTTCTGCAACTCTAATCAAAAAACTCAAAACAGACGCACGAAAGACAATTATATAGAGCACGCTGTCGAAAAAATTCAGACCAAAAAGATGATCTGGTGATTTTATACGAATTTTTCTATCCAAGGACAGAATCTGTTTCCTGGACAGCACGTCACAACTTTTGAACTTTCTAGCAATCAGAGGCTATACTTGGCACAAAATTGAAAAGCAAAGATACAATGATGATGCTACTGTAGTAACAACATCAAGACACAACAAAAGCAAAATAAAATTTATTCATGTGGGCTGCCTCCCAAAAGCGCTTTCTTTTATGCCTTTAAGCTAGGCATAATGCAAAGAGATCAAGTTTTATCAAGAGTAAAAGAATTGCTAGCCCGTACAACGGACTCAAAAGGTAACTTAATCTTCTTTCGAGGGAAGTGTTCCATCCGTTTCTTGAGAGGAAACTGGAATTTTATATTCCCCTCTTTCATGTCAATGATAGCACCAACGGTGCGTAGAAAAGGACGTCCCAAAATAATTGGACAAGAAGGTTCACTTTCAATGTCCATAATAGTAAAATCAACGGGAACATAGTTGTCATTGACAATTATAAGAACATCGTCGATCCTCCCCAAAGGTTTCTTTATGGAAGAATCAACGAGACGAACACCAAAAGAACAAGAATCAAAAGGTTTCAATTTAAGCATATCATATATTCTTTTGGGCATAACAGAGGTACTAGCACCAACATCACATAAAGCATAGCAAGATAAGTTATTCAACTTAATTTTTATCATAGGATCCCAACCATCTTCTAGCTTTCTAGGTATGGAGGCTTCTACTCTAAGTTTCTCCTCCCTAGCTTTGATAAGAGCATTAGTGATATGCTCTGTGAAGGCAAGGTTAATCGTGCTAGTGCGGGGATCTCTAGACATCTTGTGAAGGAAATCAATAACTTCGGTAAGAGTGCAATTATCAAAATCGAGGTCACTACCATCAAGTAAGGTGGTAGTGGTGTCCTTTAGGTTCACTTGTTTGGTAGTTTCTATAGTCATAGCATCACCATTAATAGGTCCATCGGGACCAGGAGTGCATTGGGTGCTAAGAGTTTGGATATCCTCAACAACTTGGATAGTAGCAACAGTGTGGTGGGTAGGAAGGCTCTTAATTCTATCTTCTTCCTCCCTTTGAGGTGCAACCACTTCGGGTTTAGCTGCCATTTGGTTTATCAAAGTGGCTTGTGTGTGGGACATATTGGAAACTTGGGTCTCAGTGATAGTGAGCCTAGTCTGGAGGTTAGAAATCTCAATATTTAGGCTCTCTAATTGTCTACTAATGTCTTTTAAGATAGCAGTATGCTCATTTAATTGCCTCGAGAAGGTTTTGTTTTGTTCATATTGGGTGTGCATGTAATTCTTAGTGGCCTTCTCTATTTCTAGAAGTTTCTCATAGCCAGGCAAGTCTCTATCTTTTTGGGTGGAGTTCTTGGTGCCAGGATAAGTATTGTTGTTCCCATAAGAATTAGAGGGGAACGGTCTAGGATTGCTACCAAAGTTACTCCTATAAGCATTGTTATTAAAATTATTCCTAGAGATAAAGTTCACATCTACTTGTTCTTGAGCAATCAAAGAATTTAAAGGAACATCACGAGGATCAACTGAAGATTGCTTCGAAAGTAGAGACATAATCAAGTCAACTTTTTCATTTAGGGAGGAAATCTCCTCGACAGAGTTTACCTTCCTACCTGTTGGAGCGCGTTCGGTGTGCCATTGGGAATAGTTGGTCATCATCTCATCGAGAAGCTTTGTGGCAGCACCAAGTGTAGTTGACAAAAAGGTTCCTCCCGCGGCCGAATCTAACAAGTTCTGCGAGGTAAAGTTCAAGCCTGCATAAAAAGTTTGGATAACCATCCAAGTAGTCAAACCATGAGTAGGGCAGTTCTTGATAAGAGATTTCATACGTTCCCAAGCTTGGGCAACGTGTTCATTATCCAATTGTTTAAAATTCATTATGTTACTTCTCAGTTGGATAATTTTAGCAGGTAGATAGTATTTTTCAATAAAAGCATCTTTGCACTTGTCCCAAGAATCTATGCTATTTCTAGGCAAAGACTGAAACCAAATTTTAGCTCCTCCTCTCAAAGAGAAAGGAAAAAGCTTAAGCTTAACATTATTACCATCTATTTCTTGGTACTTTTGCATATCACAAAGTTCAACAAAGTTGTTTAAGTGTAAAGCAGCATCATCTCCAGCACCGGAGAATTGATCTTTCATGACTAGGTTCAGTAAAGCAGGTTTAATTTCATACGAAGGTGCTAAAGTGGTAGGTGTAGTGATAGGTGTGCAGATAAAGTCATCGTTGTTGTGACTAGTGAAGTCACACAACTTGGTGTTCTCGGTGGAACCCATAGTAGCAAGCAAGCAAGATAACTATTTTTGTGATTTTCGATAAAAGATACTAAATCAAAACTGAAAGGTAAACTAACAAGACTAAAAAGCAAAGGTAAAAGATAGCGTGCAACTCCCCTATCCTGAAGAGTGGAGTCCCCGGCAACGGCGCCAGAAAACTTTGCTTGATGGCTTCTCGCCCCTCGTTGGTTACCCCAAGTGGAAGGTGTGAGATGCAGTGTAGCGGAAGTTTTCCCTTGGCAAAGATACCAAGGATCGATTTCCCCTGAGACTCCCAGATTCAACAAGAAGGTGTCAACTACTAACGGCGCCAGATATTAGCAATCAACGTGGACCTGCACACAGATACAAATAACTTTGCTCCCAACGAGTACAGAGAGGTTGTCAATCCCTCCGGCCTTGTAGTTTACAAAGGATCAAACGCAAGTGATAGTAGTGATAGATATTGCTGCAATAGTAAATAAAAGCGTAAAGTAAATAGCGGATGTGATCAATGATGGTAATATGGACTGGAGTCCCATGATGTTCACTAGTGATGTCTCTCTCCCAAAAGACGATAAAACTGCTATGTGAGGTAAACGAATTACAGCTGGGCAATTGACAGGACCATGTGCGCAAACCAATGCTGACTAAGTTGCAAGAAAGGTAGAGGTTCAAAGCATGGGCGGTACGCCGAGGTAAGTAGACCGAAATCCATCTGCATCTACTACTAATCATCCACCTTGAGATATCTATCCAGAACATCTCGCTGGTATTAAGTTGCGAGTCCCACCCATAGTGTAAACTCAAAGCAACAGACAACTGCATTAAAAGAACTTTGCGTAAAGTAAACAATCCTTGCACCCGCGGGCACAAGCACCGTTGTTTTCCCCCTTGTGGCAATAGCACATCCCCTAGACTCATGTTTCTGTCACTCAAGCTAGTCATCGAGGGGCATGAACCCACAATCGAGCATAACGTTCCCTCTTGGAGTCACTACCTATTACTTGGCCAAAGCAATAAATAACAACGGAGAACATGCAAGAATTACTTATGAACATAAATATAAAAGAGGTAGATCAAATATATTACTCAATCATAATCTGAACATAATCTCATAATCCATCGGATCCCAGCAAACTCATCATAGCAACAGCATAAGGATTACATATGTGCCTCGATCATGTAGGGCAGCTCACGAGGACTAATTAGTGAAGCACAAGAACGGGAGGAGAACATCACATAGCTACTGGTCATGGACTCATGGTCCAAGGGAGACTACTCACAACTCATCCGGGAGGCGTCCATGGTGGTGGAGAAGCTCCCGGTGGTGATCCTCCCCTCCGGCAGGGTGCCGGGAAGAGTTCTCCTGGTGCTCCCGATCTTGGAAGCGGCGGCGGCGGCGGAACAGAGATGAGATCGCGAAAAAGAGTTCCCGTCTCGAGGGTTTTGGGAGACGGTCTAAATATATGCCAAAGGGGGGCATCAGCGGAGCCTCGGGGGGCCCAGGCGCCCCCCCGGCGCGGCCCAGGGGGGGCACACCACCAGGGCGCCTGGGGCCCTGGTGGTCCCCCCCGGCTGTCCTTCGGGTGCCTGGTAGCTTCTGGAACGCTGATTTTTTATATAATTTTTCCGGGATTTTTCTGGCAGTTCTCGTAATGGGAAAACCTGAAATACAAAAACAGCCGAAAACAGAAACTGGCACTGGGGTGCACTGAGGTAATAGGTTAGTCCAAATATGATCAAAAGTGTATGGAAGTGTATAAATATCATAACAATATCACCCAAAAGAGGCAAGGAGCAAGCAGAAATTATAGATACATTTTGGACGTATCCCAAGTTCACCGGTGAGTCGAAGCCGGACACTTGGCTAGAAGACTACCGAGTGGCCGTACAGATCGGAGGCGGCAACGACGACGTGGCCATGAAGCACCTCCCCTTGATGCTGGGACGCTCCGCTCGGGCGTGGCTCAATCAGTTGGCCCCCAGGACTATTTACAGTTGGGAAGAGCTCGCTCGGGTTTTCATTCGGACCTTCGAAGGCACCTGCAAGCGACCTGCTGGACTCGCAGAACTTCAACACTGCGCACAGAAGCCGAGTGAAACTTTGAGGGACTACATTCAGCGATGGACCACTTTGCATCACACGGTGGAGAACGTGTCTGAACACCAGGCGGTGTGCGCTTTCAAGGAAGGCGTGCATAACCGAGAGTTGAATCTGAAGTTTGGCCGAACAGGCGACATGTCCTTGTCACGGATGATGGAGATTGCCAGTCGTTATGCCAATGGCGAGGAGGCCGATCGGCTCCGCAGCGGCAAGAAACTAGTCGGGCAGGACGACCAGAATTCCAATCGGAAGAATAAGCGCAAGGCCGAGCCAGCCGCTCAGGGAGAGGCTGCGGCGATCAATCAAGGAAAGGGCAAAGGGAAGCCGAAAGGTCCCTGGACCCCCAAGAAAGGAAAGGGTCAGGCTGGAGACGATATGCTCGACCAGCCATGCCTCATACAGACGAAGAAAGATGAAGAGGGAAACCTGATATACCCCAAGCACACCACTCGACAGTGTCCAGAGTTTTCAGAAAGATCAGTCGACTGAGAAAGAGAAGGAATCAGAACAGTCCGAAGACAAGGAAGGGGACGGAGGATACCCTCGTATCAACTCCACTTTGGTGATATTCGGAGACATCGAGAGCAAAAGTCGACTGAAAATCATCAATAGAGAAGTAAGCATGGTTGCCCCGGCGACCCCCACGTTTTTGAAATGGTCAAAGACCCCCATCACATTCGACCAGTCCGATCACCCAGCGCATATTGCCACCCCTGGGCGGTAGGCACTGGTGGTCGACCCAGTTATCGAAGGCACACGCCTGACCAGAGTTCTGATGGATGGGGGCAGTGGCTTGAATATCTTGTATGCAGCAACCCTCCGGGACATGGGCATTCCGATGTCCAAGCTGAGGGAAAGTAACATGAGGTTCCACGGGGTAATCCCCGGGAAGAAAGCCGACTCACTTGGCCATATCTCACTCGACGTAGTCTTTGGTGAGTCGAAGAACTACCGAAAGGAGAAGCTGACGTTCGAAGTGGTGGACTTCAACAGCGCCTATCACGCCATCCTGGGTAGGCCCACCTACGCCAGGTTCATGGCTCGACCATGTTACGTCTACCTCAAGCTGAAGATGCCGGGACCCAACGGCGTCATAACCGTCACTGGGAACCGTCAGAAAGCGGAAGAATGCTTCCAGAAAGGCTCGAAGATCGCCGACGAGCAAATGCCAGCAGTAGAGATGGAAGAGTACCAAAAGAGAGTGGATCCGAGTGACCTGCTAAGGGCGAAGAAGCCGGCTTCTGAGTCAGCTTTCCAGCCGGCCGGGGACACGAAACCTGTGCACATCCACCCCACCGACCCCAACGCAGCACCGACCCACATCTCCACCACACTCGACAGCAAATAGGAAGAAGCGCTCGTCCAGTTCCTCCGTGAGAACTGGGACATCTTTGCATGGAAACCATCAGACATGCCGGGTGTACCCAGGGGACTGGCTGAGCACCATTTGCGAGTCGACCCTAAAGTGAAACCTATGAAGGAACATCTCCGTCGATCCACTGCGGAGAAGCGAAAGGCAATTGGCGAAGAAGTGGCTCGACTCCTAGCAGCAGAGTTTATCCGCGAGATATACCACTCCGAGTGGCTCGCCAACGTCGTCATGGTCCCCAAGAAGGACAAGTATCTCCGCATGTGCATCGATTTCAAGCACATCAATCGGGCCTGCCCGAAAGATCATTTTCCTCTGCCCCGCATCGATCAGATAGTCGACTCGACTGCGGGATGTGAACGTTTGTCCTTTCTGGACGCGTATTCCGGGTACCATCAGATCCGTCTGTTCGGGCCCGATGAGATCAAGACAGCTTTCATCACCCCCTTCGGGTGCTTTTGTTATGTCACGATGCCTTTCGGCCTCAAAAATGCTGGCGCTACCTTCATGCGCATGATCCAGAAGTGCTTGATAAAGCAAATCAGTCGGAACGTCGAGGCATACATGGATGACATTGTGGTCAAGTCACGGAAAGGTTCCGACCTACTGACTGACCTCGCTGAGACATTCGCAAGCCTGAGAAGCTACGATATCAAGCTCAACCCGTCAAAGTGTACATTTGGAGTTCCTGGCGGCAAGTTGCTCGGTTTTCTCGTTTCCGAACGGGGAATCGACGCCAACCCAGAGAAGGTCAGCACCATCCTCTGAATGAAACGCCCCGAGCGTATACATGACGTCCAGAAGCTTACTGGTTGCTTGGCCGCATTGAGTCGGTTCATTTCTCGTCTTGGTGAGAAGGCACTGCCTCTCTACTGACTCATGAAGAAATCCGACAAGTTCGAGTGGAATCCCGAAGCCGAAGCAGCGTTTGAAGAGCTCAAAGCCCTGCTGTCCACTCAGCTGGTGCTCGCTGCCCCAGTCAGCGGAGAGCCTCTTCTGTTGTATATCGCTGCCACCGGACAAGTTGTCAGTACTGTACTCATGGTCGAGCGGGAAGAAGAGGGCAAGGCATACAAGGTCCAGCACCCGGTCTATTATATATCCGAAGTTTTGACTCCCTCCAAGCAAAGGTATCCACATTACCAAAAGCTTGTGTACGGGATTTACTTGACAGCAAAAAAGGTTGCCCATTACTTCTCGGACCATTTGATCTCAGTCGTCAATGACGCCCCGCTATCAGAGATACTAAACAACCGAGATGCAACCGGTCGAGTGGAAAAATGGGTGATTGAACTTCTTCCGTTAGATATCAAGTTTGAATCGAAGAAAGCCATCAAGTCTCAGGCCATAGCGGATTTTGTGGCTGAGTGGATATAACAAGAGCTGCCGACTCAAGTCCAGTCGGACCATTGGACTATGTTCTTCGATGGGTCCAAGATGCTGAACGGATCCGGCGCAGGCGTGGTCCTGGTCTCTCCCAGGGGCGACAAGCTCAGCTATGTCCTTCAGATCCATTTCGATTCATCAAACAACGAGGCCGAATACGAAGCACTTTTGTATGGGTTGCGTATAGCCATCTCACTCGGCGCCCGTCACCTGATGGTCTACGGCGACTCCGACCTGGTGGTGAACCAAGTGATGAAAGAATGGGACGACAGGAGCCCGGCAATGACTAGTTATTGCAGTGCAGTGCGGAAGCTTGAAAAGAAGTTCGAAGGCTTAGAGCTCCATCATGTGCCCAGAGCCAAGAACCAGCTAGCCGATGACCTCGCAAAAATCGGGTCGACTCGGAGGCCTATACCCAAGAATGTGTTCCTAGAGCATCTGCACACCCCCTCTGTCAAAGATGACCCCTTCACGGAAGAGCCCCCGCAGCCAGTCAGCACGTCAGATCCGACTGAAGTCGAAGTACCTGCCGTGGTCGATTACGGTCCTAGTGATTATGCCAGATTGGACTGTGCCATATATATCGTATCTGCTCAGGCAAGAACTCCCAGAAGATGAAGAAGAAGAAGCGCGCCAGATCGTCCGCCGATCCAAGGCGTTCACGGTCATCCAAGGTCAGCTATATAGAGAAAGCGTCATCGGAGTCGCCCAACGTTGCGTCGATCCAGAAGAAGGTCGACTGATCTTGGATGAAATCCACTCGGGGACTTGCGGCCACCACGCCTCCTCTCGGACTATAGTGGCTAAGGCATACCGAGCCGGGTTTTACTGACCCCGCGCCAACGAGTTGGCCAAGGATATTGTGGACAAATGCGCAGGTTGCCAGTTCTACTCGAACATGTCCCACAAACCGGCGTCCGCCCTGAAGACCATTCCGCTAGTCTGGCCCTTTGCTGCTTGGGGCTTGGACATGGTCGGCCCCTTCAGGACAGGCAGAAGCGGATTCACCCACCTTCTGGTGGCAGTCGACAAGTTCACCAAGTGGATCGAGGCCAAGCCCATCAAGAACCTCGAGTCAAGCACCGCCATCAGCTTCATCAGGGAATTGATATTTAGATATGGAGTCCCCCACAGCATCATCACAGACAACGACTCCAACTTTGACTTGGATGAATTCAGAGCTTTCTGCGCTTCCCAAGGAACACGAGTCGACTACGCCTCCATGGCACATCCACAGTCGAATGGACAGGCAGAAAGAGCAAATGGTTTGATTCTCCAAGGCCTAAAGCCGCGGCTCATGCACGATCTTAAGCATGCCGCCGGAGCTTGGGTAACTGAACTGCCATCTGTCCTATGGGGTCTGAGGACAACTCCAAACCGGTCGACTGGCCGTACCCCTTTCTTCTTGGTCTATGGAGCCGAAGCTGTGTTGCCAAGCGACTTATTACACAATGCCCCCAGAGTGGAACTCTTCTCCGAAGACGAGGCAGAGCAGGCTCATCAGGATGCAGTCGATCTTTTGGAAGAGGAAAGAGAGATGGCCCTGATCCGGTCGACCATCTATCAACAGGACCTGCGTCGATTCCATGCTCGCAACGTAAGAAGCCGAGCATTCCAGGAAGGAGACCTGGTCCTTCGAGTGCATCAGAAACGTCCACACAAGCTCGCCCCTGCCTGGGAAGGCCCGTTCATCATCACCAAGGTACTACACAATGGAGCATACCACCTCTACAATGTAGCCAAGAAGAAAGACTAACCTCGTTCGTGGAATGTGGACCTGCTCCCCCGCTTTTACACTTAAGACGCTCGATGGTCGAGTTGTAATAAAGATTTCCCAATTTGTTTCAAAGACAAGTTAGCAATGATCCTTTAACGATTGATGTCCTCTAAAAACATTGGTCTTCAAAATCCCCCAGTGGGTGCTTAGTTGCGGTCCTCTGAGCTACATTACAAGTATGAAGTGGCTCTGTCTTCCGAGCTTCGCCACAAATACAACGTACCTCAGAGCTGCCTAAGTTACAAACACCTACTCCGAGTGAAGAGCGACCCTCTCACTCGGGGGCTTAGCCGCGGTCCTCCGAGCTACGTTGCAAGTATAAAGTGGCTCTGCCTTCCGAGCTCCGCCATGAATACAACGTAGCTTGGAATCGTCTAAGTTACAAACATCTACTCCGAGTGAAGAGCAACCCTCTCACTCGGGGGCTTAGCTGCAACCCCGTGACTCGCCTAAGTTTCAAACATCTACTCCGAGTGAAGAGCGACCCTCTCACTCGGGGGCTTAGCCGCGGTCCTCCGAGCTACGTTGCAAGTATAAAGTGGCTCTGTCTTCCGAGCTCCGCCACAAATACAACGTAGCTTGGAATAATCTAAGTTACAAACATCTACTCCGAGTGAAGAGCAACCCTCTCACTCGGAGGCTTAGCTGCGACCCCGTGACTCGCCTAAGTTTCAACCATCTACTCCGAGTGAAGAGCGACCCTCTCACTCGGGGGCTTAGCCGCGGTCCTCCGAGCTACGTTGCAAGTATAAAGTGGATGTGCCTTCCGAGCTCCGCCACAAATACAACGTAGCTTGGAATCATCTAAGTTATAAACATCTACTCCGAGTGAAGAGCAACCCTCACACTCGGGGGCTTGATGGCTTCTTGCCCCTCGTTGGTTACCCCAAGTGGAAGGTGTGAGATGCAGTGTAGCGGAAGTTTTCCCTTGGCAAAGATACCAAGGATCGATTTCCCCTGAGACTCCCAGTTTCAACAAGAAGGTGTCAACTGCTAACGGCGCCAGATATTAGCAATCAACGTGGACCTGCACACAGATACAAATAACTTTGCTCCCAACGAGTACAGAGAGGTTGTCAATCCCTCCGGCCTTGTAGTTTACAAAGGATCAAACGCAAGTGATAATAGTGATAGGTAATGCTGCAATAGTAAGTAAAAGCGGAAAGTAAATAGCGGATGTGATCAATGATAGTAATATGGACCGGAGTCTCATGATGTTCACTAGTGATGTCTCTCTCCCAAAAGACGATAAAACTGCTATGTGAGGTAAACGAATTACAGCTGGGCAATTGACAGAACCATGAACGCAAACCAATGCTGACTACATTGCAAGAAAGGTAGAGGTTCAAAGCATGGGCGGTACGCCAAGGTAAGTAGACCGAAATCCATCTGCATCTACTACTAATCATCCACCTTGAGATATCTATCCAGAACATCTCGCTGGTGTTAAGTTGCGAGACCCACCCAGAGTGTAAACTCAAAGCAACAGACAACTGCATTAAAAGAACTTTGCGTAAAGTAAACAATCCTTGCACCCGCGGGCACAAGCACCGTTGTTTTCCCCCTTGTGGCAACAACACAGCCCCTAGACTCATGTTTCTGTCACTCAAGCTAGTCATCGAGGGGCATGAACCCACAATCAAGCATAACGTTCCCTCTTGGAGTCACTACCTACTACTTGGCCAAAGCAATAAATAACAATGGAGAACATGCAAGAATTACTTACGAACATAAATATAAAAGAGGTAGATCAAATATATTACTCAAACACAATCTGAACATAATCTCATAATCCATCGGATCCCAGCAAACTCATCATAGCAACATCATAAGGATTAAATATGTGCCTCGATCATGTAGGGCAGCTCACGAAGACTAATTAGTGAAGCACAAGAACGGGAGGAGAACATCACATAGCTACTGGTCATGGACTCATGGTCCAAGGGAGACTACTCACAACTCATCCGGGAGGCGTCCATGGTGGTGGAGAGGCTCCCGGTGATGATCCTCCCCTCCGGCAGGGTGCCGGGAAGAGTTCTCCTGGTGCTCCCGATCTTGGAAGCGGCGGCGGCGGCGGAACAGAGATGAGATCGCGAAAAAGAGTTCCCATCTCGAGGGTTTCGGGAGATGCTTTAAATATCTTCCAAAGGGGGGCATCAGCGGAGCCTCGGGGGGCCCAGGCGCCCCCCCGGCGCGACCCGGGGGGGGGGGCGCCACCAGGGCGCCTGGAGCCCTGGTGCCACCCCCCCGGCTGTACTTCGGGCGCAAGGTAGCTTCTGGAACGCTGATTTTTTATATAATTTTTCTGGATTTTTCCTGGCAGTTCTCGTAATGTGAAAACCTGAAATACAAAAATAGCCGAAAACAGAAACTGGCACTGGGGTGCACTGAGTTAATAGGTTAGTCCAAATATGATCAAAAGTGTATGGAAGTGTATAAATAACATAGCAATATCACCCAAAAGAGGCATGGAGCAAGCAGAAATTATAGATACGTTTTGGACGTATCAACATCCCCAAGCTTAATTCCTGCTCGTCCTCGAGTAGGTAAATGATAACAAGAATAATTTCTGTGGTGACATGCTATTAACCATATAGGACTTTTTCATAGTCATATGACAAAAGCTTACTGAGACAATGAATCTATAGTAATTAAGTTGCCTCATGAGAAAATCACAAAGGACTGAAAGTTTTACAATATGATACTGAAACATCAAAAAGATTTGTAATGAACATGATGTGCAAATATGATAAAATGATATCTCGCTTGCCCCCTTTAGTGAAGCAAAACATAAATGCAGGGGCACCTCCAAGGTTTAAGTGATGACTAGATACAATGATTTCAAAATAAACGATATCACAATCATGCAAAAGACAATGCTACTTTGGGACAATGCACATTACACTCAGAATGACAATCATGCTCTCAGTAGTTGGTGCTTTTAAAAGAAGGTGGAGACTCTTGAACCGTGGCTTTTGTTGGCAAGGTTGAAAACCCGTAATCGGAAACAAAGACAAAACATGTACCAGAGCTCTTGGTTTTAAAAACAGAGGTAATAATTATTATTTTTTAGATTATGCATGTTTCGTCAACGAATGCTAGCAGAAAACTCAATCACTTCTTGAGATGGACAAGTTTCGAGGAACGGCTCCCGAATGAGGACGATCACATCCTCTTAATCTCCTTTGTTTATCACTGCCAAAGTTTTCTGATTTCTCATGAACAAAGCGTGAAGGAGGGTTGGTTTGTTATATTATCTTTTTGAGTCGGGCACACTCAATGCCAGTTCCTTCTCGTATTATGGGTTTGCACATTATACATGCAATCTCGGGGTGAAGCTTGTCCAATCTTAAAAAGATCATGAATTAACTACTACTTCCTCATGAACTTACAACAGAGGCACAAAATAGGAATGCTTTTTTCTTTTTGAATAATTTCGAGATGGTACATGCAAGTCTCCGTTAGGAATGGCAGGTAAATACCATGTAGGAAGGTATGGTGGACTCATATGGCATAACTGGTTTAAAGGAATGTGGATGCACAAGCAGTCAGTCCGCTTAGTACAGGTGAAGGTTAGCAAAAGACTGGGAGCGACCAACTAAGAGAGCAATGACGGTCATAATCATGCAGAGCGACAAAGCAACATTGAATCAGGCATGGAAGTTATATCGCTACTCAGAAACAAAAGATCATCAAGGCTTGACAGACTTTCTTTATAGTCTTTAATATGCGTGAGCATACGCCAAGTCAATCAAAATAAATTCTCAAAGGAAGATATTACTAATCCATACCACATCATAGGCAAACAAATCATGTTGGTACTCCAATAACACATTGGGAACCCCCCAGCTATTTGAGACTAACCATAAGAAAACATGAACTACTAAGCGCCATTATGCACGTAGCATCTTTATCATAGACATATCAACCAATGCAACGGAAGCAAACTCTCTTAATAAGGTGAGCATGGTAGATAAAGAGAGTTCAAGCAACCAACTAAACAAAGCTCTTTAGAAAGATAAGCATGAATGTTAAGAGCTAAGCATGATAGTAGCTATTAAAAGACAAAGAACACACACAGCAAAGATAGACATGAAAATTCTATGTTATGTTAGGTAGAAGTGAAGCGTGTTTCTCTCCCACATAAAGAAAGCTGAGTTCCGACTCGTTTTGAAAAGCTAAAGAAAACTAAAAACAAGACGCTCCAAGCATAGCACATAACACATGAAGTGATAAAAATATAGTGGAACGAAAGACGAACTGATAATGTTGATGGAGAAGGGGATGCACAGGGGCATCCCCAAGCTTAGACGCTTGAGTCTCCTTGAATATTTCTTGGGGTGCACGGGGGCATCCCCAAGCTTGAGCGCTTGACACTCCTGAATCTTTTTATCATCTTCCCTCGCACACTTGAAAACTCCCTTCATGCATAACTCATCATAATCTGATTAGCGAGGTTAATACCCATAATAAAATAATTGTTCCTTGCTGGAAATAAGGATATTCTTGAAGATCTACTGTTTCTCAAGATTGCCAAAAGGTTTTTGCAAAGAAAAAGCAAGCTCTAGGTTCGCAAAATGAAGGAAATGCAAAACAGGACAGAATCTGTGAAAAACAGAACAGCAGGTAGTAAATGATTTGTTCGGGGAACTTATGCAACTTTAATCAAAAAACTCAGAACAGAAGCACGAAAGACAATTATATAGAGCACGCTGTCGAAAAAATTCAGACCAAAAAGATGATCTGGTGATTTTATACGAATTTTTCTATCCAAGGACAGAATCTGTTTCCTGGACAGCACGTCACAACTTTTGAACTTTCTAGCAATCAGAGGCTATACTTGGCACAAAATTGAAAAGCAAAGATACAATGATGATGCTACTGTAGTAAACAACATCAAGACACAACAAAAGCAAAATAAAATTTTATTCATGTGGGCTGCCTCCCAAAAGCGCTTTCTTTTATGCCTTTAAGCTAGGCATAATGCATATAGAGGAATCAATAACCATCGTAATAATCGGAGCTATAAATTGCTTCAAATGGTTCCTCAACAAGTTCATTCTTGTTCCTTCTAGGAAAGGGGTACACACGTTTTGCCTTCCCGCGTAAGCGGATTTGTCCCTTACCTATATCGATGAAGCCTTTAATTGCTCGGAGGAAGTCCCTTCCAAGCACTATATTTCCTTGATTTGGCTCCATGATGAAGAAATCAACCATTGCAATCCCTTTAAGGAATTTAACTGGCACATCTTTTATTCTTCCCTGGATTTCAGAAATATTTCCATTAGTGTGTTCATGATAAGATGGTAATCTATCCATGTTAAATTTTAAAGAATCATGAACAATTTTTGGCATAGTAGAAACCATAGATCCAATATCACAATAAGTAAGGAAGTCTTGATTAGAGATGCTAATCCTAACAAAAGGCTCCCAAACTGGGGCCTCTAGGAAATTCCCATTGATAGCAGTATCTAGAATAAACCTATTCCAAGAAGTAATTCCAACATAAAAATTTCTAAGCAGGATAGTAGTAGGTTGCTTCTTGGTGGCTCTTTTTTGAGAATCACTAATTCTTTACCAAGCATCTTTCAAACTTTCCCCACCTCTTTGTTTAAAGGTGAGAACTTCTGCCTCGTCAAAGACAAAAGGACCCGACATAATGACAACTAAAGAATGAGACAACTATTTTTGTGATTTTCGATAAAAGATATTAAAGCAAAACTGAAAGGTAAACTAACAAGACTAAAAAGCAAAGGTAAAAGATAGCGTGCAACTCCCCTATCCTGAAGAGTGGAGTCTCCGGCAACGGCGCCAGAAAACTTTGCTTGATGGCTTCTCACCCCTCGTTGGTTACCCCAAGTGGAAGGTGTGAGATGCAGTGTAGCGGAAGTTTTCCCTTGGCAAAGATACCAAGGATCGATTTCCCCTGAGACTCCCAGTTTCAACAAGAAGGTGTCAACTGCTAACGGCGCCAGATATTAGCAATCAACGTGGACCTGCACACAGATACAAATAACTTTGCTCCCAACGAGTACAGAGAGGTTGTCAATCCCTACAGCCTTGTAGTTTACAAAGGATCAAACGCAAGTGATAATAGTGATAGGTAATGCTGCAATAGTAAGTAAAAGCGGAAAGTAAATAGCGGATGTGATCAATGATGGTAATATGGACCGGAGTCTCATGATGTTCACTAGTGATGTCTCTCTTCCAAAAGACGATAAAACTGCTATGTGAGGTAAACGAATTACAGCTGGGCAATTGAGAGAACCATGAACGCAAGCCAATGCTGACTACATTGCAAGAAAGGTAAAGGTTCAAAGCATGGGCGGTACACCGAGGTAAGTAGACCGAAATCCATCTGCATCTATTACTAATCATCCACCTTGAGATATCTATCCAGAACATCTCACTGGTATTAAGTTGCGAGACCCACCCAGAGTGTAAACTCAAAGCAACAGACAACTGCATTAAAAGAACTTTGCGTAAAGTAAACAATCCTTGCACCCGCGGGCACAAGCACCGTTGTTTTCCCCCTTGTGGCAACAGCACATTCCCTAGACTCATGTTTCTGTCACTCAAGCTAGTCATCGAGGGGCATGAACCCACAATCAAGCATAACGTTCCCTCTTGGAGTCACTACCTACTACTTGGCCAATGCAATAAATAACAACGGAGAACATGCAAGAATTACTTACGAACATAAATATAAAAGAGGTAGATCAAATATATTACTCAAACACAATCTGAACATAATCTCATAATCCATCGGATCCCAGCAAACTCATCATAGCAACAACATAAGGATTACATATGTGCCTCGATCATGTAGGGCAGCTCACGAGGACTAATTAGTGAAGCACAAGAACGGGAGGAGAACATCACATAGCTACTGGTCATGGACTCATGGTCCAAGGGAGACTACTCACAACTCATCCGGGAGGCGTCCATGGTGGTGGAGAGGCTCCCGGTGATGATCCTCCCCTCCGGCAGGGTGCCGGGAAGAGTTCTCCTGGTGCTCCCGATCTTGGAAGCGGCGGCGGCGGTGGAACAGAGATGAGATCGCGAAAAAGAGTTCCCGTCTCGAGGGTTTCGGGAGACGCTTTAAATATCTGCCAAAGGGGGGCATCAGCGGAGCATCGGGGGGCCCAGGCGCCCCCCCGGCGCGGCCCAGGGGGGCGCGCCGCCAGGGCGCCTGG
>LR738712.1:646872154-646907484 GCA_902687465.1 Secale cereale
CGCCCCCCGGCTGTACTTCGGGCGCAAGGTAGCTTCTGGAACGCTGATTTTTTATATAATTTTTCTGAATTTTTCCTGGCAGTTCTCGTAATGTGAAAACCTGAAATACAAAAACAACCGAAAACAGAAACTGGCATTGGGGTGCACTGAGTTAATTGGTTAGTCCAAATATGATCAAAAGTGTATGGAAGTGTATAAATAACATAGAAATATCACCCAAAAGAGGCATGGAGCAAGCAGAAATTATAGATACATTTTGGACGTATCAGGGCTTAGCTGCGACCCCGTGACTCGCCTAAGTTTCAAACATCTACTCCGAGTGAAGAGCGACCCTCTCACTCGGGGGCTTAGCCATGGTCCTCCGAGCTACGTTGCAAGTATAAAGTGGCTCTTCCTTCCGAGCTCCGCCACAAATACAACGTAGCTTGGAATCGTCTAAGTTATAAACATCTACTCCGAGTGAAGAGCAACCCTCTCACTCGGGGGCTTAGCTGCGACCCCGTGACTCGCCAAAGTTTCAAACATCTACTCCAAGTGAAGAGCGACCCTCTCACTCGGGGGCTTAGCTGCGGTCCTCCGAGCTACGTTGCAAGTATAAAGTGGCTCTGCCTTCCGAGCTCCGCCACAAATACAACGTAGCTTGGAATCGTCTAAGTTACAAACATCTACTCCGAGTGAAGAGCAACCCTCTCACTCGGAGGCTTAGCTGCGACCCCGTGACTCGCCTAAGTTTCAAACATCTACTCCGAGTGAAGAGCGACCCTCTCACTCGGGGGCTTAGCCGCGGTCCTCCGAGCTACGTTGCAAGTGTAAAGTGGCTCTGCCTTCCGATCTCCACCACAAATACAACGTAGCTTGGAATCGTTTAAGTTATAAACATCTACTCCGAGTGAAGAGCAACCCTCTCACTCGGGGGCTTAGCTGCGACCCCGTGACTCGCCTAAGTTTCAAACATCTACTCCGAGTGAAGAGCGACCCTCTCACTCGGGGGCTTAGCTGCGGTCCTCCGAGCTATGTTGCAAGTATAAATTGGCTCTGCCTTCCGAGCTCCGCCACAAATACAATGTAGCTTGGAATCGTCTAAGTTACAAATATCTGCTCCGAGTGAAGAGCAACTGATACGTCCAAAACGTATCTATAATTTCTGCTTGCTCCATGCCACTTTTGGGTGATATTGCTATGATATTCATACACTTTTGATCATATTTGGACTAACCTATTAACTCAGTGCACCCCAGTGCCATAACCCTCAACCGTAAGGGATCGAGATAGTCTTCGCGGGTAAGAATAACCCAATTTATTGATTCGACACACGGGGAGCCAAAGAGTATTTATAAGCTTTGACAGATGAGTTGTCAATTCAACCGCACCTGAAATATACTTACTTGAAACAAAAGATAAGTGGTAACAGTGATATGATAGTGATGATAGTGATAGTAAAAGTAAACAGTAAAAGTAAATAGCAAAAGGTAAATGGCAAAAGTAGCAACTAGTGACAAGCAGGGTTTAAAACACTGTAGGCTTGGGAGATGGATGGTTGGGCGCTGCATGGATGAGATAGATTCTAACTTGGGGCACGGCACACGGAAAAGTAATGATCATCTAGGCAAATATCAAACATTAGGCATGTATCCCGTAGGTAGTTGTACGTGCTTGCAATAAGAACTTGCACAACATCTTTTGTCCTACCATCCCGCTACGAACGGGGCCAAAAGGAACTTATGGATATTAAGGTGCTCCTGTCAAAGAGCACCGGAACAAAGCAATGAACTCAATGGATACATGTAATCCTCAAACTATGGACCATCCCCTTTGGTGTCCCAAGCTGTCACTTTTGGGATCGCCGGTTCCGAACCGTAACAGGTGCAAAGAACTCATAGATAGGATCACGAACACAAATATATTCATGCAAACACATATGGTTCAGATCTGAAATCATGGCACTCGGGCCCTAAGTGTCAAGCATTAAGAATAACAAGTTGAAGCAAAGATGATAAACACCATAGTAGATGATAGGCAACATGCCAAGAACGATCTGATAAACTATTACATGATCTAACTCATCCAATCCCTACCATCCCCTTCGCCTACAGCAGGGGAATTACTCACACATGGAGGGAGAAGTCATGGAGGGATGATGGAGTGGTGATGATGATGACGATGGCGATGATCTCCCCTCTCTGGAGGCCAATTCAGCCTCCAGATTAGCCCTCCCGAGGAAGAACAGAGGGTGGCGGCGGCTCCGCGACGGAAAACTGCGAAAGAACTTCTGATCTGGGGTTTCCGCGTCAGGAGTAAAAATACGAGGCGAAGTAGGGCACCAGGGGGTGTGGGACCCACCGAGGCGGCCCCCCGGCGCGGCCCAGGGGGGGGGGGCGCCCACAGGGCGCCTGGGAACCCCCTGGCCCCCCTCTGGTCCCACTTCTAGTTCCTGGTTCCTTCGGGTGCGTGGATTTTCTGTGATTTTTCGTGGATTTTTCTGAGATACTTAAAAATCCGTTTTCCTGCACACAATAAAACCATACAGGCAGCTCTGTTGAAAACAGCGTCAGTCCGGGTTAGTTTAGTCCAAATCATGCAAGAATGAGGCCAAAACAATATCAAAAGTGTTTGGAAAAGTAGATACGTTTGAGACGTATCAACTCCCCCAAGCTTAGCATATTGCTTGTCCTCAAGCAATTCAGTTCAATGAACTGGACGCGACAAAGAAAACTTTGACAAACTCTTTTGCTTCATTAGATGTATATAAGCATGTACTACGAAAAGAGTTTAGCAAGTATTGAAACAGTACTTATGAGGACAATGCAAGGAGCAATCCTTCTTTCAAGTGACCAGTCACAAATACTTAAAAGTAAATAATATATTACTGAAAATCAAGACAAGATTACATTGCACATAGCTTGAGCATATTAGGGTGGTATCTCGCTAGCCTCCATGAGTGAAGCAAAACATAAATGCAGAAGCTCCTCCAGAGTTTTAAAGGAGACTAGAACTAAGAATTTCAGAATAAGTCATATCACAAGCATGCAGAAGACAATGTAATACTTTGAGACAATGCACATTACACTCAGAATGACAATTATGCTCTCCTAGTTAGTGCTTTGAAGAAAGAAGGTGAGACTCTCGAACCGTGGCTTTTATTGGCAAAGTTGAAAACCCGTGGTCGGAAAACAAAAACTAAACATGTACCAGAGCTGTTGGTTTTAAAAACAGAAGTAAACACGTTTTGAGAGGTGCATATTTCGTCAACGAATGCTAGCAGATAACTCAATCACTTTTTGAGTGGACAAGTCTCGAGGAACGGCTCCACACGAGGACGATCACATCCTCTTAATCTCTTTTGTTTATCACTGCCAAAGTTTTCTGATTTCTCATGAACAAAGCGTGAAGGAGGTTTTTTTTGTTGTATTATCTTTTTGAGCCGGGCGCACTCAATGCCAGTTCCTTTTCGTATTAGGGGTTTGGACATTAGACATGCAATCCAGGGGAGAAACTTGTCCAACTTAAAAAGATCATGAATTAACTACTACTTCCTCATGAGCTAAAACATAGGCACAAAAGAGAAATGCTTTTGATTAGTTTCGAGATGGTACATGAAAGTCTTCGTTAGGAATGGCAGATAAATACCATGTATAGGAAGGTATGGTGGACTCATATGGCATAACAGGTTTTAAGGATTTTGGATGCACAAGCAGTCAGTCCGCTTAGTACAGGTGGAGGTTTAGCAACAGACTGGGAAGCGACCAACTAGAGAGCAATAACGGTCATAATCATGCAGAGCGACAAAGCAACATTGAATCGGGCATGAAAGTGATATAACTATTCTAAAACTCAAAGATCATCAAGGCAAAGTAGACTTTTTAGTCTTAAACATGTGTAAGCATGTGCCAAGTCAATCCAAAAGTTCTCTAAAGGGAAATACCACCTTAGTATACCAGACTATGAATAGTGCAATGCATGTGGATCATTTCAATAACACATTATATACTCTAGTTTTTCGAGACTAGCCACAAGGAAAGCATGAACCACTGGAAGAGCATTGTAAACATAGCACTATGTCGCTACAAGCTGGTCTCTAGATCATAAGTACAGGCATATGTACAAAAGTAGAAACAAAAAGAGTTCATACCGGTCTTCCTTGTTGCTCCCCTTCAGTCGATCTTCGTCATTACTGCTTGTCACTTGCACGATCGAACGTAGGAAATGTAATTAAATACCATCACGGACTCGAGCTGATCTCTGAAAACAAAGTAAACTAAAGAGAGAAAGGAAATCTTTTTGGTTTTTTTTTCAAAGGTTGAATAAAAGCAAAAGAAAGAGAAAATCTTTTTGTTGTTTTTGCAAAGAGAGAAACAAAGAAGAGCGGGCAAAAACTTCGAAAAGATCAGAGCGAAT
Organism: Secale cereale; assembly: GCA_902687465.1. Lineage (NCBI taxonomy): Eukaryota > Viridiplantae > Streptophyta > Magnoliopsida > Poales > Poaceae > Secale > Secale cereale. The sequence goes on from LR738712.1 coordinate 646,876,550, forward strand.
AAAACGGATAATACAATGGAAAAGTGAGAAGGGCACGTACTCCCCCAAGCTTAGGCTTTTGGCCTAAGTTGGTAGCAGCTACTGCCCCCAGGAGCCTCCTGCTCCAGGGGTATGGTGGTGAGTCCAAGGGTCATAGAAGGATGCTGGCGCGTACACCGAACTCCTCGGAGTCTCCCACGAGAAAGGTTCCGAACGCCAAACAGAGGAAGACCCTTCACCAAACTCGGTGGCGGTCTCTTCCTGAAAATGTGGTATCTCACCGTGCCTCTCCTCGTCGGGCACAACCCCCTCCATGGGGTTATGAAACTGATGCTGGACCATGAACTCATCGAACTGAACAACATCAAAGGACCATCCGTTCCTGCGAGAAAAATCAAACAAAAGAGGTGTAGGTAGACGGATCTCGCGTTCCGCGGCAGTTCCGAAACGCAAGATATAAATAAGATTATCAAGCTCAGAACCCATGGTAACAAACTTATGCCTTTTCATAGCAGCAAGATCAAAGCTTAAATAAGTAAAAGGAGTATCATCAGGGTGTGGGGTGCCTCCAAGATGCTCTAAGATAAGTGTGGCATAAACGCCACCATATAAGTCCCCCTTGTTACCGTTCATAGCAAGGCGTCGAGCAATTAAGGTACCCAGATTATAATCAGACCTCCCTAAGAGGGCTGCTGCCAGGATAGCAATATCCGGAGCAGAAATACTGCTCGTGTTGTCACGAGCTAGCACCCCTCTGGCAATATAATATGCAAAATACCTGAGGTGAGGAAATAAGATGCTGGAGATCTTCGACCGATGAATATCCCTCGTACCCATGCTGCAGAGAGAGTTGATGACGGTTTTCAGCTCGGAGGGCTGAGTGGCCATCCTAGCTGTCCTCCCAACGTTCGGCACACCTATTATTTCACAAAAATTTCCCAAAGTCATGGTGATAAGATCATTATAAATTTTAAACTCAATAGCACCTAAATCAGGATTATATCTAAAACCGTTAATAAAACTGGAGCTGAGTTTTTGATACTGAGTAACACGGCTCGTGACGAGTTGTGTCAAACCTGCATTAGCACAAAGATTATAAAACCCATCCTTGATTCCCGCAGCTTCCATGAATTCATCACATGGAAATGTCATCGCACGTGCTGGATTTGTATCTTCCAACAACTCCAGGGGCACATGATCTTCATTATAGCTCACCCTAGCAGTCGATGGTGAAGCTGCGGCTCTAGTAACTTGATCGGAGTGCGCGGGCCTCCTTTTTTCAAGCCATCCTTTTGCCCTTCCTAACAAACTCATTTCTGAAAAAAAAATTACAATTTACAAAAACGAGGATTAAAACAAAGTGAGCTAAGGCAAACTACTCAACTCACTTGCCCAAGGCATAAACTTGCATCAAAACTTGAAAAATAACTTTCTACATATGCATGCAAGCTCATCTATACAGCACCAAGAACTACTAAATACTCACACATGAAGCCACCAATCAAAAATCTAATTGGAGGGGTGGAGGAGTCACATACCAGGGAGTATTTGCTCAAAATTTCAGCTCAAATGATGGGCTGTAGAGAGAGATCGAAGAATCGCCCCCAAGAACAGCAAGAACACAAGAACAAGACCAGAACTCGGGTTTCTGGAGAAAAAGAGAGAGGGAGGAAGAAGACATACCTGGAGGGGGGTCCCGTGGGCCCCAGGCGCCCTATGGGCGCGGCCAGGGGCTGGGCCGCGCCAGCTGGCCGCCTGGGCCACTGGTGGCCTCCCCTGGCTAGCCCCAGGACTTTCCGGGTCTCTCCCGACGTGGAAATTTTTATTATAATTTTTCTGGAATTTTTCTGAAAACTTCACTGTTGAATTTTTTTCGAAGTTCAAAAAGCTGCAAAACTCTCTGAAAACTTGAAGCAGTTAGTAGTATTGTGAAGCTTCAAAAACATAAATACTTGGTACAGCAAGTAGGACAAAACTAAAAACAAGTGAAAACATAACAAGCTCAACTTTTTATCCATATAAAACATGTTTACTAGTAAGGTTGATCAAGTCTTACCAACAAACAAGCGATATATAGAGCAAAAAGTCTCACCTCTTACAAAGTAATCACTGAACCTTTACTTTGATGGACATTGTCCCCACCATGATAGTTTTGTATTTGTGAGGCACATGTAGTGGACTGTCCCATTCTCCAATTTTCACGGTCTCGATATTCTATATAGAGTTGAGGCCATGCCTCCTGTCGGTCTTCTTTGGAAAATATACCGTGTGTTCTTTATCATTCACATGGAAGGTAACCTTCCCTTTATTGCAATCAATAATAGCACCTACGGTGTTAAGAAAAGGTCTACCAAGAATAATGGACATGCTCCCATCCTCGGGCATGTCAAGCACAACAAAATCAGTAAGAATTAAACAATTAGCAACTTCTACGGGAACATCCTCACAAATACCTATCGGAACAGCGGTTGACTTGTCAACCATCTGAAGGGAGATATCTGTAGGAATTAGTTTCTCTAAACAAAGCCTCTCGTAAAGAGAGAGAGGCATAACACTCACTCCTGCTCCAAGATCACATAAAGCAGTTTTGACATAATTATTCATTATGGAGCAAGGAATGGTGGGTATACCTGGATCACCGAGCTTCTCAGGAATTTTGCCACTGAAAGAGTAATTAGCAAGCATAGTAGATATTGCATCATTAGGAACTTTTCTTTTGTTAGTGACAATATCTTTCATATATTTTGAATAAGGAAGTAACTTAATAGCATCAGTCAAAGGAATTTGAAGAAAAAGAGGTTTAATCCACTCACAAAACTTATTATAATGCTCTTCTTCTTTAGATTTGATGGACTTACCTGGAAAGGGCATGGGTTTCTGTACCCATGGTTCTCTTTCCTTCCCATGTTTTCTTGCGATGAAGTCTTCTTTAGTGTACCTCTTACGTTTGTCAGGTGCTTCTTCTTCTCGAACTTCGGGCGGATCATTCTTCTCATTATTATTACCTTCAGGTTCAGCATCGTCTTCAGTCTCAGCATCGGAGATAGGTACACTGTTGGGATCAATAGTTGGTTCTTCATCTGCAATAGGGTCATTAGAATTGTCAGTCTCCTTATGTTTCTTCTTCTTCTTTGGAGAGCCAACAATTTCTTCTTCCTGCATTTGAGAATCCTGTTCGATTCTCTTCGGATGTCCCTCTGGATAAAGAGGATCTTGAGTGCTAGTTCCTCCTCGGGTCTTAATCCCGAAAGCCTGCAAATTATCTTGTTTGGCATTGTTAGCAAGCAAATCTCTTTGCACATTAGAAATTTGATCAAGCTGAGTTTGAACCATATGAAAATGCTTCACAAGACATTGAACATCATTAACTGTTCTACCTAAAACATCAAGCAGTCTTTTGATAGCAAGGGAATTATCATGCAACTGACTTTCTATCCTCTCATTAAAATGATTTTGTTTCATAATAAAATTATCAAACTCATCTAAACACTGATCAGGAGGCTTACCATGAGGGATGTCACTTGCGTTGAAATCTAAAAGAGAGTGTACCTCTACCATAGGAGGGTGAGTGGTAGGCTCACACAGTTCTCAATAGGGGGTAGATTCTTCACGTCTTCAGCTTTAATACCTTTCTCTTTAATAGACTTCTTTGCTTCTCGCATATCCTCGGGGCTCAGAACAAACATGCCCCTCTTCTTTGTTGGTGGAGGTGGTTCAGGGACGGACCAATCTTCATGGTTTTTGGCAATCCTGCCCATTAAATCTTCCGCATCGTCCGGTGTTCTTTTCCTGAAAACACAACCAGCACAACTGTCCAAACAGGACCTGGATTCATCAGTTAGACCAGCATAGAATATGTCGATTAATTCGTTCTTAGGGATCTCATGTCCAGGTCTAGCCCGAATCAGACCGCAGTACCTCCCCCAAGCTTTAGGGAGGGACTCATCCTGCAACTGTTTAAAGTTATAAATTCTTTGTAAAGCAGCATGTTGCATGTGAGCAGGAAAGTACTTATCAACAAAAGAGTGAGCTAAGTCCTGAGGACTCTTAATGGAACCGCATGGGAGTGAATCATACCATGCTTTAGCACCCTCCTTCAAGGAGAAAGGAAGAAGCTTGGTCACATAAAAGTATCGTATCTTCTCATCTATGGTAAACAGGCTACCTAGCTCACCAAGTTTAGTTAGGTGTGCAATAGCATCATCATTTTCTCTGCCATAAAAGGGGTCAGCTTCAACCATAGGTATAAGTGAAAGATCAATAGAGAAATCAAAATCAGGATCATCAATGCATATAGGGGATGTAGCAAATTCAGGATTAGGAACGGTTTTGTTCTTCAGAGAGTGTTTTTCAAATAGTTTCTTGATAGCTTCAGGGTCAGAGCCGGAAAACTCTGTCAGTTCCCTGCATAAATCTTCATCTAGTATATAGTAATCATCATCAAGGAGACTCTCCTTGAGTTTACTCAAATCAGGATAATCATAAGTTTCACCAATAGGGTAGCGAGTAACAGGAAGTTCAATTCCAGACTTTTTAGCAGCAGCAGCAATTTGTTTCTCAAGAGCATAACCAAGCGAACTAATATCATCAAAAGTAGTAGAAGCATCATCAAGAGTATCAGACATAGTAACAGATTCAGTAGGAGCATCATGTGGTGGTGGTGAGGCAAACTTACTCATAACAGAAGGTGAATCAAGCGTAGCACTAGTGCTCAGAGCAGTACCTCTTCTTGTAGTGGATAGTAAGATCGGAACCTTGGGGTCTCCTTTCTTACCCATAGTGGATGAAGTGCAGCAGGTAGGATACCTCAAGTAGACTTGTATATATTGCTATGCTCCCCGGCAACGGCGCCAGAAAAACTCCTTGATGGGCCTCTAACCCCTCGTTGGTTACCCCAAGTGGAAGGTGTAAGATGCAGTGTTGTGGAAGTTTTTCCCTTAGCAAAGATGCCAAGGATCGAATCCCCAGAGACTCCTAGGTTCAACAAGTAGGTGTCAACTGCTAATGGCGCCAGATATTAGCAATCAACGTGGACCTGCACACAGATACAAATAACTTTGCTCCCAACAAGTACAGAGAGGTTGTCAATCCCTCCGGCCTTGTAGTTCACAAAGGATTAAACGCAAATGATAGAAGTGATAGATAATGTTTGCAATAGTAAATAATAGCGAAAAGTAAATAGTGGATGTGATCAATGATGGTAATATGGACCGGAGTCTCATGATGTTCACTAGTGATGTCTCTCTCCCAAAAGACGATAAAACAACTATGTGAGGTAAACGAATTACAGCTGGGCAATTGACAGGACCACGAACGCAAACCAATGCTGACTACATTGCAAGAAAGGTTGAGGTTCAAAGCATGGGCGGTACGCCAAAGTAAGTAGACCGAAATCCATCAATATCTACTACTAATCATCCACCTTGAGATATCTATCCAGAACATCTCGCTGGTATTAAGTTGCGAGCCCCACCCATGGTGTAAACTCAAAGCAACAGACAACTGCATTAAAGGAACTTTGCGTAAAGTAAACAATCCTTGCACCCGCGGGCACAAGCACCGTTGTTTTCCCCCTTGTGGCAACAGCACATCCCCTAGACTCATGTTTCTGTCACTCAAACTAGTCATCGAGGGGCATGAACCCACAATCAAGCATAACGTTCCCTCTTGGAGTCACTACCTACTACTTGGCCAAAGCAATAAATAACAACGGAGAACATGCAAGAATTACTTATGAACATAAATATAAAAGAGGTAGATCAAATATATTACTCAAGAACAATCTGAACATAATCTCATAATCCATCGGATCCCAGCAAACTCATCATAGCAACAGCATAAGGATTACATTTGTGCCTCGATCATGTAGGGCAGCTCACGAGGACTAATTAGTGAAGCACAAGAACGGGAGGAGAACATCACATAGCTACTGGTCATGGACTCATGGTCCAAGGGAGACTACTCACGACTCATCCGAGAGGCGTCCATGGTGGTGGAGAAGCTCCCGGTGGTGATCCTCCCCTCCGGCAGGGTGCCGGGAAGGGTTCTCCTGGTGCTCCCGATCTTGGAAGCGGCGGCGGCGGCGGAACAGAGATGGGATCGCGAAAAGAGTTCCTCTCGAATGCTAACAACAGGGAGATTCCCAACAAGATTTTCAATAATACTAAGAGACTCCCAAACTGGGGCCTCTAGGAAATTCCCATTGATAGCAGTATCTAGAATAAACCTATTCCAAGAAGTAATTCCAACATAAAAATTTCTAAGCAAGATAGTAGTAGGTTGCTTCTTGGTGGCTTTTTTTTGTGAATCATTAATTCTATACCAAGAATCTTTCAAACTTTCCCCACCTCTTTGTTTAAAGGTGAGAACTTCTGCCTCGTCAAAGACAAAAGGACCCGACATAATGACAAGTAAAGAACGAGATAACTATGTTTGTGATTTTCGATAAAAAATACTAAAGCAAAAACTGAAAGGTAAACTAACAAGACTAAAAAGCAAAGGTAAAAGATAGCATGCAACTCCCCTATCCTGAAGAGTGGAGTCCCCGGCAACGGCGCCAGAAAACGGTACTTGATAACCCTCAACCGTAAGGGATCGAGATAGTCTTCGCGGGTAAGAATAACCCAATTTATTGATTCGACACACGGGGAGCCAAAGAGTATTTATAAGCTTTGACAGATGAATTGTCAATTCAATCGCACCTGAAATATACTTACTTGCAACAAAAGATAAGTGGTAACAGTGATATGATAGTGATGATAGTGATAGTAAAAGTAAACAGTAAAAGTAAATAGCAAAAGGTAAATGGCAAAAGTAGCAACTAGTGACAAGCAGGGTTTAAAACACTGTAGGCTAGGGGGATGGATGGTTGGGCGCTGCATGGATGAGATAGATTCTAACTTGGGGCACGGCACACGGAAAAGTAATGATCATCTAGGCAAATATCAAACATTAGGCATGTATCCCGTAGGTAGTTGTACGTGCTTGCAATAAGAACTTGCACAACATCTTTTGTCCTACCATCCCGCTACGAACGGGGCCAAAAGGAACTTATGGATATTAAGGTGCTCCTGTCAAAGAGCACCGGAACAAAGCAATGAACTCAATGGATACATGTAATCCTCAAACTACGGACCATCCCCTTTGGTGTCCCAAGTTGTCACTTTTGGGATCGCCGCTTCCGAACCGTAACAGGTGCAAACAACTCATAGATAGGATCACGAACACAAATATACTCATGCAAACACATATGGTTCAGATCTGAAATCATGGCACTCGGGCCCTAAGTGTCAAGCATTAAGAATAACAAGTAGAAGCAAAGATGATAAACACCATAGTAGATGATAGGCAACATGCCCCCAACGATCTGATAAACTATTACATGATCTAACTCATCCAATCCCTACCATCCCCTTCGCCTACAGCAGGGGAATTACTCACACATGGAGGGAGAAGTCATGGAGGGATGATGGAGTGGTGATGATGATGACGATGGCGACGATCTCCCCTCTCCGGAGGCCAATTCAGCCTCCAGATTAGCCCTCCCGAGGAAGAACAGAGGGTGGCGGCGGCTCCGCGACGGAAAACTGCGAAAGAACTTCTGATCTGGGGTTTCCACGTCGGGAGTAAAAATACGAGGCGAAGTAGGGCACCAGGGAGTGTGGGACCCACCCAGGCGGCCCACCGGCGCGGCCCAGGGGGGGCGCGCCCACAGGGCGCCTGGGCACCCCCTGGCCCCCCTCTGGTCCCACTTCTGGTTCCTGGTTCCTTCGGGTGCGTGGATTTTCTGTGATTTTTCGTGGATTTTTCTGAGATACTTAAAAATCCGTTTTCCTGCACACAATAAAACCATACAGGCAGCTCTGCTGAAAACAGCGTCAGTCCGGGTTAGTATAGTCCAAATCATGCAAGAATGAGGCCAAAACAATATCAAAAGTGTTTGGAAAAGTAGATACGTTTGAGACGTATCTGCAACCCTCTCACTCGGAGGCTTAGCTGCGACCCCGTGACTCGCCTAAGTATCAAACATCCACCCCAAGTGAAGGGCACCCTCTCACTCGGAGACTTGGCTGCATATGTCGACTCAAAGATTCAAGCAATCAAAGAAAAGCAGCAAATCGAAAGATCAAAATCAGATAAAAAGCCCCGCAAGATTCGGGCAAGAGTACTTGGGCCGCAGGCCCACCAGAGTTTAACGATTACAAGTCCACGCGGCATTCCGCGGCAAATGAGATTAAAGTTTCAAAGTCACTCCTCGGGAGGGGGTGGGCTCGCAGGTGCGACGAACTCGTCCAGGTCGATCCCGTCGGCGATGCGAGTGGCGGCTTCCAGGAAAGTCTCCATAAACGACTGGAATTGGAGCTCCTTCGTGTTTGCAACCTTCAGCACCGCAAGCTTCCTCTCCTTCACCTCCCTGCAGTGCACACGGACAAAGGACAGCGCCACGTCGGCTCCTCCCCGGGCTGCCGACTTCTTCCACTCCTGCACTCAGTTGGGGATTTCGTTGAGTCGAGTCATCAGGGACTCGAGGTCGTTCTCCTGCACGATCCCCCTCCAGAGCGCGGTGTCGATTCGGGCCATCACTGCCTTCAGTCGTCCTAGATAATCCGTGGCCGCAGTGAGACGGGACTCCAGCCTCAGTATGTTCATGGATACCTAGTCCTTCACGATGGAGTTGGTTGGGTCCAAGCCAGGCTCAACCCGACCAGTCTCCTCCTCAAAGTTACGACAAAACTCTGCACCAAAAAACAGCAAGTCGAGTCAACAGACAGGATATGGCTCGACTTTAACCAAGCCGAAGGAGGCATACCTTCGAGCACGAGGTACCATTTCTTGGTGATGTCGCCTAGATACGCCTCAAGATCAACCCTCTTCCGAAAGAGAGCCTCGTACTTCTCGTTCAGGACGGCCTTGGAGTTCTTCAGCTGAGTCACCTCTTGATTGGCTGCGTCGAGTGAGCCTCACAGTCTGATGACCTCCGCCTCAAGCGCACCCACGGAAGCCAACTTCTTCGCCGCCAGTTCCGCCTTCTCTTGAGCCGCCTGCTGCGCTACCGCCAGGTCAAGATCCTTTTGCTCCAAGGCCGCCTTTAGTTGACCTACCAAAGCCGCCAATGGACAGATGAACATGAAGGAACACAAGGCACATCTATCAAAAAGTCAGTCGACAAAAGGTCGGAGTCAGTTACCAGCCGCATCATCCTGCGTCTTCTTCAGGTGGTCCCGAGCCAACTGCAAGTCGAGGTTAAGCTGGATTTGCTTCTTCTCAAGATCTGCAAACTTGGCCCCAAACTCGCAAGATTTCTGCATCAACACGACAAAGCAAGATTATAAGACTACAGTCGAGTCAAAATACTCAACCGCAGTCTCGGGGACTACACCTAGTGGGTGCACTGAGCGTGCCCCCACTGGTTTCACTTGGCCGAGATCAGTCCGGCTCGAGCTAAAAAAAAAATACAACATCAAGGAGGAAAAGTTCTATGCTAAGACCATGGCCGACCGCCAGCAGTCGACCACGGTCTCGGGGACTACATCCAGTGGGTGCACTGAGCGTGCCCCCACTGGTTTCACTCGGCCGAGATCTGTCCGTCTCGAGCTCAAAAACAAAAAGGGAGAACACCCTGTGGGTGTGGTATCTCACGAAACAAAATAGCAGACTCTCTCGAAACCAAAGACTACTTCAATGAAGAAAACGTACCTGGACGTTGGCCCGAAGAGCAGAGCTGGCATCATAAGCCGCCATGCTGGCCTCATACGCCGCCTTCATTCTCTCCATCATCACCTCCGCCTGGCGAACGGCTTCTTGAGCCGCCCCCACAGGATCCTCCGGGAGGCGGTAGGAAGAGAAGAGAACTGACGAAGCAGTGGGCGCAGGGTCGACGGCAGGTACGGGCGCTGGGTCTACGACACGAACTGGCGCTGAGTCGACGGCTCGAGCGGGTGCTGGGTCGGCGACTGGAGCGGGCGCTGGGTCGACGATCGGCGCATGCGATGGGTCGACGGCACGCATGGTCGACACGGGGACGGCGAAGGAGACCGTGGCTCGGGCCGCATCCTCCTGTCGCTGGGCCTCTGAGCCAGAAGGCGTCTTTCGGCCCTTCTTCCCTGTGCGCCGACGGTCCCCTCCCAACCGCTCCTCGTCTTCATCGTCATCCGGAAGCTCTATGACGAAGCGCGGCACTTCGAGTCAAGCAGCAAGCTAAGTTCAGTCGATCGTCGCCCACGAAAGAAAATAAGAAGAAGGCAGGTTTCATAGAGCTCACACCTGCGCGGGATGTCGCGGCGTCCGCGGTCTCCTCGTCGTCTCGACCCCGGTCGATGTCCATCGAGGTCGTGGAAGCGGCGGCTCTGAAAGGTTCAGTCGGGAGATGAGTCGACAAAAGTTATAGTCGACCTCCAAGAAGCAGAAAGAAACAAGACCAAGCGGCACTTAGGTGGAGGCGATGGGTACATCCACCTTGATCCTGGGCAAGGCCTTCCGGGGCTTGGTGGTGGTGACCTTGGGCTGCTTGGGCATCTTCTCGGCGAGGTCAGGAGTGGCCGTTCGAGTGCGCTTGGGCGTCCGAGAGCCCGAGGGACCCGCCTGAAGACGTGCGGCCCCTGGGTCGTACTTCTCCTTGGATCGACGCTCATCACGGGGAGGTGACTCGACCTCCTCCCCGCTGCTGTAGTCCTCGCTCTCCTCGGTCTCCTCCTCCGACTTCCACTCGGCGGCGTCGCCCATGCCCTCTTCGCCCTCCTGGACCAAGTCCCCGTTGGGCAGCGAATACATCTTTGTGTCGATCTGCAAAGAAAGAAGTTTGACCAAATGTCAGTCGGACCCGTCAATACAAATCACAAGCCAGTCGATAGAAACGTCACTCGGAAGCAGAAGACTAACCTTGTCAGGAAGATGGTCAGCATCGAACGGGATGATGATGTCTACACACGCTTCTATTTCTTGTAGACTATGTTGGGCCTCCAAGCGCAGAGGTTTGTAGGACAGCAGCAATTTCCCTCAAGTGGATGACCTAAGGTTTATCGAACTCAGGGAAGTAGAGGTTGAAGATGGTCTCTCTCAAGCAACCCTGCAACTAAGATACAAGAAGTCTCTTGTGTCCCCAACACACCTAATACAACTAGGAGTTGTATAGGTGCACTAGTTCGGCGAAGAGATGGTAAAATATGGATGATAGGAGTGGCAAAGCAAAGTAATATAAATCTGTAATAAAAAGTGCAGCAAGCAAACAAGTGGTAAACGTGAGCACAAATGGTATTGCAATGGTGGAAACAAGGCCTAGGCTTCATACTTTCACTAGTGGCAACTCACAACAACATTAACATAGTCTAATCACATGATATTTCCCATAAAACATGCAATGGAGACGCACTCGGAGGTCATTCCTTTGTGGTCAAGAGAGGACGAGAATTATGTAGGGCTACAAAAGCACACCACAACGTTCATAGTTCTCCATCTACGGATTTCCCAATGTCACCGCGGCCATCCAAAGAGAGTACCACAATCACCACAACATATCTCAAGGATAGTCAAAGACAAGCACCAAGAGACTCTCAATCTTCAATCAACACACAAAAGAGGAAATCACTCATGAAAATATTCTTCTAATCCATGTCCAATAGACCGCTGTCACCTTGGCCTCGGGGATTATACTAGATAAAGACAAGTGAGTACATCAATCCAATACATAGAGGAAGGGGAAATATCATGGGATCACCCTAGATTAACATAGCCTATGATCACAACGAAGATCGCATCATGGGAGAGAGAATTGACCACATAGCTACTGGTAGAAACCTCAGCCCCGAGGAGGAACTACTCCCGCATCATGGAGGGAGGAAGCAACGTCGATGGAGATGAATCCGGGGGCACTTCCCCGTCCCGGCAGGATGCCGGCACAGGAATTCTGGTTCCCCGAAACTTGGTGGCGATGGCGGCAAAGATCGGAATTGCTTCTGGAGAAAAGAGTTCTGGAATCAGGGTTTTCGCGACGGGAGAATAAATAGGGGGCCAAGTGGGGCACCAGAGGAGGTGGGAGCCCCCCAGGCGGCCCCCGGCGCGGCCAGGGGTGGGGCCGCGCCATCAGGGCGCCTGGGCCCCCTCTGGCCCCCCTCTGGCCCCACTTCTGGCGCATGGAAGCTTCTGGAGCGCTGATTTTTTATATATTTTTCCCGGAATTTTTCTGGCAATTTAAGTAATGGGAAAACCTGAAATACAAAAACAGCAGAAAACAGAAACTGGCACTGGGGTGCACTGAGTTAATAGGTTAGTCCAAATATGATCAAAAGTGTATGAAAGTGTATCAAAAGCATAGCAATATCACCCAAAACATGCATGGAGCAAGCAGAAATTATAGATACGTTTGGGACGTATCAACATCCCCAAGCTTAATTCCTGCTCGTCCTCGAGTAGGTAAATGATAACAAGCATAATTTCTGTGGTGACATGCTACCAACCATATAAGAACTTTTTAAGTAAAGCAATCAAGGCATGTAATTCAATTCAAGTCATAACAAGCAAGAGTCTATATTAGCATTGTAACAAGCAACATAAGAACATAAAGGTGCAAGAGGTCTCACTGTCCGTGACACGAATGTCTCCAAATGGTGTTTGCGTGCAAGAAAGGGGATAGGGATATACGAGAGAGTAAAACATAGTTTGTGTATTGTTGATAACTCAATCTACTAAAGTTTCACACTTGGTCTTCTTTGGAATCTTATCTTGACTCATCCCCAGACCACCAACCAGGTACAAATCAAAATGATCCACTCCCTTTCGATATTTTGAGCACTCATGCAATGGATGAGCGTAAGCAAGAAAGTTGACACTTAGGATGGCAAAGAGAGAAAAATGATGAAGGGGAAGACAAAAAAGGTGTGAAAGGCTCACATCAATGAGGAAAATCATAGGCGAGAGAAAGCCAAATGATAGATATGATGTGAGGAGTAGGGATTTCCATGCAACAGATGTACATATGAGCTAAGGTAAGCTCTCCAATGGAACTAGTGGGGGTGCATCCAACTTGCTTGCTCAAGAAGACCTAGAGCTCTTTTGAGGAGGCTCATCATTGGAATATACAAGCCAAGTTCTATAGTGTGGAGGTCCCCACATAGCTATATGCATGAATGATAATCTCTATGGAGTACAAGGTCTAAGATGGAGTACGAGTGTGGATCTCTCAAAAGGAATAGTAGTGTGCCCCCTTCTCTCTTTTTATTTCTTTTTCTCTTTTTTCTCTTTTTTTTTTGTGGCCTCAATGGCTCTTTCTATTTAACTCTCATTTGTCCTCTTTGGGATCTTTTGATTTTGTCCTCATTGGGATCTTTTGATTTTGTCCTCTTTGGGATCTTTTCCTCACTTTAGGGGCAACACTCTATGTAATACAAGAAGTATAGAAGATCTTTCACACTTTACAAAAGTACTCAACATAAAGAAAATGAAACTATCATGATGTATGCAAATGTGTGCCTCTGCTAGTGTAGCAGGATATGCAATGATACTAGCGCGTCATGTAGCAATGATTAGGGCAAGGCCCAACTAGCATGCGGCTCATCGATCAAGCAAAAAGCATGTATGACATGAAGATCAAGTCATGAGAAGATGGATGTTGCATGGCAATGTATCTCGGAAAGGCTATAGAAATGCCTTGATAGGTAGGTATGGTGGCTGTTTTGAGGAAGGATATAATGAGGCTTATGATGACAGAGCGTGTCGTGCCAAGGATTTGGATGCACCGGCGAAGTATGCGCCAACTCTCGAGGTGAGAAAGGGCAATGCACGGTACCGAAGAGGCTAGAAAAATATGGCTAGGTGGAAGTGTCAACTTTCGAATACTCACATTAGTCCGAAGAACTCATGCACTTATTATCGGTAACTCTCAATCTAATTAGGAGGTTCACAAAGAGACAAGTACCCCGAGGAGGAGTGTATGGGGGTTTGGTTATCCTTGCGCATCCTCGACTCATGGTACGTGAGTGTACTCTAATATTCGATCCCTCCAAAGATTAGTGATCCATCTGGTAGCTAAAGTTCTCAACTATTTTGTAGGTTTTTGAAAATAAACACGGATTGCCCAAAATACGACATCTATCACTAATAGGCTAAAGCTCTTGACACCAAAAGTTCAGACATTACTCATGGCAATACCTCAAAACTATTGCAAGTTACTACTAAAATTAAATAGCAACCTCAATTACCTACTTTAAGTTAAGACACACAACTCAGTGCAACAGGCAAACTCTCTTAACAAGATAAACATGAAAACTCAAGAGAGTTCAGCAACCAACTAAAGAAAAGCTTTTTAAAAAGAAAAGCATGAAAACTAAGAGCTAAACATGACAGCAGCTATGGAAAGACAAAGAACACACACAACAAAGATAAGCATGAAAATCCTATGTTGTGTTCTAGGTTGAAGTGGAGCGTGTTTCTCTCCCACACAAAGAAAGCTGGGTTCTAACTTGTTATGAACAGCAAGCAAAGCTAAAGAAAACTAAAAAGGAAACTAAGAGCAAGACGCTCCAAGCATAGCACATAACACATGAAGTGATAATTATAGTGGAACGGAAGACGAACTGATATTTGTTGATGGAGAAGGGGATGCACGGGGGCATCCCCAAGCTTAGATGCTTGAGTCTCCTTGGATATTTCTTGGGGGTGCATGGGGGCATCCCCAAGCTTGAGCGTTTGACACTCCTGAATCTTCTTTTATCATCTTCTCTCGCACACTTGAAAACTCCCTTCATACATAACTCATCATAATTTGATTAGAGAGGTTAGTACCCACAATAAAATAATTTTTCTCTACTGGAAACAAAGATATTCTTGAAGATCTACTGTTTCTCAAGATCGCCAAAAAGTTTTTGCAAAGAAAAAGCAAGCTTAAGGTCTGCAAAACGAAGAAAAGGCAAAACAGGGCAGAATCTGTGAAAAACAGACCAGCAGGTAGTAAATAAATTTTTTTGGGGTACTTCTGCAACTCAAATCAAAAAACTCAGAACGGATGCTCGAAAGCCAATTGTATAGAGCATGCTGTAAAAAAAAATTAGATCAAAAAGATGAACTGGTGATTTTATTCGAATTTTTCTTTCCAAGGACAGAATCTGTTTTCTGGACAGCATGTCACAACTTTTGAACTTTCTTGCAATCAGAGGCTAAAATTGGCACAAAGCTGAAAAATAAAGATACAATGATGTTGCTACAGTAGTAACAAACATCAAGACCACTAAAAACTGAAAGAACAAACTGAAAGCAAAGATAACAAGGGTTGTCTCCCTAGAGCTCTTTCTTTATAGCCATAAAGATAGGCTTAAAACTTTAATGATGCTCTCGTAGGAATAAGAGTTGAAGAACAAAAGAGAGCATCAAGAAGAAAATACCAAACACATATAAGCCTAACATGCTTCCTATGCATAGGAATATTGCAATAGAATAATTCATTGAAGCACAAAGCAATAAGCATAGGAAGACAAAACAAGTGCAGATTCAAAACCTTCAACATAAAGAGAGGGAACTTGATATTATTGAAATATCTATAAGCATATGTTCCCTTCTCATAATAATTTTCAGTGGGATCACAAATAAACTCAACAATATAAGCATCACATAAAGCATTGTTACCATGATCCACATGCAAAAAGGTACTCTTACTCTCCACATAAGCATAATCTTTGTCATTGGTAATAGTGGGAGTAGGACTATCATAAACAACTTGAACACTATAGATTAATTGTGTATTAGGAAGATGGTGTTCAACAAGGGAGTAATTCCCTCCATGATTATGACAAGTTTCATAAGGATAATTTCTCCTTATGTCATAGGTACCTTTATAATCACTATAGATTGGAGTTATAACATCATCATAGATGAGAAGAGCATTATCATTGCTAGCAACTATATTTGTAAACATGTTGTCTTTATTCTTACTAGCAAAAGAATTATCAATTATCACATCATTAGTGGGTAAAGGATTTGCAATCCTATCATCCCCAAGCTTAGAGCTTTCCATATCATCACTTTCAGAGTTGGTACCAAAAAGATTTTCAAGATCATAAGTAGCATTATCATCATTTTCCCAATCACAATAAGTAACATGCATATCATAATCAAAATCATCTTCAATAGTACCTACGGACGTATCATCAAGATGATAATTAAGGCAATAAACTTCACCTTCTTCTTTAAACTTACAACCGTTAGGATAAAAGTTGATGGGAGGAATATGCTCAGGCCAGGTTGATACCCATTCTTCTTCCTTCTTGCTCCTCTTCCTCCTCCTCTTCTTTTTCTTCTTCTTCACCTTAGGAGGGAGTGGTTGGAGATGAAGCTTCTCCACATATACTGGTTTATCATTAGAAACAATAGGGGAAACTTGGGAGAAACTCTCCTTTTTATTAGCAGAAATATAAGAGACATTTTTATACTTTGGTAAAGTTCCCTCCTTTCTAATCTTACTTATGTAATCATTTTTATGGCAATTAACAACACAATAGAGATGGCAATTTTGCAAAGTGTTTTTTATTCCTATGGCATTAACATCTAGCCAAGAAGTCTTTTCTGATAACTCTTCACACATCAAAAATAACATAAGCTCATCATAAAGATCAGGGGTGATCATGTTATCACACAACTGGTTAACAGTTATGTTTTGAAAGTGCATGCATTGAAAATTAAAGTGACCCTCTATACAGCAAAGTTCACAAGTAAAAGGATAAAGGTCATACAATTCTCTAGCAATTTTATTTAAATCTTTGACCCAAGTGATTGTTCTTTCATGCTTATGTTGCTTACAATACTTCTCTTCTTCAATCATAGGCCTTTCACAAGGTCTATCCACTCCACAAAAATTAACATGCTTATGTAAAACTTCATTTTTAGGAATTGGATCATGCATGTTGCAATCATCATGAACAATTTCATTTTCTTTGCAAATCTCTTTAAAAGGTTCATGATGCTTGATCCAATCCTCCTTAGGCATATTAAGATGTGAAGAAAAAGATTTGAGGAAATTAACAAGGAGTTGAGAATCAAGCCCAAACTTAGCACTAAACTTATTAAAACTTGTAGTTTCAACAAAGGACTTAATGCAATCATACTCATAAATTATACCTGACTCTTTACCTTTGTCGATCTCCCAATCTTCAGTGTTGCGTTGAATTCTTTCAAGGAGTTCCCATTTAGCATCAATCTTTTCGTTTGTGAAAGAACCCATAGAGGAAGCATCGAGCAAATCTTTATCCTGTCGAGAGAGCCTCGCATAGAAATTAGTAATAATCATATCTTTGGGGAGCCCATGGTTAGGACATTTTACCATTAACGTTTTCAGTCTCCCCCAAGCTTGAGCTATGCTCTCTCCGTCATGAGGATAGAAATTATAAACATAATTCCTATTCTCATGGACTTCATGAAGAGGATAAAACTTGGAGTAAAAGAGAGACTGGATCTCTTCCCAATCCAGCAGGTGAGAGTCATCTAGTAGCCTATACCATTCCAATGCTTTTCCTTTCAGTGACAAGGCAAATAATTTCCTCATGACTCCATCTCTTGTCAAACCTGAAATCTTAAACAACTCACAAAGTTCTGTAAGTTTCAACAAATGAATACTAGGATTGACTGTCCCATCATAACAATCATTCCTAATTATTTCAGTTATCCCAAGTGGTATTTGGAACAAGATACATTCAGTAGGCGGAGGAGACTTCTCTACCACGGGTGTGGTAAAGCGGCCTTCCCCAAGCAGCGAACTAAGAGTGCGGTTTTCCATAAACATAACTAGTGAAACTAAAAACAAGAAACGAAAAGATTTAATTGCAAGATCTAAAGATATACCTTCAAACACTTACTTCCCCGGCAATGGCGCCAGAAATAGCTTGATGTCTACACACGCTTCTATTTCTTGTAGACTATGTTGGGCCTCCAAGCGCAGAGGTTTGTAGGACAGCAGCAATTTCCCTCAAGTGGGTGACCTAAGGTTTATCGAACTCAGGGAAGTAGAGGTTGAAGATGGTCTCTCTCAAGCAACCCTGCAACTAAGATACAAGAAGTCTCTTGTGTCCCCAACACACCTAATACAACTAGGAGTTGTATAGGTGCACTAGTTCGGCGAAGAGATGGTAAAATATGGATGATAGGAGTGGCAAAGCAAAGTAATATAAATCTGTAATAAAAAGTGCAGCAAGCAAACAAGTGGTAAACGTGAGCACAAATGGTATTGCAATGGAGGAAACAAGGCCTAGGCTTCATACTTTCACTAGTGGAAACTCCCAACAACATTAACATAGTCTAATCACATGATATTTCCCATAAAACATGCAATGGAGACGCACTCGGAGGTCATTCCTTTGTGGTCAAGAGAGGACGAGAATTATGTAGGGCTACAAAAGCACACCACAAATTTCGTAGTTCTCCATCTATGGATTTCCCAAAGTCACCGCGGCCATCCAAAGAGAGTACCACAATCACCACAACATATCTCAAGGATAGTCAAAGACAAGCACCAAGAGACTCTCAATCTTCAATCAACACACAAAAGAGGAAATCACTCATGAAAATATTCTTCTAATCCATGTACAATAGACCGCTGTCACCTTGGTCTCGGGGATTATACTAGATAAAGACAAGTGAGTACATCAATCCAATACATAGAGGAAGGGGAAATATCATGGGATCACCCTAGATTAACATAGCCTATGATCACAACGAAGATCGCATCATGGGAGAGAGAATTGACCACATAGCTACTGGTAGAAACCTCAGCCTCGAGGAGGAACTACTCCCGCATCATGGAGGGAGGAAGCAACGTCGATGGAGATGAATCCGGGGGCACTTCCCCGTCCCGGCAGGATGCCGGCACAGGAATTCTGGTCCACAGAAAAGGGTTCTGGAATCAGGGTTTTCGCGACGGGAGAATAAATAGGAGGCCAAGTGGGGCACCAGAGGAGGTGGGAGCCCCCCAGGCGGCCCCCGGCGCGGCCAGGGGTGGGGCCGCGCCATCAGGGCGCCTGGGGCCCCTCTGGCCCCCCTCTGGCCCCACTTTTGGCGCATGGAAGCTTCTGGAGCGCTGATTTTTTATATATTTTTCCCGGAATTTTTCTGGCAATTTAAGTAATGGGAAAACCTGAAATACAAAAACAACAGAAATCAGAAACTGGCACTGGGGTGCACTGAGTTAATAGGTTAGTCCAAATTTGATCAAAAGTGTATGAAAGTGTATCAAAAGCATAGCAATATCACCCAAAACATGCATGGAGCAAGCAGAAATTATAGATACGTTTGGGACGTATCAGATGACCCTCCCAGATCTCCTGGGGTTGTCCTTATTCCCAGTGATGCACTTCAAGCACTGCACCACGTACTTCGGGTCGGCCGCCTCCTGGTGGACTCGCGACGAGTCGACGGTGCCAGAATACAACCACATCGGGTGGTCCCGGGCTTGGAGCGGCTGGATCCTCCACATGAGATACGCCTCAAACAGATCCATCCCTGTGACCCCCTCGCGGACTAACTGGACGACCCGCTCCACCAACATGTCCACTTCGGCCCTCTCGGCCTTACCCACTATCATCGAAGGAGGTGGGCTGGCTCGACCTAGAGTGAATGGAGGAAGGCCAGTCGACTGACCCGGAGTCGGACTGTCCTTGTAGTAAAACCAGGTCGACTGCCAGCCCCGAATCGACTCCGGAAAGATCATGGGGGGAAAGGCGCTCCTATTCCTAAGCTAGATCCCGAGCCCGCCGCACGCCTGGAGGACGTGCGTCTTGCCATCACTCGGGTTCACCCTCTTAACGGTTTGCGAGCGGCAGGTGAAGATGTGTTTGAACAAACCCCAGTGCGGTCGGCAACCGAGGAAGTTCTCGCACATAGAAACAAAGGCAGAGAGGAAGGCGATGGAGTTGGGCATGAAATAGTGCAATTGGGCACCAAAGAAGATCAAGAACGCGCGGAAGAAAGGATGTGGGGGCATAGAAAAACCTCGGTCGACGTGGGTGGCGTGGAGTACGCACTCGCCCTCCCGCGGCCGGGGCTCGAGTTATCCCCATGGCGCCCGCCAAGAGCCGCGGGCGATCAACCCTTCTTCCTCCAGCTCCTCCAGATCCTCCACCACGACGGTGGACCGGATCCAATCTCCCTGGATCCATCCAGCGGGGAGTCCGGACCTTGACGACGAACCACTCCGGCCAGATCGCCTCCCCTTCCCCAACGCCGCCTTCTTCGAGCGCTCCATGGCCGCCGTCTTGTCTTTGCCCATGGCTCGCACGCCGGCGGTCGCTGCGGAGAGAGGCAAGAAGAAACGGGGGTGCAGCGGAGAAGCAGGGGCGCAGCAGAGAAGCAGAGGCGGAAGGAGAAAGATTGGGCACACAGTGCCCCCCGCTACAGGCTCGGCGCGCTCTGATAGCAGCCCGGTCGAGTGGCTGACTGGTGGCCCCGAGCAATCTTATCAAATCCCGTAACAGACGCTGGCGCGATACGTGGCGAAAAAGGTGATACGAGGATCGAGGCGTCCCGAGCACGTCTCTCCGATCGCTGCGGCTCGTCCCGCCCCGCGCGCTTCCCCAAATTATGAAAGCCCCGCCGAATCCGGCGGCCGAAGGGCAACCAATCCCGTTGAAAATGGCACGCACTCACGGCGCCTGACGCTTAGCGCAAAGTCCAGTCGACGCAAGAAGTCCAGTCGACACAAGAACCAACTAACTCACTCGACGGCTTCAGAATCGATCAAGGCGACCAAGAAACAACTGAGGGAGCCTGCCCAAGTCACAAACTCCAGAACAACCCGCCCCAGGGACGTCGAACCAGTACTAGAGCTACCCTCAGCGCCCTCTTGCTCAAGCCTCAATCCATTCGGGGGCTACTGACAAGGTTACAGACCTAGGGTAGGGTCACAAGCCGGTCCAAGGTACCCCACCCAAGGTCACTACCCTAGAAGATCAAAAGACAAAACTTATGGCAGTGGTGGCAGTCGACTGAGACGGTCCAAGAAGACACCCACTCGACTGGGCCCCGTCCGCAAGGCGACTCAACCCCACTCGACCAATCCAGGGCACTCGACTTCCGAAGGTCAAACGCCACTTGGGACAGCAACGGTCCTGTATTTACTCGCTGTAGTAAACACCTTAATTATCCTTTACTGCAGGCGTTACCAGTAACGCCTGCCTTAATGTACATTAAACCCTTGGTAACGTGGAGGATGGCTGGGGTCCTGGCGCACTATATAAGACACCCCCTCCTCCAGAACAAGGGTTCGCACCTCTGTAACACACATATACACATACCAGTCGACCAAGCCTCCGGGCACCGAGACGTAGGGCTATTACTTCCACCGAGAAGGGCCTGAACTCGCAAAACACCTTATGTACAACATCATCATAGCTAGAACCTTGTCTCTCCATTCGTACCCCCTACCCTTACTGTCAAACTTAGAACGACGACACTGCGTCTCCTGCCCCTCGTCTCCTGTGGTCCTGCCCCTCGACCAAGGATCTGGGAGAGGAGGGGGCGGCTCCCTCTCGATCCGGCCTCTCCCCCGTCTCTCTCTCTCGTCAAGCAGCAGCTGATTACTCCCTCCTCCCGTTCCTCTCACCCAGTAGGCAGCAATGATGGCAGGTCAGACGCAGCCGATTTGTTGGGAAGCAGAGCGGATAAGCGGCGGTCAGCTCGGCTCGTCTCCATCCCAGCAGCTAGCCGGCCGGTGGCGTCCACACACTTGGGCGGCAGCAGCACCAACCAGGGAACAGCCAAGTCGGCAAGTGTCAAAGTAAGCAGCAATGACGACAAGCAGCAAGAGGAAGCATCAGCGGTGACAAGAGAAGCTTCTTCGATTGGTTCTTTCTAACTTGGCATTCTCCGTCCAATAATCATTGTAATCAACTTGATTAGTGCTAGCTTTGTGTGCTCTGTGTTGAGAGACTGGTAACAAATTTTGTTGTCATTAATTTGTGCTTCATTAACATTTGTTATTTATTTTCTGAAAAGTTGCTGTGACTACCATTTTTTTTACATAAACACTCAAACATCAGGTTATACTCCCTCCATTCCTAAATATTTTTCTTTTCTAGATATTTCAATAAGTGAGTACATACAAAGTAAAATGAGTGAATTTACACCTAAAATATGTCTACATACATCCGTATGTTCTAGTCCATTTGAAATGTCTAGAAAGGAATGGAGGGAGTATATTTCAGTGATAAATCATTATGAAATTAAAATTTTGTTGAAAACTATTTATGCTTGCGAGTGGATCTATAGATCATTGTGAACGAAACCAAATTCATTCGATTCAATCTCTCCAACCAAACACCGGAACTTAACCATTCCATTCCATCTATTTTGCTCAACCAAACACAGAAACAGAACTGACCCATTCTAGTGGAATGGAACCATGACATTCCATTCCACTTCGTTCCGCAACCAAACACACCCAAGCTATTCAGCATTGCTAGCCAGCCACGTGGCAAGTCGAAACGCCGAAGTTGGCTGTAATGCCCCGGATGTAACACTTTCCTTTTATGGCAATATATAAACTTTGGCTTCATCAATTCCATTCCGGGTTCTTCTTCTTTTCGGGTTTCGTCGTTTTGTCGTATGCGTGTGTGCATTTCATCCATGTCATGTTGTCATGTGCATTGCATTGTATATGTTGTTTTCTATCCATCCATGCCCTCACATGCTCATTTGGGTTGTTGTAGCATATTTAATTCTTGCTCCCAAGTTGCTATAAAATATTACTGTCAGGCTTTTAGTGTCATGTTCAAAATGTTGTAGCTTGTTGCTATTGATCCATGCCTCCTATGGAGATGCTTCAATGGAGTTGTTTCCTGTAGGATATGTCTACTTCATGCACATGCTTCTTATCACAATGTTTGAGTGCTGTAGAATATATATTTATTGCTCCAAAGTTGCTATGTGGCTGTTATTTTCCGCTTTGCATTGTTTCTTGTTTCGGGTGTATCTTTTAGCCCGTTGCTTCGTTTTGAGAAAGTCCTACAAGAAACTTGTGTGGTTTTGCATGTAGATTCATAATATCATCTTGTTAACATGTTTGGAGTATGTTTGCTTGATGTTTGGGTGCATCTTGCACCGTTGCCATGCTTATCTTGTTTTGATCATATCTTCTAGACCGTAGCTTCGTTTTAAACAAACTTTATATGAAACTTGACTAGAATTTCATGTAGATTGTCATGGTGCATGTTAACTTGCTGTTTAACAACTTTAACTTAAGGTTTGTTCAGATCTGGACTAATTTCAAACTATGCTTATGAGGACTTACCGGATTTGTCTTAAGTAGTTTCCGGCCTCATTTAAACCTGCTGTTTCTTGTGTTGTTTCTCTGTGCTTCCTACCTTGCCATGTTTTGCATCCTAAATAGACTTGTCTTGCATCCTACTTGCTTGAGCATATTGTCATGTTTCTTGTGTTGTTTCTCCGTGCTTCCTATGTTGTCATGTTGTGCATCCTAAGTGCATCTGCAGTGCTTCCTTAGTGCATCAGCCATGCATCATGTAGTTTGCGCATGGCATCTTGTTTGATTCCGTGCCTCGTGTGTTCTTGTGTTGAGTAGAGCCGGAAGCCGAGACCGAGTACGAGAACGAGGTTACTACCGAGGTTGAGAACGAGGAGCCGTCTTACGATCCCATCGACGACTCGACAGGCAAGATGACCTGACCCAGATATCATTACTATCTTTGCTTATTGCTAGAAGTCTCGCTCTTTAGCTTATTGCCTCGATGTCCATGTTTGTCTGTCAGCCTCCTATTGTAAGCATGAATCTGTCTAACCACCCTACCTATGCAAACCTTTGATTGGCTACGTAGGCTTCGCTCAGCCCCTCTTATAGCATTGCTAGTTGCAGGAGAAGATTTGAAGATTCTTGCTTCATGTTGAAGCTTGTTGGGATATCACACTATATAAACTCTTAATGAAATCATCTATATATTGGTAATGGGTGGAAGGCTAAGCCCCTTGCTTGGTGATTTGTTCCACTCATGCCGCCCTAGGAACCGTATAAACCGGTGTTATGTTCCTTGATTTTGCGTTCCTCACACGGTTGGGGTTATGGGACCCCCTCGATAAACCGCTTAGCGCTAAGTCTTTTCCAGCAAGTCCCAACATTGGTACTATTTGCCTAAACAACTAAAAACTTGCATAGGGAGTAATTAACCCTCTTCTTAATCAACAACCCGGGCCAGTGCTCTACATGAGTGTTGGTCCAAACTGGGGAGTCTGGGGGGCCACCTCGAGGAAACTCAAGGGCTGGTAAAAACCTGTAGAATCGCCCATCCGGTCGTGGCCTGAGACTAGATACGCGCGGCTACTGTCAGGGTGTCGGCACGCTGGGAGGATTTGCTGGATTAGCCTTACCTTAGTCGGAGTATCTTGAGCACGGGATTCCGAGGATACTCGGGCCTTCCCACCTTGGAGTTGCGACTCCGCGGATCGTGGGCTTGTAATGGGCTAAGTTGGAACACCCCTGCAGGGTTTTGAACTTTCGAAAGCCGTGCCCGCAGTTATGTGGCAGATGGGAATTTGTTAATATCCGGTTGTAGAAAACTTGACACCATGTTCAGAACAGACTACCAGCGTGAGTACCGTGACGGTCATTTTCCGAAAGGGGTTCGGGAAGTGAACACGGTGGGGTTATGATTGACATGTTTTAGTTAGGATCACTTTGTGATCACTTTATCGCTCGTGGCACTTCTCTTCTCGCTCTTATTACGTAAGCTAGTGCTAGTGCAGCTGCAGCCTTTTATTCTTTCTTCTGCCTTGTTCCACACCCAAGGCTTAGATAGTTCTGTTACCCGGGAACGGGATTGCTGAGTCCTCCGTGGCTCACAGATTCTACACCACACCATATGCAGGTACCATGGTGAGCTACTCAGGTGACGGCACAGAGCTGTACTGGGAGTACGATGAGGAACGTAGCCGTTACTATGTGCACTATCCCGATGATCAGTAGTGGTTTCTACTAGGGGCGATCCGAACCTATGGCATTATGTATTTGGTATCTTTCATTTGGATCTTCACCCGTAGACGGGTTGTGATGTTATTTGGATGATGTTTGGCTATGTAATGAATTATGTGACGCGAGTGTAAGCCAACTATCTCTTTTCCTTTCATCCCTATTTTTACATGAGATGTGCAAAGATACCGAACTTGAGATCATTCCAGAATGGGCTTATACCTTTAAGTGGTGCCTCGACACGTAGGAGGTATAGTCCCATCCTGGGCATTACATTGGCCGCGTTGGTAGAAAAGCCAGACCTCTTGGCGTTGATGTTGCACCTCAAAACGTCAGACCTCTTGGCGTTGCTGTTGCACTTCAAGAGAATATGTGTGTGTTGTTGAAACTAGCTCGTATCGATCAGGCAAGCCGACGGCTTGTAGTCTCATACGTGCGCATTGGCGTACCCAGCGTGTGTGCAAGGTGTGCCGTGGCACATCCAGAAAATTTCGATTTTTTATTACCATATGATACTTAGGCCCAAATCAACATCAGGTCATCAGCCCAGCGCCCCAGCCCATCAACTCCCGAGCGGTCGAGCCAGCGATACAGAGGCGCATGCGCTCATCGACCTGGCAGAGCGCAGTCGCAGAAGACCTAATCCAGCGACCCCCGAGCCCCCATCCTCATCCGGCCATCCCGCCGGGGCCGTCCGCCACTCCTCCGTCCGCCGCTCCTCCCGCCGCCGGGGCCATCAGCCGCTCCTCCCGCAGCCGGGGCCGTCCGCCGCTCCTCCCGCTACTGGGGCCGTCTGCTGCTCCTCGCCTCCTTCCATCGAGAAGAGCCACTACTCTGCTCCCCTTCGAAGGAGCACTGCCTTGCGCCCTTGCCTGCTGCCTGGCTACTGGTGCTGGATCTCCTTCCACCACGAGCCGCCGCCCGGAGGAGATGAGGAGCTGCTGCCCAAGCTCCTGAATGGCTGAATCCCCCCTGAATCCCCAGTTCCTGATGCCCTTTGGCCTTTGGGTGAGCTTCTGTCAGTACTCAGTAGTACACTGTATGTCCATTCAGTTAATTTGTTGCCCTGAACTGTCAACCTAAACACGAAGATATAGTGTCAAATATTGAAGATGAAGCAGTCCATTCTCCACCTCCAGCCCATTCTGCAGAGATTGAATTTGATATTGGAGATGAAGCAGTCCATTTCGATGCAGAGATTGAAAGTGATTGTGAAGATGAAGCGGCACCACCCCAACATCCATGTACAAGGCCATATAATATTCAAAGGCTTCCTCTTGATCCAAGGGAGAGGATTCCTATTTCAGAGTATGATGTCGATGATCAAGATGAAGTTCGAAGACGATACATTGCAAAGCAAGCAGTCCAACCATATGCACACAACTTTCAAGTCAGGAAAATCTATGGTAAAAATCGACACTTCAACTTTGTTTGGTTTGAGAACTACAAATGGCTAGAATATAGTGTCAAATATGAGGCAGCATCTTGCTTTGTTTGTTATTTGTTCAAAGGAAAAACGAGTGGGGGGCCTAGTGGTGATGCCTTTGTTAATGGTGGTTGGAAAAATTGGTATAAGCCTGATGCATTGGTCAAACATGTTGGTGGTATTAATAGCATTCACAACAAAGCTCGAGAGAAGTTCAGTTTATTTATGGCACCCAAACCATCAATTGATAATATTCTTGTGATGGTGCCTAAAGAGGATCTACGTATATACAAGGCTAGGCTAACTTATTCACTTAGATGCTTGAGGTTTCTTTTGAACCAAGGATTGGCATTTCGTGGACATGATGAGAGTGAAGAGTCTAGCAATAGGGGGAACTTTCTTGAACTTCTTAAATGGCTTTCGGAAAATGATGAAGAAGTTGATAAACTTGTTTTGAACAATGCTCCTCGGAATTGCGTCTTGACTAGTCCAAAGATACAAAATCAAATAATTGAATGTTGTGCGGTGCAAACAACTAAAAGAATTATTGAAGATATTGGTGATGACCACTATGCAATCCTAGCAGATGAGTCTAGTGATGCATCTCACAAAGAACAACTTGCTCTCCGCATACGATTTGTGGACAAATCGGGAAGAGGATGTGAGAGGTTCCTTGGAGTTGTTCATGTTGCCAATACAACTTCATTGTCACTTAAGAATGCAATTCGAACTTTGCTTAAAGATCATCATTTGACTCCTAGTTTAATACGTGGGCAAGGATATGATGGGGCTAGCAACATGAAAGGGGAGATTAAAGGGTTGAAAACATTGATCATGAAAGAGTCACCCTCTGCCTATTACATCCATTGTTTTGCACATCAACTTAAGTTGGTTCTTATAGCTGTGGCAAAGGACAATGAACCATGTTTGTGGTTCTTTGATCATGTTTCTTACTTGCTCAATATTGTTGGAGTTTCTTGTAAGCGTCATGACATGCTTCGATATGTTAGAGCTCAAAAGGTTTTGGAAGCACTTGAATTGGGTGAGATTGAAAGTGGAAGTGGGCTAAATCAAGAGATAGGACTAGCTAGACCCAACGACACTCGTTGGGGTTCTCACTTTAAAACCATTATGCACATTGTTAGCATGTATTCCACAATCCTTGAAGTACTTGATGCTATTGGAAAAGATCCTTCACAAAAAAGTGAGTGGACAAGGATACGTGGAGTTGCTCAAGCCTTTGAATCATTTGACTTTGTTTTCAATCTTCACTTGATGCTTGTTATTCTTGGCTATACAAATGAGTTGTCCAAGTCTTTGCAAAAGAGAGATCAAGATATTGTTAATGCAATGGCACTTGTTAGTTTGGCAAAGAGTAGAATGCAACACCTGAGGTCTCATGGTTGGGAAGAATTTCTTGCAAGGCTAACCTTATTTTGCAACAAACATGAGATTCAAGTTCCTGTGTGGGAGGATACTTATGAGCCTAATCAAAGATCACGTCGGTATTATGAAGTATAAACAAATGATCATCGTTATAGAAGAGAAGTATGTCTTGGTGTCATTGATCAAATCATTCAAGAGCTTGACAACCAGTTTGATGAGGTTAATACGGAGTTGCTTATTTGCATGTCGGCTTTGAATCCCCTCAATTCATTTGCTTCTTATGATGCACTCAAGGTAATGAGACTTGCTGAATTCTATCCCATGGACATATCAAGCACAGATTTGATAAGGCTAGAATTTCAACTTGCTAATTTTATTGATGATATGAGACAAGATGATAGGTTTAGAAATGCAAGTAATATTGGTGAGCTCTCTATTATGATTGTTGCAACAAAGAAGCATGTTGTTTATGATTTGGTCTACTTACTCATCAAATTGATATTGATTTTACCGGTGGCAACGGCGAGTGTCGAAAGAGTATTTTCAGCAATGAATTTAATGAAAAGTAAGTTGAGGACTAGTATGAGTGATGATCGCTTGGTGACATTTATTGAACGAGATGTGTCCATGAAAGTAAGTGAAGATGACATAGTTGATGCTTTCATGGCAATGCAAAAACGTAGGGTTAATTTTCTATTTGTGCTTCTTTCATGTAAGACTATTCGTATTGTAATTGAGCACATTTGAGATATATTTTGTGAACTAAATTGTTGTGAGATTTGAATTGAGCTATTCATATTGTTATTTTTCCATATTTTGTCTGACACTTGGATTAGGTGAAAAAAAAATTAGAGTGTGGACACTCTTTATTTTATTGTTGGGTACACCACTGTACGTGCGTGTATAGGCTTGAAGGGAAAATCGATCCAGCAGCTAGGCTGCTTGATTGCTTCGGTGTATACGTGCCTCGTCTACCTCTACGACTCCAACCGGTTACTTGGCAAGCTTCGAAAAGTACTCGGGCTAGTACTCTTTTCGTCCAAAAATACTTGTCATCAAAATAAATAAATGAAAATGTATCTAGATGTATTTTAGTTGTAGATGCATTCTTGTTATCCATTTTGATGACAAATATTTTTGGTCGGAGGGAGTACGTGCGTGTGGCCGGAGAGTACACGGCGGATAGCAGCGTCGAGCCGTCGAGGTCATGTCTCCGAGTGGCTCAGGGCAAGGTTCGTTGATCGCTCTAAGTGGACAAGGTTGTGCCTTGGTGGCTGACACATGACATGAGAGATTGGCGTTTTGAAGTGCTAGTGGCTGGACCAAGAGGGCAACGCCTATGGCTTTGGCGTTCTGTAGTGCAGCAGCAACGCCAAGGCGTCTGGCGTTGCTAAACTTCGACGTTTCGACTTGTCACGTGGCCAGCTAGCAACGCGGAATAGTTTGGCGTTTCTACTTTGGCCAGTAACGTCACGTGGCTTGACGTTTCAGAAATGGTCAGATCGTGAAATAGTTTTCGAGAGAGGTCATTTTGTGTTAAAGATTTCTGACAAGGTCAGAACAGTGATTTTGGCCGTGGTCGTGGGTCTTCGGCACACCCAGGTCGCCACGGTCTTCATCGACCGCTGATCTGTTGCGGCGCTCCCTCCCGGCACCTGATGACTCATCGGAGGCCTTGCTCCCTGTCGTCCTCGACGCGCATCAGCTTTGGCAGGAGGTTCGGTCCCCTCTGCCATACTCCACAGTAGCCGCTCTTTCCCTGATCTGGCGATATGCACTTCCTTGCCGGCTGTCGGTGGGTTGTTTTGGCAGGCGGGGGTCTGGCAAGGGTGGTGCTTCTTTGCCTTGAGCGGATATGGCACCGCCGCCGTTGTGCCACCAGATTGGCGGGTGGCGGCTTATGTTCCATGCCGGATCTGGTCGAGTTGAGTGCTACTGACCCTCCCAGTTCTTAGCGGAGGTTGAGTTTGTAGTGGAGGTGTTATTGGTTTATTGGGGATTCTTTGTCGACTACAGTTGGGCTGTTCAAGGTGGGCGGATGCCGAGGCGGCGGCCTCAGGCGAGCAACGACCAAGAGTGTTGGTCCATGGCTTCGGTCGTGTTGGTGGCGAATTCTCGACGGATGTGTGTTTCGCGCGGTGGGCCGAGGTGACCCGTCGCCTGGTATGTGCGTTTGACTAAGGGCCAGTTCTTTTGGTGGCTTCTAGAATAAGCTGCCCCCTACCCAGCTTATTCTAGAAGCCCAACCAAATTTATTTATTTAGAAGCCTAGCAGCTAAGACTTGATTAATAGGCTTCTAAAAAGAAAATTTTAGTTGGGCTTCTAGAATAAGCTGGGTGGGAGTAGCTTATTCTGGAAGCCCAAAAAAATCAGCAAAAGAACTGGCCCTAAGAATGTTGCCCCTCCCCTGTGGTTTGCACTGCTCTCGCAAGCTCTGCGACGAAGTGGTTTTGGAGTGGGGAGTGGGATCGAGGAAAACCCTTGGTCATTGGGAGCCCACAACATTGACGGAGCCATGCCTTGGCGTTGGTTCCCTTCTCCGAGGCCTTGTCGAGATCCCCTCTGCTTCCTCCTTGTCCCCCACTTAAGGCAAAAGCCCTGGTTCCGCTTGCGGATCTTGTCATCTTCTATCGTTGCATCCCTTCTTGAAGGCATTGTTCGAGGCACACGGAGGTAAGGTTGGCGCTTTTCTACCTGGTTGGGGGTGGTTGGTGGCAGCTTCTTGTGATTTACTCTTCTTCTCCTTCGGCCGGTCTTCGTCCTGTGGTGGTGTTCTTCAGCTTGCATTTGCGTGTGTGGTTGGCATCACTAGTAGATAAAGGGGGATCAGACCCGGTTCATTTGGGCCTTTAGCCCCGGTTCTGGAACCGGTGCAACAGGGTCGGTACTAATGCTCTGACCCTTTAGTCCCGGTTCAATCCAGAACCGGGGCAAAAGGGTGTCCACGTGGCCTGTGCACCGAGTCCAGGCAGGAGGGGCTTTAGTCCCGGTTGGTGGTTCCAACCAGGACCAAAAGGCATCCACGTGTCAGCATTTCTGTAGCTGTGGTTTTTGTTTTTTTTTTTGAAAGGGGAGGGGGGGGTTTAGGTTTTGGGGGTTAATTTAGGTGTTTGATATATTGTGTTAGCTAGCTAATTAATAGAGAGAAGTGTTCTCTCTTATGTCCGTGCTTTTGGTCGACGCTACATACTACACAT
>LR738712.1:646908484-646960738 GCA_902687465.1 Secale cereale
GGGGACGGGACGTGACGGACCGCTAAACCTAGACAAATCTCGGAGAAAATAGAGCTTCGAGAGGAGAAAAGCTTAACTAGTGTGGCTCGGGCATTCCACCGAACATGTTGTGTGCATAGGAGGTGAGCTAGAGCACCACTAACCCCTCTCCCCCTCGGCCAGAAAAAAAACAGAGCAGTGAGCTCTGCTCTTGAGTGAGGGGGTTTATATAGGCAACTCACTGGTCCCGGTTAGTGCTACAAACCGGGGCTAAAGGTGTGCCTTTGGTCCCGGTTCATAAAACAAACCGGGACTAATAGTGGTGGGCCAGGAGCAAGAGCCATTGGTCCCGGTTTTTAGAGCCAACCGGGACCAATAGGTCCAGACGAACCGGGACCAATGGCCCACGTGGCCCGGCCGGCCCCCTGGGCTAACGAACCGGGTCCAGTACCCCCATTGGTCCCGGTTCTAGATTGAACCGGGGCTAATGGGCTGGACCAATGCCCTGTTTTCTACTAGTGCATATGGACGGCGGTGAGGTTGCTGGAGTCCTGCGGGTGAGGTTCATGCTCTCGTCCCTCATGCCTGGGCGGATATGTTGGTTCTGTCCATGCGACTTTAGGCAATGACTCTAGGAAATTTTACTTCTGTATATTTTGAAGGTTTCGATCAAAAGTTGTGTAATCAGTTGACTACACAATCATAGTGTGGCCTGGCCACTGGCTCTTGCGTGCGCACTCTTCCTTTCAATGGTACGACGCCCTTCGAGCCAGGGTGAGAGGATTGTGGTCTTCTTCGGAGGTAGAATTGTATGGCTTGTCGTCCTTGCTTGGTCTGCATGAGTAGGCGAGGAGTTATTGGCTACTAATGTTGTTTCTTGATGATTTTCACCCCGTTGCTGGTGTAGCTGCTGTTCTAGGCATTGAACCTTGGTGATTTATGCTAGGGGCTCTCTCTATATATTGTTTGCCTTATCACAATTAAGTTGTATGGTGTCCTAGCACTCTGCATGTTTGTCGTTTCCTACTTATTTTATTTGAAATGTGTTTTTTTAATTCTGACGGGTTGACAACATTGTTAATTCAAAGTCTGGATAGGTTTGGACCTTTTCATGGACCCGACCGATGCCCTTTCTCTGAAAAACTCATACAACCTCGCATGGACCATGCTATGGAAAATATTCCCTTTTTTTTTGGCCGTGCCAAGTTGCATCGTCGTCTCATAGCACATGCGGGGAGCCGCCACAACCAAACAGAAGACCATGAAGGTTATCAAAGTCCACCACCCACTATACATGGAACCAAACAATATGTGGCAGTTTTTCACATCGTTTTCACTGTCCCAAGTCTTGCTAAGCCTATATTGAGCACTGTTCACCGCATGCAACCTCTAAAAATGCTTGCAGATAACCAAACACACCCTTGAATGCTCTTCAAGTGAGAGATCCCAAAAGAAGAAAATATCAAGCATGAGGTGAAGCAGACCAACTTGGCTTTATTCTCAAGTCCGACTCTAGGGTTATGCTGGTTAACTACTGGCAACTAAAGTCGATTGAGACATACGAGAGAACCTATAAAAAAGATATGTGTTCAATCTCAGCAACCACCAGTCTATGACAACCTTTCAAAATCCGCACTGGCCTGTGCGTGGCTCCAAAAGAAAATTGCACATGCGCAGGAAGCAAGTGAGCCTGGATTGAAGCTTTGTGTTATTATGTGAAGCAACACTTCATGCTCAGTAACCTATGTTGGTTGTACTATCTAATGGCATTTTTTCTAAGAAAAACTAAATATTTTGTCACAAGAAGTGACAATGAAGCTAATATCATATGCCTATGGTTCCATACATGATTTGACCTAGAAATATCATTTTGGTAATATAAATGAACAATCAAATCTATTCCTGACACTTGTGACCGCGCACGTGCACTTTCCACTGAGTGTGGTTGACTCTAGGTGGGGGAGGGGGGGGGATAAATTCGCTACCCCCATGTCGTACTACTTGGGTGACAAGGGCGGCGTTCCGTACCGCTTCCACTAGTCTCCTCCCCACCCGGCCACCCCTCATCTCTAGCGATAAGCACCGCGCAGGGTAAAACCTTGCACGGTTGTACACGGTGGGGAAGGGGGGGGGGTCCCTCCTCTGTGACATCCCGACTTAATAGAAATGATAGACTACTCATATCAATAAGTTGCACCTTCTTTTATGGGAGCCCATGCGAAAGGAACCTCAAGTTTAAGCATGCTTGGCTTGAAGCAATTTAAGGATGAGTAACCGACTGGGATATCGACCCCATGTGCGCACTAGTGAACACAAAGTGCGCAGAAAAAACTAGTGTTGGTCCATGGGACCAGTCTAAATATGGGACCAGTCTAAATCCCAGGCACAACGGCCAGGAACTGATAAGTTTGGTCCGGGCGTTATAATTGGTATTAGAGCCAACTCTCACGGTTACAAGGACATGTGCGGGTCAGTGATGCATACATGGGGCACATGTTGATGCTGGTCATGACCTCGGTTGCGGTGACTCTGCCAGGTGGGCTTCGGTCGCAAAAAAATGCATGGCCTACAAGGTACCG
The DNA here is from genome assembly GCA_902687465.1 of Secale cereale. Classification (NCBI taxonomy): domain Eukaryota; kingdom Viridiplantae; phylum Streptophyta; class Magnoliopsida; order Poales; family Poaceae; genus Secale; species Secale cereale. The sequence continues at coordinate 646,911,043 of LR738712.1, forward strand.
ACCGTGGTGGCCCTAAGCACTGATGTGGTGTGGCTCGCTAGTGGGAGAACAACTAATTAAGGAGCGCTTGTTTGGGAGCATCCCAAAAGGCCACCTTGAGTGGCTGAGGGCACGTCACTCACTCGCCGCCACGTGTAATGCTTTGGGTGCTCCCTTCAAATTTTGCTTTAATTTCTTCGCACACGTTTTCGGATTTTTGGTTTTTCACCGGTCTTTCTTAACTTTTGCACTCGCAAAAATCAATATATATTTTTGCGTAAAAACGCTTTGTTTTCCTTTCACGGAATGCACGGATTTGTTTTCTGGAGAGGGACGGCCGTGCCTCTCGAAAACGAAAAAAACACGTTTTTTCGCGAGAGGTGTGGATTTGCTTCTGCGAGAGGCAAGGCCGTGCCTCTTCGAAACGAAAAAACTGTGTTTTTCTTTTCTCCTTCTTCCGCAAGAATCACGGATTTGCTTTCGCGAGAGGCACAGGCAGAAAAGAAAAAACTCCAAGGTTGCGACAAGTGCCGCACATGCAACGCTCCAGTTGTCGCGACCTAGAAGGTGGAAGTGATCCTATGTTGCGCTCCTCCCGTGTCACCGCTGCTCCGTTCTTCTCCGGCGCAATGTACGATCATCGCTGGTGATTTCAAGACGGCGCCTTTCTCGGGTCGGATCGAGTGCTGCCACCTCCTTTTATGCATATAAGAGGGGATGGTGTGTTGACAAGAGATGCTTGGTGGGAGTGGCTGTTCTTCGGAGACGTCGGTCGAGACGCGACACGGCTTTCGTTCGTGGGTAGGCTATTTTGATGTGTAGTTGTTTGTGGCTGTCTTTGGGCTAGCTGTCTTGCACTTGCAATTCTATTCTTCTATAGAATTATGCTATGCAATTTGTGTACTATGAAAATATATATTTTAAAAAGATATTCATCGATTAGTAATTTCGGCGTCGCACCCACAAAGGGGTGCTCAACGGATCGTGCTCGAGCAGACTGGATCTTGGCTGAGGAAGTCTGGGACTGTGGCTATGGGATGCAGGACGTGGGTGGGGCTTCGGGTAGGAGGTCGTGGAGTCCGGCTGTGGTGCGAATGGTTGAGGTGGTCTGCGTGGTGGTGGTCGATGTGACTGGGAGGGGCTGCCTTGCCGTTCTCGGCCGAAGCGAGATTGGTTGAGGACGCCGGCGTGGGCTCCTTGGTCGCCAATCCGCCATTATTCGGTGTGTGATGTCGGGCTAGCACTGGAAGGAGGTGCCTTCCTACTCTTGCTTCCATGGTGGGTTAGGCGGAAAGAGCTTTTTACCGGTTCCGGGATCTACCGGTAGAGAATCCATCGTCCGCTCTTGTGTTGTGATTCGTGTGTGGACCCGCCAATTAATTCACAATAACTGCTATACAAATCATCTTCCAGTAGTATACACTACAATACGCTGACATGCACAGACTTTTATCAATAACAGTACGACAGGAGGGGTGATGGTGGTTGCATGCATGTCACATCCTCCTCTCCCTCCAAAAAAAGGAACTTGTCTTTTATTTTCAATGTAGCATCTTCAATCGATCATAACTTTTGAATCATATTTTTGCTTTTCAATCTTTTTACATATTACATGATCTTCAAATAGAGAACAATTTTGGATATATTTTGACTAGTTTGAATTTTCAATCAAGTTTTAGTTTTAATTATTTGTTACAGTGACGTTGTTTATTTCTGGAAGGGTGATTTTTTTGTGAAATTAGTTTTTCTTCGAACAACGATTCTTTCTAAATGAGTTGTAACAATTTAAACATATTTTCCGTTACAAATGAAATCCATTGAAATATGTGTAATTGATTTATTGTGATTTTTGAAATTAGTGAAATGACTGAAATACAGTTGAAATATGTTCTGTAAATGACTAGAAATCGATTCTTCAAACGAGTGAAATTAGTATATTGGTAATAATTTAAATCATTTTTCCTGAACAAGTGAAATCCATCGAAACATGATGTGTAAATATGTGAAATTGATATTTTGTGATATCTGAAATTAGTGAAATAGCTAAAATGCAATTGAAATATGTTCCGCAAAAGACTTGAAATATGTTTCCTCAAATGAGTGAAATTAGTATTTTGGTAATAATTGAAACCTGTTTTCTGTAACAAGTGAAATTCATCGAAACATGATGTGTAAATATGTGAAATTGATATTTTGTGATCTCTAAAATTAGTGAAATAGCTAAAATACAATTGAAATATGTTCCATAATAGACTTGAAATCAGTTTTTTTCAAATGAGTGAAATTAGTATTTTGGTAATAATTGATTTTTTTTCTAGAACAAATGAAATCCATCGAAACATGATGTATAAATATGTGAAATTGATATTTTGTGATCTCTGAAATTAGTGAAATAGCTAAAATACAATTGAAATATGTTCCATAAAAGACTTGAAATCAGTTTTTTTCAAATGAGTGAAATTAGTATTTTGGTAATAATTGATTTTTTTTCTAGAACAAATGAAATCCATCGAAACATGATGTATAAATATGTGAAATTGATATTTTGTGATCTCTGAAATTAGTGAAATAGCTAAAATAAAATTGAAATTTGTTCCATAAAAGACTTGTGATCAGTTTCTTCAAAACGAGTGAAATTAGTATTTTGGTAACAACTGAAATCTTTTTTATAGAATAAATGAAATCCATCGAAACATGATGTGCAAATATGTGAAATTGATATTTTGTGGTCTCTGAAATTAGTGGAATAAATGAAATATGATTTGTAAAAGACTTGAAATCAGTTTCTTCAAATGAGTGAAATTAGTATTTTCATAATAATTGATAAGAAAAATATAGAACAAATGAAATCCATCGTAAATTGATGTGCGTATATGTGAACTCGAGTGAAATAATTTGCGCATCTTTTTTTAAATGATTGTTTGAAATAATTCAAAATGTTTCTTCAAAGAAATGAAATCTAAAATTTGAAATTAATGAAATAGTAGAAGTGAAATAAATCGAATGAAACATTAGAACTTAAATGTGTTTGAAATATATTCAAGATTGATCTTGTTTTCAAGGTCTAGACGTCATGAGTTCAAATATATAAAAAGTTTCAAAAACAAAATTAGGGTTTAAAAGATACGGATGATTTAGTTATCAACTATAAAATAAAAGTGTGCATTTATTGTGTAAAGGAAGAGAGTGATGGGACCTGTCAGAATCCAACTTTGCATGCCTGTGGATGACATCACATGGTAGGCCACAGCGTTCAAATACCAACATTTAATAAACATGAGCAAACAACATTATACTGCATGTAGTATAAACTATACTGTGTGGTGGCGTGATATGATTGGCTCAAGGGTGCCGGTAGCTCCGGCACCGGTAAATTTACTTATTCGGTCGGTTAGGCAGCGGACTGTACATTTGGCCCTCCGGCGAATAATATTGCAGTGTTGACTGATTTCTTTGGTCAATCGAGATAGGCATCACCAGAATCTAATTAAGATCTGCGTAGTACCATGTCTCGATGTTTCAGCCACCCATGTCAAATGGTACACTGACACACATTGAACTTGAACATGTATTCTCGAATCAAGCAGCGCTGATACAGCTGAAACGTGATTTCCGCCGCACAATCATCAGCTATTTGCGTTTGTTACTCCCATCTATCCATCATCAGCAGTACAGGCATTATTTTTTCACAGCAGCGCTATATCAGCAGTGCAACTGATCTCCAAATCAAATCAAATACAGGTGAGCTGAGGCCTAAAGCTTGAAGGCCTTCTCCACGCTCTCCCTCCGCGCGCCGACGGTCTTGTACACGCGCATGAACTCGTCGAAAGTGACAGTGCGGTAGCGCGGCGGGTTGCCCTCGCCGACGAGCTCCTCCGCGGGGCCGATGGGGATGTCCGCGGCCGGCATGATGAACGTCGCCACCGACGTCCGTGCCAGCGCCGCGTTGGTCATCGCCCGGTGCTCGATGCTCTTCAAAACCCCGTTGGTCGCAATCTGCATCGACGGCAGGAAATAAACTATCAACCAACCTGGTGATGATTTTGTGTCCATCGATCGACCCCACATTGAAAAATGAGCAATCTGGGGCATAGGGGGAATTATCAATGGATGGATGCCTCGAGCAGGTGGCCGAAGTTGACGACGAAGGCGTTGGGCACGGGCTCGACGTTGATCCACTCGCCCTTGTAGGAGACCTGGAGGCCGGGGACGGTGCTCTGGAGCAGGAGAGTGATGAGGTTCCTATCGCAGTGGGGCGGCAGGCCGAGCGTCAGGCCCGGAGCAGGGCACGGCGGGTAGTGGTTAACGTTGATGATCACGTCGCCGCCGGTGAGCCCCCCTTCGAAGTAGTCCGGCCGGAGCCCCATGCCCTCGCACAGAAGCCGCAGCAGCTCCATCCCCACGCCTCTCGTCGGCTCCACGAACTTCTCCACCACCTCACTGCAGTCAACAGTCAACACCAAAACTAGTCAAATCAAAAAACAAAACCAAAATCGGGTATCATATGATTGAGTCGCCATCGTGAATTTACCGGAGCTTTTGGGGCTTGTCGGGCCAGTTGTTCTTAGTGTCGCCGACGGGCGAGCTGCAAGCGAGGCGGAGGCAGTCCCGCCAGTACTTCTCGCCGCCGAGCTCGTACGTGGTGCTGGAGAAGAGCCGGTTGGGCTTGCCCGTGTCCTCCGAGTAGAAGGCCGCCTTGTCCTCCGCAGGGAGCCGGAAGAACTCCTCGCACACCGCCTCCATGTCCCGCATCGCCTCCGGAGACACGCCGTGGTTGACCACCTGCACGCATCACCGCGCGGCGGTCAGCCGGTCAGGTACTTCGACCACGAAATATCGAGAGATGAAGTATCTAATTGAAAGGGGGCTGTGAGTTTGGACTAGCCTGGAAGAACCCGAGCTCCTTGCCGGCGTCGAGGACGGCGCGGCGGACCTCGTCGCGGCCGCGAGAGAGGTCGATGACCGGGAGGGAGACGGCCTGAGAGGAGGCCGGCGGGCGCTGGTTGGGCGGGAAGACGAAGCAGTCCGGGAGCGTCGAGTGGGTCGGGACCGAGGAGAGGAGGTTCGCCATGGCTCTGTTCTTGATCTGGAAATTTTGGGAAGACGGTGTCGGTAGGTGAGCAGGGGAGCACAAGATCTCGGGAGAGGAGACAAATACGAATATATCCGAAATGCTTCACGGACATCCCAAAGCTTAAAGGTATGGGCCCCTTTTTCAGCCCACGAGCCGGCGAGCCCATGCTTCACACGACGAGTCCATTCCGTCAAGAAATCGTACTCCAAACATGTGTTTGGTTCGAGGAACCAACTGGAATGTAACGGGTCGGACCCGTCCCTGACCCACGTTCTAGCGTTTGGTTTGTAACTGGGACGGAACCAACTCGTTCCCACCCACCGAATATTCCCCTCAGATCCGGAACTGAGCGGTCTCTCCAAATCGAGCGGACCACGCGGAACCATCTCTCGTTCCTCTCCTCTCGCACGAAGCCCTCTCTCTCGCGTGCTCGAGGCACTCTCGATCTGCTTCCTCCCACGATCCGTGCCGCCGGCCGGTCCCTCCCTGGATCTGCGCCGCCGGACGCTCCTCTCCTGGATCCGCGCCGCCGGCCACTCTCTTCCTCGTCTCCTCCTGAATCGGCTGGCGGGCGACGGACGCGAGTGTGCAGTTCTTAGGCGGCAGCAGTGGGGCGGCGGGTGCGCGGCTGACGCCGGGAAGAAGGGTGACAGCGGAGGCGGCGGGTGCGGGGCCAAGGCCAGGAAGACGGCCGGCAGCGGGGACGGCTGGTGTGGTGCTCACGCCGGGAAGACAAGCGGTGGCGTCCAGCGCTCGAACGGCAGTTGGAGAGCATGGCGTCCGATGTGGATTGCACCGGCGAGTGCGTGGCCAAGGCCGGGAAGAGGGGCGCTTCCATCCAGTGCTCAGGCAGCAGCCATATATGCGAGCAACGGTGGCCGGCTTCCAGCGCTCAGGCGACAGCCTTTTGCAAGTGTTCTTGCCTATATTTGTTGACATTCGTGACAAACTTTGATGTCGATTTGTACATGCTTGTTCTTTCCTTTTACATATTGTCAGTAATGTCAGTAAATATACGTATATGATTGCGTATATATAGACTACTATGTCATTTATCTGAAATGTTGTGAAGCAAATTACAAATAAAATAAAATATGCTAAAAAAAAGACAAATAAAATGTTATTTTAGAATTTAAATGAATGCTACTGAACATACTATCAATTTTGAACAATTTTCATTCCATTCCATTCCATCAACCAAACACTGAGACGGAACCGTTCCATTCCACTCTATTATTATACCAAACACAGAGATGGAACCATTCCATTCCAATGGAACGGAACCATGACATTTCATGACACTTCGTTCCCGAACTAAACACACCCCAACAGAACGAGTCGGATTGATACAATACTAGCAGGCAGAAGGCGCCGCGCCCAAGTAAGAGCCCGTTTTTTCCTTGCAGTTTAATTTGTTGATTGCTCGTCTTTTGCTTGATGTTATTTAGTTTTATGAAGTATTGTCAGAAGATTACCAAGTGTCAAAAATAATATAAATTATTGGGTAGCATACATGCAAAGATGAACGGAGGAGTACAACAACGCGAACATTGTACTAAAAGGTTATACACTTCATAAAGCGAAAATAACTAGATTGTCTAGCTTGATAGCTATCAGCGCATATTATCGTCCTATGATTGTTCCCTTCCACTTATCCACTTCGCTCATGATGCCGAACGTCGGAAAGTATCATATATGACAATAAATTGAATGTTATCTAGCGTTCATCCTCTTTTTTTCGAAACGGGGTAAAATATTTGCTTCATCCATTAATTAAGCAGAAGAGAGTTGTCTAATTAATTAATGGAAAACCGGGCGAAAACCATCACAAACCGCTGAGAGACACACATAAGATACACACACATGCCACTCCAAAGAGGGCCTCGCCACGATAGCACAACGACGTCATCGTCATCACTTCTTCCCTAAAGGCGTCATGGCCATCAAAACTCTGAGAAACGACTCCAACTTCATCAAAGACGGTCGTGAAACCAATCCACACTGAAAAGGCCGTGTGGAGTAACATGAAGATCCGCGCCAGACATCAGGTATCACAGTGAGACAGCGCGCCTCCAACCCCGAATGAGATCTACTAAGGAGAGCTAGGCAAGGCAGGTGTCGTCGAAGATCACCGAACGAACCACCTGCCTGTCATCGTACACCACAGGGCCCCGCCACCGCAGCTTCATCCTCTTTCATAATGCACCTTCAACAACACAATGAACAGATGAATTCCATCAGGCTTAGCTACTATAGACACATTTAATTTATTCAGTATAAGCAAATATAATTATTTCGTGTAGTAAGAAAGGAGAACATGTTGGAGCATGCATTTTGTTGCCTCTCCCACTTAACAAATTGTGTGTTTGAAACTGGGGTTCGGAGGGACATAGATACTAATCAATCGGACGCTCGCTGAACCGTTGTGTGAGCATACAACATAGAATAAAGTACAAAGTATATTTAGTGCAGTGGTTAATTAATGTCTATCATTGATGTTATAGTTCCAAACCGAGTGACCAATTTGAAAGGAATTCGCAGGATTATGCCCTCGTATATGTCTACTATGTATCAGAAAATTCCTTTTTTTAACAATAATCTAATAGAGAAAAAAACAACTTACATCTAGAAAGTAATCCAAGATATGAGTAATCCAAATAGTTTGAGTGTCTGATCAATATTTTCACAAACAGTGTGATTTTAAACTGAAAATTTTGAGCATTCTCAAAAGATTCAAAAATAAAACTAATCAAGGGCTGGTTATTGAGTAACATGTTAACTGAGTCGAGCAAAGTCTGATGGGATTTATCCTGAAGATTAATATAAGAAAAACACAATGGCATTAGACACGAACAAAGCATAGATGATTATTCTGAAAACTGAACAATAAATGAGAAGGATGGCATAATAGTATAATTTTGTAAATGGCTAGCTCAACGTATATAAACTAATAACAAATACATGTTTATTTAGTTTGAGCTATAAACAGACAATAGAAGCAAAACCATTAGCTTAATATATTTGAGTCTTAAGTTTTTAGAACATGTGAGCTAACATGTAGACTGTGTAAGGGCATGCTCCTTCCGAAGCCGTTTTGGTGATTGATGACAATGCTTTTGCGGACTAATCGTGTGTGCTCAGTATTTCAGAGACTCATCCTTTGGCACGAGACGATTCCTTTCCCTCGGAATATTAAGGGAAGACGGGTCATCTCCTTCGTTTTGGTTTTGGTGGACTTGAGTCGTAGGAGACACCGTACTATCAAGAGGGGGTCCGCTTTCGAAAAGCTAGGGTGGAATCAACACGTACACTTCTTTTTGGCACCCTCAGCTCCTTTTCTCTCCTTGGAGCTTTCTGTCTCATCTGTAGTGGTGGTTGGTTGGTGGTGGCGGTAGTACCGCCGCCGGAGCGGTAGTACCGCTTATGACAACCAAGCGGTAGTACCGCTTGAGGGCATAAGCTGTAGTACCGGCCCGGTCGGGCTCGGCTACCGCCTCGACTCGAGGAGGTATTTTCTTGCGTCGGATTGTGCGGTAGTAGCAGCGGCAGTAGCAGCGGCACCACCGCTGCCACCACCGCGGCTAGTACCGCTCCTCCCCTCCTCTCTCCTCCTCTCTTCCTCTGTTGCCCCGGCTTTTCAACTACGCGGTAGTACCGCTGGGGGTCGCGGTAATACCGCCCCACCCAGCGGTAGTACCGCTCTATGAGGGTAATGGTTCACTTTGCTTCCCCTAAACCCTAAACCCTAACCCTAAACCCTAAATCCTATATAAAGAGGTCTTCTTCTTCTTGAAGACCTACCACTTTTCCCCCAAGCTCCTTTGTTGCTCCAAAAGCTCATTTTCACCCGATCTCTCTCCCTAGCCAATCAAACTTGTTGATTTTCTAGGGATTGGTTGAGAAGGCTGATGGCTTCTCGCCCCTCGTTGGTTACCCCAAGTGGAAGGTTGAGATGTAGCGTAGCGGCAAATTTCCCTTGGCAAAGGTACCAAGGATCGAATCCCGTGAGACTCCGAGGGTCGACAAGTAGGTGTCAACGGCGCCAGAAACTTAGTGGTTGACGGGACCTGCACACAGATACAGATAACTTTGCTCCCAACGAGTACAGAGAGGTTGTCAATCCCTCCGGCCTTGTTGTTTACAAAGGATCAAACACAAGAGATAATAATGATAGCTATGACTACAACTAGGAAATAAAAACGGGAAGTAAATAGAAGGTGTGATTAGCGGTGGTAATATGGACCGGGGTCCCATGATGTTCACTAGTGATGTCTCTCTCCCAAAAGACGATAAAACAGCAAAGCGAGGTAAACAAATTACAGCTGGGCAATTGACAGGATTATGTGCGCAAACCAATGGTAACTATGCTGCAAAGAAAGGTAGAGGCTCAAAAGCATGGGCGGTACGCCAAGGCAAGTAGACCGAAATCCATCTGCATCTACTACTAATCATCCACCTTGAGATATCTATCCAGAACATCTCGCTGGTATTAAGTTGCGAATCCCACCCAAAGTGTAAACTCAAAGCAACAAACAACTGCATCAAAAGAACTTTGCGTAAAGTAAACAATCCTTGCACCCGCAAGTACAAGCACCGTTGTTTTCTCCCTTGTGGCAACAGCACATCCCCTAGACTCATGTTTCTGTCACTCAAGCTAGTCATCAGGGGGCATGAACCCACAATCAAGCATAACGCTCCCTCTTGGAGTTACTACCTACTACTTGACCAAAGCAATAAACATCAACGGAGAACATGCAAGAATTACTCAAGAACAAAGATATAAAAGAGGTGAATCAAATATATTACTCAAACACAATCTGAACATAGTCTCATAATCCATCAGATCCCAGCAAACTCAGCAAAGCAACAGCAGAAAGATTACATATGTGCCTCGATCATGTAGGGCAGCTCACGAGGTCTAAACCATGAAGAGCAAAGAGGGGAGGAGAACATCACATAGCTACTGATCATGGACCCATGGTCCAAGGTGGACTACTCACGACTCATCCGGGAAGCGTCCATGGTGCTGGAGAAGCTCCCGGTGGTGGTTCTCCCCTTCGGCAGGGTGCCGGGAAGAGTTCTCCTGATGCTCCCGATCTTGGAGGCGCTGCGGCGGCGGAACAGAGGCGAGATCGCGAAAAAGGGTTCTGTCCTCGAGGGTTTCGGGACGAGAGGGATATATATGCGAAGGGGCAGCCAGAGGCGGAGCAGGGGCCCCAGGCGCCCCCCTTGCGCGGCCAGGGGTGGGGCCGCGCCAGGTGGCCGCCTGGGCCTCCCCTGGCTCCCCTCTGGCCCATCTTTGGTTCTTTGCGAAGCTTCCTGTACGCTGATTTTTCCTATATTTTTCCTGGAATTTTTGGAGCACTTTTAATATGGGGGAAACCTGAAATAGAAAAACAACAGAAAACAGGAACTGGCACTGTGGTGCACTGAGTTAATAGGTTAGTCCAAATATGATCAAAAGTGTATGGAAGTGCATCAATATCATAGCAATATCACACAAAAGAAGTATGGAGCAAGCAAAAATTATAGATACGTTTTGGACGTATCAACATCCCCAAGCTTAATTCCTGCTCGTCCTCGAGTAGGTAAATGATAACAAGCATAATTTCTGTGGTGACATGCTACCAACCATATAAGAACTTTTTAAGTAAAGCAATCAAGGCATGTACTTAAATTCAAGTCATAACAAGCAAGAGTCTATATTAGCATTGTAACAAGCAACATAAGAACATAAAGGTGCAAGAGCTCTCGCTGTCCGTGACTCGAATGTCTCCAAATGGTGTTTGCGTGCAAGAAAGGGGATAGGGATATACGAGAGAGTAAAACATAGTTTTTGTATTGTTGAGAACTTAATCTACTAAAGTTTCACACTTGGTCTTCTTTGGAATCTTATCTTGACTCATCCCCAGACCACTAGCCAGGTACAAGTCAAAATGATCCACTCCCTTTCGATATTTTGAGCACTCATGCAATGGATGAGCGTAAGCAAGAAAGTTGACACTTAGGATGGCAAAGAGAGAAAAATGATGAAGGGGGAAGACAAAAAAAGGTGTGAAAGGCTCACATCAATGAGGACAATCATAGGCGAGAGAAAGCCAAATGATAGATATGATGTGAGGAGTAGGGATTGCCATGCAACGGATGCACATATGAGCTAAGGTAAGCTCTCCAATGGAACTAGTGGGGGTGCATCCAACTTGCTCGCTCAAGAAGACCTAGAGCTCTTTTGAGGAGGCTCATCATTGGAATATACAAGCCAAGTTCTATAGTGTGAAGGTCCCCACATAGCTATATGCATGAATGATAATCTCTATGGAGTACAAGGTATAAGATGGAGTACGAGTGTGGATCTCTCAAAAGGAATAGTAGTGTGCCCCCCTCTCTCTTTTTATTTCTTTTTCTCTTTTTTCTTTTTTTTGTGGCCTCAATGGCTCTTTCTATTTAACTCTCATTTGTCCTCTTTGGGATCTTTTGATTTTGTCCTCTTTGGGATCTTTTCCTCACTTTAGGGGCAATACTCTATGTATTACAAGAAGTATAGAAGATCTTTCACACTTTACAAAAGTACTCAACATAAAGAAAATGAAACTATCATGATGTATGCAAATGTATGCCTCTGCCGGTGTAGCAGGATATGCAATGATACTAGCGCGTCATGTAGCAATGATTAGGGCAAGGCCCAACTAGCATGCGGCTCATCGATCAAGCAAAAGCATGTATGACATGAAGATCAAGTCATGAGAAGATGGATGTTGCATGGCAATGTATCTCGGAAAGGCTATGGAAATGCCTTGATAGGTAGGTATGGTGGCTGTTTTGAGGAAGGATATAATGAGGCTTATGATGACACAGCGTATCGTGCCAAGGATTTGGATGCACCGGCGAAGTATGCGCCAACTCTCGAGGTGAGAAAGGGCAATGCACGGTACCGAAGAGGCTAGAAAAATATGGCTAGGTGGAAGTGTCAACTTTCGAATACTCACATTAGTCCGAAGAACTCATGCACTTATTATCGGTAACTCTCAATCTAATTAGGAGGTTCACAAAGAGACAAGTACCCCGAGGAGGAGCGTATGGGGGTTTGGTTATCCTTGCGCATCCTCGACTCATGGTACGTGAGTGTACTCTAATATTCGATCCCTCCAAAGATTAGTGATCCATCTAGTAGCTAAAGTTCTCAACTATTTTGTAGGTTTTCGAAAATAAACACAGATTGCCCAAAATACGACATCTATCACTAATAGGCTAAAGCTCTTGACACCAAAAGTTCAGACATTACTCATGGCAATACCTCAAAACTATTGCAAGTTACTACTAAAATTAAATAGCAACCTCAGTTACCTACTTTAAGTTAAGACACACAACTCAGTGCAACAGGCAAACTCTCTTAACAAGATAAACATGAAAACTCAAGAGAGTTCAGCAACTAACTAAACAAAAGCTCTTTAAAAAGAAAAGCATGAAAACTAAGAGCTAAACATGACAGCAGCTATGGAAAGACAAAGAACACACACAGCAAAGATAAGCATGAAAATCCTATGTTGTGTTCTAGGTTGAAGTGGAGCGTGTTTCTCACCCACACAAAGAAAGCTGGGTTCTAACTTGTTATGAACAGCAAGCAAAGCTAAAGAAAACTAAAAAAAGAAACTAAGAGCAAGACGCTCCAAGCATAGCACATAACGCATGAAGTGAAAAAATATAGTGGAACGAAAGACGAACTGATAATTGTTGATGGAGAAGGAGATGCATGGGGGCATCCCCAAGCTTAGACGCTTGAGTCTTCTTGAATATTTCTTGGGGGTGCACGGGGGCATCCCCAAGCTTGAGCGTTTGACCCTCCTGAATCTTCTTTTATCATCTTCCCTCGCACACTTGAAAACTCCCTTCATACATAACTCATCATAATCTGATTAGCGAGGTTAGTACCCACAATAAAATAATTTTTCCCTACTGGAAATAAAGATAATCTTGAAGAGCTACCGTTTCTCAAGATTGCCAAAAGGTTTTTGCAAAGAAAAAGCAAGCTCAAGGTTCGCAAAACGAAGAAAAGGCAAAACATGACAAAATCTATGAAAAACAGACCAGTAGGTAGTAAATAATTTTTTCGGGGCACTTCTGCAACTCAAATAAAAAAACTCAGAACACTCGCTCGAAAGCCAATTGTATAGGGCACGCTGTCAAAAAAATTCAGATCAAAAAGATGATCTGGTGATTTTATTCAATTTTTTCTGTCCAAGGACAGAATCTGTTTTCTGGACAGCACGTCACAACTTTTGAACTTTCTTGCAATCGGAGGCTAAACTTGGCACAAAGCTGAAAAGAAAAGATACAATGATGATGCTACTGTAGTAACAAACATCAAGACACAACAAAAGCAAAATAAAACCTAATTCGTTGTGGGCTGCCTCCCAAAAGCGCTTTCTTTTATGCCTTTAAGCTAGGCATGATGCAAAAAAGAGAAGATCAAGTTTTATCAAGAGTAAGAGAATAGCTAGCCCGTGTAACGGACTCAAAAGGCAACTTAATCTTCTTTCTAGGGAAGTGTTCCATCCCTTTCTTGAGAGGGAATTGGAATTTTATATTCCCCTCTTTCATGTCAATGATAGCACCAACGGTGCGAAGAAAAGGACGTCCCAAAATAATTGGACATGAAGGTTCACATTCAATATCCATAATAAAATCAACGGGAACATAATTGTCATTGACAATGATAAGAACATCGTAGATCTTCCCCAAAGGTTTCTTTAGTGAAGAATCAACAAGATGAACACCAAAAGAACAAGGATCAAAAGGTTTCAATTCAAACATATCATACATTCTTTTGGGCATAACGGAGGTACTAGCTCCAACATCACATAAAGCATAGCAAGAGAAGTTATTCAACTTAATTTTAATCATGGGATCCCAACTATCTTCTAGCTTTCTAGGTATGGAGGCTTCTACCCTAAGCTTCTCCTCCCTAGCTTTGATAAGAGCATTAGTGATATGCTCCGTGAAGGCAAGATTAAGTGTGCTACTGTGGGGATCTCTAGACATCTTGTGAAGAAAACCAATAACTTCAGAAAGGGTGCAATTATCAAAACCAAGGTCACTACTATCAAGTAAAGAGGTAGTGGTGTCCTTTAGGCTCACTTGTTTGGTAGCTTCTATGGTCATAGGAGTTTCTTCTTCTACGGTTGAGGTCATAGCATCACCATTAATAGGTCCAATGGGACTAGGAGTGCATTGGGTGCTAAGAGTTTGGATATCCTCAACAACTTGGATAGTAGCAACAGTGTGGTGGGTAGGAAGGCTCTTAATTCTATCTTCTTCCTCCTTTTCTCTAGCCCATCTCTCTTTAAGTTTAGCCATCATCCTAATGTTTTCATTAATTTGCACTTGAATAGCATTCATAGGAGTGGTCTTCCTCTCCTCAAGAGGAGAAGTTCTAATTTTAAGAAACTCTACCTCATGGGCTAAATTGTCTACCTTCGAAGAGAGATTATCTAGTTTGTCTAGTTTTTCTTCTACACTCTTATTGAAGGCCTTTTGGGTAGTGATGAAGTCTTTAAGTATAATCTCTAGTTCAGAAGTGGAGTTCTTGGTGCTAGGATAAGTATTGTTGTTCCCATAGGAATTAGAGGGGAACGGTCTAGGGTTGCTACCAAAATTACTCCTATAAGCATTGTTATTGAAATTGTTTCTAGAGATAAAGTTCACATCTACTTGATCTTGAGCAATCAAAGAATTTAAAGGAACATCATGACGATCAATAGATGATTGCTTGGAAAGTAGAGACATGATCAAGTCAACTTTTTCATTTAGGGAGGAAATCTCCTCGACAGAGTTTACCTTCCTACCTGTTGGAGCGCATTCGGTGTGACATTGGGAATAATTGGTCATCATCTCGTCGAGAAGCTTCGTGGCAGCACCAAGTGTAGTTGACATAAAGGTTCCTCCCGCGGCCGAATCTAACAAGTTCCGCGAGGTAAAGTTCAAGCTTGCATAAAAAGTTTGGATTACCATCCAAGTAGTCAAACCATGAGTAGGGCAGTTCTTGACAAGAGATTTCATGCGTTCCCAAGCTTGGGCAACATGTTCATTATCCAATTGTTTAAAATTCATTATGTTACTCCTTAATTGGATAATTTTAGCAGGGGGATAGTACTTCCCAATAAAGGCATCCTTGCACTTGTCCCAAGAACCTATACTATTCCTAGGCAAGGATTGAAACCAGATTTTAGCTCCTCCTCTCAAGGAGAAAGGAAAAAGCTTAAGCTTAACAATATCACCATCTACTTCTTTGTACTTTTGCATATCATAGAGCTCAACAAAATTATTTAAGTGCAAAGCAGCATCATCTCCAGCACCGGAGAATTGATCTTTCATAACTAGGTTCAGCAGAGCAGGTTTAATCTCATAAGAAGGTGCTGAAGTGGCAGGTGTAGCAATAGGCGTGCAGATAAAGTCACTGTTGTTATGACTAGTGAAGTCACACAACTTGGTGTTCTCGGTGGAACCCATAGCAGCAGCAAGCAAGATAACTATTTTTGTGATTTTTGGTAAGGGCCACTAAAGCAAAAACTGAAAGGTAAACTAACAAGACTAAAAAGCAAAGATAAAAGATAGCGTGCAACTCCCCTATCTTGAAGAGTGGAGTCCCCGGCAACGGCGCCAGAAACTTGCTTGATGGCTTCTCGCCCCTCGTTGGTCACCCCAAGTGGAAGGTTGAGATGTAGCGTAGCGGCAAATTTCCCTTGGCAAAGGTACCAAGGATCGAATCCCGTGAGACTCCGAGGGTCGACAAGTAGGTGTCAACGGTGCCAGAAACTTAGCGGTTGACGGGACCTGCACACAGATACAGATAACTTTGCTCCCAACGAGTACAGAGAGGTTGTCAATCCCTCCGGCCTTGTTGTTTACAAGGGATCAAACACAAGAGATAATAATGATAGCTATGACTGCAACTAGGAAATAAAAACAGGAAGTAAATAGAAGGTGTGATCAGCGGTGGTAATATGGACCGGGGTCCCATGATGTTCACTAGTGATGTCTCTCTCCCAAAAGACGATAAAACAGCAAAGCGAGGTAAACAAATTACAGCTGGGCAATTGACAGGATTATGTGCGCAAACCAATGCTAACTATGCTGCAAAGAAAGGTAGAGGCTCAAAAGCATGGGCGGTACGCCAAGGCAAGTAGACCGAAATCCATCTGCATCTACTACTAATCATCCACCTTGAGATATCTATCCAGAACATCTCGCTGGTATTAAGTTGCGAATCCCACCCAAAGTGTAAACTCAAAGCAACAGACAACTGCATTAAAAGAACTTTGCGTAAAGTAAACAATCCTTGCACCCGCAAGTACAAGCACCGTTGTTTTCTCCCTTGTGGCAACAGCACATCCCCTAGACTCATGTTTCTGTCACTCAATCTAGTCATCAGGGGGCATGAACCCACAATCAAGCATAACGCTCCCTCTTGGAGTTACTACCTACTACTTGACCAAAGCAATAAACATCAACGGAGAACATGCAAGAATTACTCAAGAACAAAGATATAAAAGAGGTGAATCAAATATATTACTCAAACACAATCTGAACATAGTCTCATAATCCATCAGATCCCAGCAAACTCAGCAAAGCAATAGCAGAAAGATTACATATGTGCCTCGATCATGTATGGCAGCTCACGAGGTCTAAACCATGAAGAACAAAGAGGGGAGGAGAACATCACATAGCTACTGATCATGGACCCATGGTCCAAGGTGGACTACTCACGACTCATCCGGAAAGCGTCCATGGTGGTGGAGAAGCTCCCGGTGGTGGTTCTCCCCTCCGGCAGGGTGCCGGGAAGAGTTCTCCTGATGCTCCCGATCTTGGAAGCGCTGCGGCGGCGGAACAGAGGCGAGATCGCGAAAAATGGTTCTGTCTTCGAGGGTTTCGGGACGAGAGGGATATATATGCGAAGGGGGCAGCCAGAGGCGGAGCAGGGGCCCCAGGCGCCCCCCTGGCGCGGCCAGGGGTCGGGCCGTGCCAGGTGGCCGCCTGGGCCTCCCCTGGCTCCCCTCTGGCCCATCTTTGGTTCTGCGCGAAGTTTCTTGTACGCTGATTTTTCCTATATTTTTCCTGGAATTTTTGGAGCACTTTTAATATGTGGGAAACCTGAAATAGAAAAACAGCAGAGAACATGAACTGGCACTGTGGTGCACTGAGTTAATAGGTTAGTCCAAATATGATCAAAAGTGTATGGAAGTGCATCAATATCATAGCTATATCACACAAAAGAAGCATGGAGCAAGCAGAAATTATTGATACGTTATGGACGTATCAAATGCCCAGATCTACACTTCCACCAAGAGAAATTTGATTTCCCCCACTAATCCCTTGCGGATCTTGTTACTCTTGGGTGTTTGAGCACCCTAGACGGTTGAGGTCACCTCGAAGCCATATTCCATTGCCGCGAAGCTTTGTGATTTCATTGGAAGCCTCCAATTAAGTTGTGGAGATTGCCCCAACCTTGTTTGTAAAGGTTTGGTCGCCGCCTTCAAGGGCACCAATAGTGGAATCACAACATCTCGCATTGTGTGAGGGCGTGAGGAGAATACGGTGGCCCTAGTGGCTTCTTGGGGAGCATTGTGCCTCCACACCGCTCCAACGAAGACATACTTCCTCTCAAAGGGAAGGAACATTGGTAACACATCCTCGTCTCCATCGGTTCCATTCTTGGTTATCTCTTACCTTTACTTGTGCAAGCTTTATTGTGTTAGATCCTTGCTTGCTTGTGCTCTTGGTATTGTTGCATCATATAGGTTGCTCACTTAGTTGCACATCTGGACAACCTATTTTTTTGCGAAGTTTAATTTGGCCAAGAAAAGCTAAAATTTGTTAGTTGCCTATTCACCCCCCTCTAGTCAACCATATCAATCCTTTCAATTGGTATCATAGCCTCGTCTCTTTATTAAGGACTTTACCATCCAAAGAGTATGGGTGACACCGTAGTCGAGACAGAGGAGCACTCCGGTGGGAATCCGTCCTTGTCTACAGCCGATGGGGGGCCCTCGGTCTCTCGTGAGGAGTTCAATGCGTCTTTGGGCACATTGCAAACGTCAATGACGACCGAGGTCAAAGGCATGTTGAAAGAATTTCTTGATGGGCTTAAATTATACACCGCACCGTTGGACGTGGCTTGTCGCACTAACAAGGTGACGGATGCTCTTCCTGATAAGGGAGAAGCTAGTAGTGATCAAGTTCCCGTATCTAAGAATGGGAGTGGCACCTTTGCTCATGTTGAACCCCTCATTACTTATGGATGACCCGTTCCCTCCACGCATCTAAATCATGTTGGTCCTCCCCCAAGTTTGTTAAAAATGCAGATTTTGCAACTTGGGGTTTTCGCTTTAAACGTCATTTAAATCATTGCTCTACTAATCTTTGGAGAATCATTAAGCAAGGTTTCTACCCGCACGACCCTTACAACTTAACTCCGAGAGAAGCCGTGGATCATCAATTCAACTAGTCCGTTTTTTGCATTCTCCAAGATGCAATTCCTCCTGAAGATATTGCACATCTCCGACCCTTCTCCGTGGCCAAGGAAACATGGGAGCATGTTGTCTCCTTGTACAAGGGAAGCGCTAGCATTCAACGCTCAAACTATGAAGTTGTGCAAGATGAAGCCGATGAGTTTGCCATGATCGAAGATGAAGAACCCCGTGAACTTTATCGAAGATTAACCACTCTCGCAGTTTCACTCCGAGATCATGGGAGCAAGGATACGGATGATAATTGGATCAAGCACAAGTTTCCCAAGACCATGATGCCTTACCACAAGGCCATGTCCTTTGTCATCCGTCAAAAGCCGGACTTCCACACTTTGTCCTCAAGTGAAGTGTTGGATGAGTTTGTTGCTATGAGGATCTTGAACAAGACCGCCGACAATGCGGTGTTGTGGGCTCAATGATCAAAGAAGCCCAACCTTGCATTGAAGGTCAATGCTTGCGTGGAAGAAGAGGATGAAGAGGAAGAAGAGGAGAGTTGCCCCGAAGATACCAAATATGCATATCATGAGCACATGGCTCTTGCTTCACGACAATTTTGGGGCAACTAGAATAACTCAAGACCCAACTTCTACAAGAACAACTCTAGTGGCTCCAAGGGCAAGCAACGAGTGAAGACGTGCTACAATTGTGGCAATGTGAGTCATTTCGCTGTGGATTGTGCTTATGAGAAGAGGGAAGACAATTGTGGCAAGCGTATCCGAAAAGACAAGGCCAAGTCCTTCCACAATAAGAACAACTTCTCCAAGAAGACTCCTCCCAAAGGGTTGGTGGCACAAGAAGAGTATGATGATGATGAAGATGGCAAGACGGATGCCATGGCCTCCGTTGCTATTGCATCAACTCCTCGGGCGTCCCTCTTCGATTCACCGAATGAGAATATCACAGCCAAGTGCCTCATGGCTAAAGCCACCAACAAGGTAACCCCCAACATCAAGACTACCATCACTACTAATCCTTCACTGACGGATTGCATTGATGAAAGTGAGGGGGCGGAGGAGGAGGTAAATGAATTTGAGTCATTTATGAGTAAGCTCAAAGGTAAATCCAAGAAGCACTTTGTTGCTCTCTTGGAACAACTAGGTGAAGCCAATGACATGATCAAGGCTCACGAAGAGACCATCTGTAAGATGGAAGGTGTGACACCCGAAGACCGACGCTCCGGAGGACTTCCATATATTTCTTGATCGTCGTGTCTTTTATTTGCTTGTTGCATTACATCATGTCATCATGCTTCATGTCATTTATTTTGCAACTCAAATAAATAAAGTGTGTGGATCTTCGATCCATTTAAACTGAGGGAATTCACTCTTTATTTATTTGAGTTGCAAAAATTAATGACATGAACCATGATGACATGATGCAATGCAACAAGCAAATAAAACACATGACGATCACGAAATGTATGTAAGTCCTCCGGAGCGTCGGTCTTGGGGCGTCACAGAAGGTCATAGTCGAGGCTATTCCTTTGAGAATATCTCTCTAATGCGCTTGAGGAAGAGCATGGTCTTCGTTTGTCTCTTGAGGATTCACACAATGATGATCATGCTAAATTAAAGAAAGATCTTGATCATGATTTTGTTGTCTCTCGTGTGCTCAATTCCGAAAAGGCCAAACTTGTGGTTGACCATGCTAGACTCAAGGAGGAGTTTGATATACTTGACAAGGCTCACAAGGTCTTGAAGAGTGTTCATGCTAGCCTCAAAGAGTCTCGTGATCAACTTCTAGTTACGCTAACCAAGGAGAAAGCCACTTTTCCTCACATGGTTTTAATTGATAATGCAAATGCTATTAACCCATGTTGTGAGCATGTGCATCTTGTGGAGGAGAATGCCAAGTTGAAGAGGCAACTTGAGAAAGGCCTTGTGTTTTGCATACAATGTGAGAAGAACCTCAACGACCTTTTGAGAAATCAAAAGGAATTTGTTGCCAAGGAGGGGATTGGGTTTGCACCCAATCCCAAGAAGAAGAAGAATGACAAGACCAAGCAACCTCTTCCTCTCAAGAAAACCTTTGTGAAAGAGGGACATGTTACTTCTAAGGAGAAGAAGAACAATGTGAAGGGTGGTGGAGTCAAGAAGGGCATTGCCACCCCTTCCAACAAAGCTGGCAACTTTAACCCGTCTTATGTGTTATGACGTGCTAGTGATGGGCATGTTTATGCTAAATTTGTAGGTTCATCTTATGAGTACATTGAATGGTATATTTGGGTTCCTAAGAACCATGTTTCTAACATCAAAGGACCCATTACAAAATGGGCACCTAAACCAAGCATTGATCTATTGTAGGAGTTTGCTTTCGGTGGGGGATCATGGTTGTTCGATAGTGGAGCCACAAATCATATAACCCGAAGCAAAGACTTGTTGGTGGACGTGCACAAAGGCTCATCTATGCCCACCAATGTCGAATGGGGTGATGCTTCATCTTCTAAGGTATTGGGTCTTGGCAAGGTTGTCATTTCTCATCATCTCACGATCGAAAAAGTCATGCTTGTTAAGTCCCTTGCATACAATTTACTTTCCGTTCATCAACTTGCACTCATGGGTTTTGCTACTTTCTTTGATATTGATTCCGTGGCCCTCTTGTGGAGCAATACTCTTAAAGTAGCCTTTGTTGGGCATGTCGAGAATGGTCTCTATGTGGTCAACTTCTCGGAGCGACCCACTAAGACCGCGACATGCCTAATGGCTAAAGTTGACGTGGGATGGCTTTGGCATCACCGTTTAGCCCACGTCAATATGAGATCTTTGCAAAGTCTTCTTAAGGGGGACCATGTCCATGGACTAACAAGTGTTAGTTTTGCCAAAGATCGTGCTTGCAGTGCTTGTATCGAAGGAAAGCTACATGAGAAGGCTCACCCTCCCACAACTATCATCTACTCAACGAGGACTTTGGAGCTCCTTCACATGGATCTCTTTGGGCCTCCATCATTTGATAGTCTTTGGGTAGAAAGTATTGCTTTGTGATTGTGGATGATTATTCAAGATACACTTCGGTATATTTCTTCAAGAGGAAGAGTGCGACCCAACAAACTGTCATCAACTTTGCGAATGAAGCTCAACCTCAACATGATGCAAAGATCTTGATGATTCAAAGTGAAAACGGCACCGAGTTCAAGAACTACACCTTGGATGAGTTCCTTAGTGATGAGGGGATCTAGCATCAATATGCCGCCCCTTATACCCCTCAACAAAATGGTGTGGCGGAGAGGAAGAACTGGACATTGATGGATGCGGCAAGGACCATGATGGTGGAGTTCAAGTCTCCATACAACTTTTGGGCCGAAGCCATCAACACCGCTTGTCGTGCATCTAATCGGCTCTATCTCCGCAAAGGCTTGAATAAGACTCCATATGAGATACTTACCGGTAACAAGCCCAACATTAAGTACTTCCGGGTGTTCGGTTGTAAGTGTTTCATACTCAAGAAAGGTGTTCGTTTGTCTAAATTGGAGGCTAGAGCTCATGAGGGCATATTTTTTGGTTATGCTTCAAACTCTCATGCTTACCGTGTCCTCAACAAGTCCACCGGACTCATTGAGGAGACGTGTAACGTGGAGTTTGATGAGAATAATGGCTCCCAAGTGGAGCAAAGTGGTACTTGTGATGTAGGTGATGAAATTCCTCCTCAAGCCATAAGAAGAATGGGTGTTGGTCATATCCTACCCATTGAGGAACCCCTTGTGGCCGAAGGAGAAAGACAATGTTCCATTCAAGTGGAACCATCACCAACCCAAGACCCACACGCTTCTGAAGAACAAAGTGAAGGCCCTCAACCCAATGAACAAGGCCAAGTGCAAGATCAACCGAAAGATGGTGTTGATCCACCAAGTGATGCACAGGGCCAAGTTCCTTCTACCGAGCAAGTTCTAGATCAAGAGCAAGCTCAAGATCAAGAACAAGCTCAAGATCAAGAACAAGCTCATGACGACGCTCATGATGATCAAGTTACCGCACCTCAACTCTCACTTGAGGAGCAATTGGAGCTACCTCCAAAGTTGCTTCCATGCTCCCTTCTATAGAGAGCATCACATGGAGAATATCCTTGGAAGCATTACAAAGGGGGTAACCACTTGTAGACAATTAGCAAACTACTGTGCTCGTCATGCATTTGTCTCTTGTGTTGAACCCCAAAAGGTCTATGAGGTGCTCGAAGATCCGGATTGGCTCAGTGCCATGCATGAAGAACTCCATAACTTTGAACGCAACAAAGTGTGGCGTTTGGTGCCAAGCTCAGAGGAGAACCATAATATTATTGGAACCAAATGGATCTTCAAGAACATACAAGATGCTCACGGGATTGTCATTCGCAACAAGGCTCGTTTGGTGGCACAAGGCTACTCCCAAGTCGAGGGTATCTACTACGGTGAAACCTTTGCCCCGTAGCTCGCATTGAATCTATTCGTTTGTTGCTTGTCTATGCTTCTCATCATAACTTTAAATTGCAACAAATGGATGTGACGAGTGCTTTTATTAATGGTCCTCTTAATTAGTTGGTGTATGTCAAACAACCACCGGGTTCGAGGATCCTAAGTTCCCCAATCATGTGTATCAACTCGATAAGGCACTCTATGGCCTTAAACAAGCCCCATGTGCGTTGTATGAGCATCTTACCGAGTTTTTACAAGATCGTGGGTTTGAAATTGGGAAAATTGACCCCACTCTTTTTACTAAGAAGGTCAAAGGGGATTTGTTTGTATGCCAACTATATGTTGATGTTATTATCTGTGGTTCTCCTAACAAAGCTTTCAATGATGAGTTTTCTGTACTAATGACCGCGGAGTTTGAGATGTCCATGATGGGAGAGTTGAAGTTCTTTCTCGGGTTTGAAGTCAAACAAAGAAGAGAAGGAATCTTCATCAACCAAGCCAAATATACTCAAGACATGCTCAAGAGATTCAAACTAAGTGATGTCATGCTGGCCTCTACTCCAATGCCTACCAAATGCCAACTTGATAGTGATCCCAATCAAGGTTGTCAGAATCGTGATTTTGAATCGAATCGGAGCTTCGATGGTAGGATCGAAAATCGTAGAATCTTCACTATCAGGATCGTAGAAATGTAGATTCTAGGAAATAAAATCGTAGAATCATAGGGGTGAGTTTGGATTGTAAAGTCGTAGAATCGTATAACAGAATCACGATTCTGACAACCTTGATCCCAATGGTAAAGCAGTGGATCAAAAGGTATATCGTTCTATGATTGGATCTTTGCTTTATCTTTGTACATCTAGACATGATATCATGTTAAGTGTGGGAATTTGTGCATGGTTTCAAGCCTCACCTAAGGAAAGCCACTTTGTGGTAGTCAAGCGAATCTTTTGATATTTGGCTCACACCCGAAATTTTGGCTTATAGTACCCAAGAGGAGCAAACTTCGATCTTATAGGTTTCTCGGAGTCGTATTGGGCGGGGGACAAGGTGGATAGGAAGTCAACCTCCAGAGGATGCCAATTCCTTGGTTGCTCTTTGGTAAGTTGGTCTTCCAAGAATCAAAGTTGTGTATCTCTCTCCCCCACCGAAGCCGAGTATGTGGCTGCTGGTAGTTGTTGTGATCAACTTCTTTGGATGAGGCAAACTTTAAAGGATTATGGTGTCATTTGTGACAAAGTGCCTGTTTGGTGTGACAACGAAAGTGCCATCAAGATTTCTCTCAACCCGGTGCAACACTTCAAGACGAAGCATATTGAGATTCGGTATTACTTCATCCGGGAACATATTAGATGAGGCGAGATTGATCTTCACCATGTCAACACTCATGATAAACTTGCAAATATTTTCACAAAGCCCTTGGATGAAGCAAGATTTCGCGAGTTAAGGCATGAGCTAAATATCATTGATTTGAGCAATGTGGCTTGAAACTGTGCACACCTCTTCACACTCATCTTGCTACTCTAGGTGTAGATATGGACATAGGGGGAGTGTTTTTCTCTCAATGAACTTTCCCTCCATCCATTATGCATAAATTGATCAACCCTTTGAAATTCACCATTGTTTATGGTACATGTGCTTCAAAGATGAGTAGTGGTCATGGGCCCAAGGTTAAAATCTTCGCGGTGCCATACCATTTCACTGAAACATAGGTGGCCTCGGCCACCGCCCTTTCTTTGAGAGGTGTGTGCTTGCTGTCTCGTGTTCTCTATTTCTTTGTGTTTGTGTTCGTGTTCAGTTCTCTCGTCTCTTGTATTCTCTTTTGTTAAAGCTAAGTCGTTTTCTTTCAAATTGTTTTTGAGAAAAAGAGAGTTTAGTGTTTGAGTTCTTGGCTGGGAGGTACTACCGCTGGGTGCGCACTGTACTACCGCTTAACTTAAGCGGTACTACCGCCTGTCCGAGCGGTACTACCGCTGTGGGACGGGATTGTGGGGTTAAGTCAGGCATAGGGAGTTTCTTCTCCCCATACCCATTCGACCCCGTTTCCATCTTCTTGCTCCAGCAAAGAACTCGCTGCGAGGGGACTCCAGTGGGCTGCCTCCTCCGGGCCGTTTTCACCGTTTCCTTCGGTGGGATCAATCCCCACCACTTCCTCAAGCCATGGATGCCGGTATTGCCCCCCATCTCTTTCTCTTTGCTTCTAGATTTAAGATCTACGATTTAGGGGCAATAGGTTTGCATTCTTCGATTTTTGGCCAGATCGAGGCTTGAGTAGGATGGTGATGGATTGTAAACTTCTAGGATTGATAATTGGTAGGATTATTTTTGAATTTGGCATCCCGGTGGTACCGGAGTTGGTCACGGCAGCAAAGGAACCGCCGTTCACCGCCTGGAGCGGTACTACCGCTTGCAAGCGGTACTCCCGCCTACCAAGTGCGTTACTACCGCTGGATACCAACGTCCGCTATATTCCTACCAAATTTGGACCCATGTTACTTTTTCTCTTGGCTTATGCTTGTTCTTTCGTGTTCTTTCTTGTGCTCGTTTGTTTTATTCCAGGTGATGGCCCTTCGGAGCATCATGCCCGTCATATCAACCCAGGGCGCTCTGTCTCTAAGCGCTGCCGCACCTCTGAGGCCGCAGGTGCATCTTCAAGTGTTCCGCCCTCTCAATCCCAGCAGTCATACAAGAGTACTGTGAAGAAGCCCAAGATGAAGCCCAAGTCCGTCACTGTGATGACTACCAAGGAGTTTTGGGAGAAGCGCCGGCGCAATCCTTACGAGCATGATCAAGAGCCCAATTTGGTCAACCGTTCCTTCTGGACCCGTTTTCAGTGGGCTATTTATTTTGATGTGATCAAGACCAAGAAGAATCTCTTTGTTGATCTCCGCTCCGTTGACATATCCTATCTGAAGAATGATCTGAACTATTTTGGCGAAGCTCTGGAGATGTGCACTCGGTTGAACATTCCTGGCATTATGGAGTTCAACAAGGATTTTGATGCGGACTTAGTGGCTCAGTTTTACACCACAATTCATCTCGGTACTGATGAGGAAAGATCTCTCACTTGGATGACAATGGCAAGCCTCTCTCTGTCAAATGGAAGGCTTTCATGGAATTTCTTGGGGTTGAAGATCAAGGACTTGAGAATCCGGTTGGCTTTCATCTTCACCGCAATGCGGCTGCTACTCACAAGCAATCTCTCTGGCCTTACTGCACTCTGAGGGTTAACCTCGAGACGAAGAAGGAGACCTATGAGCTGCCTGCCTATTTGGATATTCTTCATCGCATTTTCAAGGAGACTCTTTTCCCTCGCATTGGGAACCTGGATATGGTTCACTCATTTGTTGTGGACATGCTTCTTTTCTGTCAACATGAGAAGGAGGAACACACTGGAGAATCCATGGATATTTCTCACGTCATGTGGTCTATGATGATACCATGGACCCAGGGTAGGGTCACAGGCCTGACCTAGGTACCCTACCCAAGGTCACTGTCCTGGGATCAGAGACGTTCCAAAGATGATAGAAGATACCGACTGAAATGGCCAAAGAGAGCAATTCACTCGACCATATACCTCACTCGGATACCCCAATTCTATTCGACATAATGAAGTCACTCGACCGTGCAAGAAACCACTCGACGCACGGAAGGTCTAAGTTCACACCAGGCTAGCAACGGTCAGGCATTCACTCCGTACTCCTAATGGCCTTTACTGCTCCTTATTTCAGGCATTATCAGTAACGTCCTGTCTTTATGTACATTGAACCCTCTATAACGTGGGGCGGCTGGGGTCCTCGCGCACTCTATATAAGCCACCCCCTCCTCCGGTACAAGGGTTCGCACCCCCTGTAACACACATACACCTATATTCCAGTCGACAGCCTCCGGGCACCGAGACGTAGGGATTTTACCTCCTCCGAGAGGGGCCTGAACTCATAAAACTCGTGTGTAAAACCTTGCCGTAGCTAGGACCTTGGCTCCTCCTACGTACCCCCTACTCTCACTGTCATGTCTAGTACCACGACAGTTGCCGCCCACCGTGGGGCAGGTGTCTTAGCAACTTCCGGTGAGGTTGCAAGTTTTTCTCCGATCTTAATCAACATGGTTTCCGGTGGTGGTCTGGCATTGGGCCACGAGATCCGACTCAGCGCGCTCGTTTTCATCGCCGACGACTCCGCATGGCTCTAAGAGGCCCCCCTCAATGTCGAGGCACTTCCCGTTCGTGGGGAAGCGCACTTCCGCGTGAGTGCTTGTGGCGTCCTTCTCCGGCAGCCGTCGACCCAGTATCGGTCGGCTCCCTCGTCGTCTGCTCTCCCCACTGCACGCCGTGGTAAGCTATCTGGTCAGTCGTGGCTCCAGCGGTGGGTGAAACACGCGGTGGCTTGCCAGTCGGCCACCCCCCAAGTCGCGGCTATCGAGCCCGACGAGTACCTCTACGGGCCGGTCGACTGGCTTCGTAGATACGCTTTCCGAGTGCAGGAGCAGTGACCCCGCGGCGGAGGTCCTCATGGTCGGCTCTCGGTGCAGTCTGCCTGGGTACTCTCGCGGTGATGGTGGCGGTAGCGACGATGGTCAGTCGTACGATTACGGTGGTACGTGCCTGAACCCCTCACTGCAGAGCAAAGAGAGGAGTTGTGTCTCCGTAATGAAGAAGCACTATATACCCCTATCTTGGGAGAGACTCCTGAGGCCTGGGCCTTGGAAGCCAAGCGCCTGGCCACCGTAGCCGAGAGCGCGCGTCTGGAGAACCTTCAGCGTTCACTCGATGATCGAGCCCGCCAACTGATTCCCGAATCCATTCGACGACCGCGGCAGTTGTTTCCTCCTGAGCCACATGTATTTTGCACTCCGATTCAGAACCTCGTAGCTATGGCCCGTATTGCAGAGTTGATCCAGCCGTCCCAACCGGAAGCTGGAAGAGGTCTGCAGCAGATTCGAGCGCTGCTCCGAACGACTGGTGAGCATAATGCGCCAGGACCCCTTGTGCAAGGTCTGGACGACAGGAACCGGGCGCACAGAGAAGGGCAAGACAGAGACCGTCCGAGTGGTAGCAGAGCGTACGTTTCTGGACCGTGAGTGTTTTAGCAGCGCCGTCAGGGCCGCAGAGATTCCTCCCAACTTCAGGTTGGCGGCACGGGTGAGTAAGTTCACTGGTGAGTCGAAGCCAGATACTTGGCTGGAAGATTACCGAGTGGCCGTGCAGATTGGAGGCGGCAACAATGATGTAGCCATGAATGTGATGGCCTGGCTTATTAGGGATGATAGACTACTCATATCAATAAGGAATTCCTTCTTTTCCGGGAGCCCATTCGGATAGAACTCCAAAGTTAAGCGTGCTCAGCTTGGAGTAGTTTCAGGATGGGTGACCGACTGGGAAGTTTCTCCCGGGTGCGCACGAGTGAGGACAAAGTGCGCAGAAAAGACTAGTATTGATATGTGAGGCCAGTCTAGATCCAGCCAGGAGTAACGACAACCGGCAGGTGTGTCCGGGGCGTTACAAGTTGGTATCAGAGCCGACCCTCGCGGTTACACGGATGTTTGCGGACAGTTTGCAGTCATGTTGTGCATGACGTTTGTGACCCGTCGTGGCACACGGCATGGCACATGTGCTGTCCTGGAAGCACAGACGGTTGTGCCAAGAGGGAACGTTCCCGTGGCCCGACGAGGACGTCGGTTCTTCTGAGTGAGGGTGTATGTGATGGCCTGGCTTATTAGGGATGATAGACTACTCATATCAATAAGGAATTCCTTCTTTTCCGGGAGCCCATTCGGATAGAACTCCAAAGTTAAGCGTGCTCAGCTTGGAGTAGTTTCAGGATGGGTGACCGACCGGGAAGTTGCTCCCGGGTGCGCACGAGTGAGGACAAAGTGCGCAGAAAAGACTAGTATTGATATGTGAGGCCAGTCTAGATCCCGCCAGGAGTAACGACAACCGGCGGGTGTGTCCGGGGCGTTACAATGAAGTACCTCCCCTTGATGCTGGGAGGCTCGGCCAGAGCTTGGCTGAATCAGTTGGCCCCTGGTAGCATATTCAGCCAGGAAGAATTGCCCCGAGTGTTTGTCAGGACCTTTGAGGGCACCCGCAAATGACCTGTCGGACTGGCGGAATTGCAACATTGCGTCCAGAAGCCGAATGAAACTTTGAGAGATTACATCCGGAGGTGGACCACTCTACATCCTACAGTGGAGAATGTGTTAGAGCATCAGGCAGTCTACGCCTTTAAAGAGGGCATATGGTACAGGGGGCTAAACCTGAAATTTGGTCGGACAGTAGATATGTCCCTAACTCGGATGATGGAGGTAGCCAGTCGGTACACTAACGGAGAAGAAGCGGATAGACTCCGTAGCGGCATTAAACCAGTCGCCCAAGATGATGGAAATTCCAATCGGAAACTGAAGCGCAAAGCAGTACCCGCGGCTCCGGGAGAGGCTGCTGTCGTGAACCAGGGAAAAAACAAAGGGAAACCTAAAGGCCCCTGGATCCCCAAGAAAGTGAAGGATCAAGCAGGAAATGACGTGCTTTATTTGCCGTATCCTATACACACCAAGAAGGATGAATAGGGGAATTTCATTTACCCCAAGCATACCACTCGACAGTGTGAAATCCTGATTCAGAAATTCCAGAAGGACCAGCCTAGTGAGAAGGAGAAGGAATCTGAGGAGAATGAGGACAAAGAATAAGAACATGGAGGTTACCCCCGTATCAACTCCACCTTGATGATTTTTGCTGACATTGAGAGCAAGAGTCGACTAAAAGTTATCAATAGAGAAGTCAACATGGTTGCTCCGGCAACTATGACATAACTGAAGTGGTCGAAGACTCCCATTACATTCAACCAGTCCAACCATCCGGCGCACATTGCTACCCCCGGGCGGCAAGCGTTGGTTGTCGACCTAGTTGTTGATGGCACGCGTCTGACCAAGGTTCTGATGGATGGTGGCAGTGGTCTGAATATCTTGTATGCTGAAACCCTCCATGGGATGGGCATTCGGATGTCCAAGCTGAGTGAGAGCAACATGAGGTTCCACGGAGTCATCCCTGGGAAGAAAGCCGACTCACTCGGTCAGATCACTCTTGACGTGGTTTTCGGTGATTTGACCAATTACCGCAAAGAGAAGTTGACCTTTGAAGTGGTGGATTTCCACAGTGCTTACCACACTATCCAGGGCAGACCTGCATATGCCCGTTTCATGGCTCGACCATGCTATGTGTATCCCAAACTGAAGATGCCAGGCCCCAACGACGTGATCATGGTCACCGGGGACCGGCAGAAAGCAGAAGAGTGCTACCAGAAGGGCTAAAAAATTGTTGATGAGCAGATGGCGGCAGTGGAGATGGAAGAATAGCAAAAGAACGCAGATCTGAGTGATTTGTTGCGAGCCAAGAAACCTGCTTCCGAGTCAGCGTTTCAGTCTGCCGGAGAAACGAAGACTGTGCACATTCATCTGGCTGACCCCAATGCCGCTCTGACTCACATCTCAACAATGCTTGACAGCAAATAGGAAGAAGCGCTCATCTAGTTCCTCCATGAGAACTGGGACATCTTTGCATGGAAACCATCCGACATGCCAGGTGTACCCAGGGGACTGGCTGAGCACCGTTTGCGGGTCGACCCTAATTCAAAACCTGTCAAAGAGCACATCCGTCCGTCCGCCGCGGAGAAGAGAAAAACAATTGGTGAAGAGGTGGCTCGGCTTCTGGCGGCTGAGTTCATCCGCGAGATATACCACTCCGAGTGGCTCACCAATGTTATCATGGTCCCCAAGAAGGACAAGTCACTCCGCATGTGCATCGATTTCAAACATATCAATCGGGCTTGCCCGAAAGATCACTCCCCACTCCCCCGCATCGAGCAAATTGTTGACTCGACTGCGGGGTGTGAGCGTTTGTCCTTTTTGGACGCATAATCTGGGTACCATCAGATTCGACTGTTTGGACCCGACGAAACAAAAATAGCCTTCATCACCCCATTCGGGTGTTTCTGTTACATTACCATGCCTTTCGGTCTCAAGAATGCTGGTGCAATGTTCATTCGCATGATTCAGCAGTGTCTGCTGAAGCAAATCGGTCGGAATGTGGAAGCATACATGGACGACATCGTTGTCAAGTCACGTAAAGCTTCTGATCTACTAACTGACCTCACCGAAACATTTGCAAACTTGAGAAGTTATGATAACAAGCTCAACCCGTCGAAGTGCACATTCGGAGTCCCAGGCGGAAAGTAACTCGGTTTTCTCGTTTCCAAATGGGGAATCGACGCAAACCCTGAAAAGTCAGTGTCATCCTCCAAATGAAACGCCCTGCGCGTGTGCATGACATTTAGAAGTTTACAAGTTGCTTGGCTGCATTGAGTCGATTCATCTCATGTCTCGGTGAAAAGGCATTAACTCTTCACCGATTGATGAAGAAGTCTGACAAGTTCGAGTGGAATTTTGAAGCTGAAGCCGCGTTTGAGGAACTAAAAACCCTGCTTTCCACCCAGCCGGTGCTTGCTGCCCCAGTAAGCAAAGAGTCTCTATTATTATATATCGCAACCACTGGACAAGTTGTCAGCACAGTGCTCACGGTCGAGCGGGAAGAATAAGGCAAGGCCTATAAAGTTCAATGCCCAGTCTAATACATTTCTGAAGTCTTGACTCCATCCAAGCAGAGATATCCGCATTATCAGAAGCTTATGTATGGGATCTACTTGACCGCCAAGAAAGTTGCGCATTACTTCTCAGATCACTCAATTTTAGTCGTCAGCGACGCTCTGTTATCTGAAATTCTGAACAATGGGGACGCGATTGGTCCAGTGGCTAAATGGGCGATTGAACTCCTTCTGTTAGATATCAAGTTCAAAGCAAAGAAAGCAATCAAGTCTCAGGCAATTGCAGATTTCATCGCCGAGTGGATCGAGCAAGAACAACCGACTCAAGTTCAGTCAGATCATTTGTGACACCCCGAGACCGATGCGCCAGGTGTCAGCCAGTTATTCGCTGTCGTTACCATGTCATCTGCTTGCGTGTTGCATCTTTGCCTTGTCATCGTGTGCATTGCATCCTCATGTTTTTTCAAAACTTGCATTTGTTCAGGTTCCCCTCGTCCTTTCCGTTGTCCGTTCTGAGCCCAGACACACTCGCACGCGCCCGCGGCACCTCCGAATATTTATTTTATGAGTGGCCGAAAAATGTTCTCGGAATGGGTCGAAACTTGGCGTGTGGTCTTATTATAGCATAGGTAGACCGCTTGTCAAGTTTCGTCGCATTCGGAGCTCGTTTGATAGCCCAACCATTAAACTATAACGGTAATATAGCCGGGTAATTCGTCGAACGTTTTCGGTCTCCGAAAACCCCCGCCGGGCCTCTCTCTCTCCTCTTCCCGCAGCCCAATGCCACTTCACAGCCCATCTGCAGCCCACCTAGACTCCCGCTCCGCTCGGAGCCGCACGATCGAGATCGTACGGTCCGAAACGGCCTCAAAACGCCCTAACCTACCCCTGCCTATTAAAGCTCCTCCCTAGTCCATTTTTTTGCCTAAACTAGCCTAACCCTAGCCCCCTAGACCTCCTCCCTTGGATTCGGCGCCGCCACCTCCTCCACTCCACTTGGCGCCGCCGCTCCCCGCCAACCATGGCGCGCCACCTCACCACCAGCGCCCCTCCGTCCACTCTGCGGCTGCCACCTAGCGTCGCCCCAACCCCACTTCCCCACCGGCCCGCCAGGCCCAGGCCGGCCCGCCCGAGACGCGACCGGGCCCGAGCCCAACTCGGTCGTTCCTGCAGCGTCGCCGCTCGATTGGATCGGGGATCCCGAGCACCCCGCCGCCGCGGCCACCTGCAAGCTCCGCCGGAGACCCCCCAGTTCCCTGCGTCCTCGTCGTCGCCCGAGTCACCGGATACCGCCCTCGGTCCCGTCCTCGTCACCTGGCCCCGCCTCCTCGCCGGAGTGCTCCACCGCCCGCGCCACCGCCGGCATGGGAGCCAAGCCTGAGCTTGTCTGCGCCTGATTGCGGCTCCCCGTCGTCGCCTGCGCCGCCTCCGACCGGAACCCGGCCACCCAGCTCCAGATCCGCCCGTCCCGCGTCGGGACCTCGCCGGAGCCGCGCTAGGCATGCCGCCGTCGACCCGTAATCCGCCGCCGTTGATCCCGGCCGCCCTCCGAGCCACTGACCCGTGGGCCCGAGCACCAGCCGTCGGACGTGTCCAGTCATGCCGCTGGACATGTTCGCCCTCGCCCGTGAGCCGCTGCCAGGTAGACCCCGCCAGCCCGCACCGACGGATGTGTCCGTCTAGACCCAGACACGTCCGCCCCTCCGTAGGTTGTTTTTTCCCACTAAGTCCCTGGTTCTTTTATAAATGTATGCATGTTGAGAGTGTGATAACTTTTTGTGTGATGGTCCGATTTGAGTGAATAATATGTCAAAATGTTCGTTGTGACATGCTCTTCATTTTGTTCCACTTTGGCATGCTTGTTTGAGTTCATCTTGATGCCCTAATCATCGTTGCAAGAGTGCTACATGTTTAAAACTGCTGATAACTGTAATTTTGTTGCATGCTTGTGGTGATGATATCTTTTTGCATGTTTATCCAAATGAAGCATATGATATGTCAAAATGTTCATTGTGAAGTGCTCTACATGATGGTTGCTGTAGCATTGATGTTAGGTGCCATATTGCCATATTAATCACTGTTGTAAAAGTGCATGTGGCTGTTAAGTGCTGAAACTTGTTATGAGATGCTGATTTGAATTGTTCATAGCTATTGGTGTGTTTGTCTTTTATACCACATGTCAATATGTTTTAGAAGCACAATCATGCCATTTTTGCTGTGGTGCAATCCACTTTTCATGATATGCCTTGTGGTGTTTGCAACAAGCTTGTTAAGTAGCCTTCTCGCTGTTGTTGTTTTCTAGGACTTGTTAAAAACTGCTAAGTCTGAAACTGTTAAACCCGATGCTATGTTTGCTTGATGCCCCACTCATATCCATGCTTGTTTTAGTATATCCAATGATAATGTCTTGTTGTCCATGTTATGCTCTATCCATCCATGCCCTTATTTGCATATATGGCGTGTTGTAGCTTATTTATTTCTTGCTCTCAAGTTGCTATAAATTGTTCCTGTCAGTCTGTTATCAGCAAGTTCAGTTTTGCCATGTCAATTGCTAGTGATCTATGCATCCTATGGCCATGCTCTTGCCTTGAGTAGCTTCATAAACATGCCTTCTTACTGTTGGTTATCTTCTTATGCCATGCTATGCTTTGAGTTAAGTTGCACAAGCTTGCAAACATGCCTACATGTTGTAATTTCTGCTATGCCCAGTTTTTCTCCAAGTCTGGATAAATTTATTGCATCTTGCCATGCTTGTTTAATTGTGTTCCAGCAAGTTTTTGGGTGTGCTCTAAGTTCATGCTTGTTAAGTATCATGTCTATTTCACATCCATGCCTCTTGTTATCATGTTTGAGTGCTGCAGTATATATATACCTTGCTCCAAAGTTGTTATGTGGCTGTTAACTTCAGCTTTGCTTTGTAACTTGTTTTGCTCATATCTTCTAGCCCGTTGCTCCGTTTTGAGCGTGTCTTATATGAAACTTGTGTGATTTTGTATGTAGAAGCATAATATCATGTTGTTTACATGTTTGGAGTGTGTTTGCTTGTTGTTCGGATGCATCTTGCATATTTGACATGCTTGGCTTGTTTTGCTCATATCTTCTAGGCCGTAGCTCCGAATTAAGCAAACTTTATATGTAACTTGACTAGAATTTCGAGTAGATCATCATGGTGCATGTTAACTTGCTATTTAACATCTTTAACTTAAGGTTCATTCAGATATGGACCAATTTCAAAATGTGCATCTGAGGACTTACCGGAGTTGTTATATGTTGTTTCCGGCCTTATTTAAACTTGTTGGGTGATGTTGTTCTTGTATGCTTCATTCCTTGCCATGTTTTGCATCATATAGACTTGTCTTGCATCATACTTGGTTGAGCATCTTGTCATGTTCTTGAGTGGTGCGTTTACCGTGTTGCTTGCTTCTTCTCGTTAGTGCTTGTTTCGTTGCAATCATAAGGATTCATTCGACTACACGTGGGTCGTCTTCGTGGCTTCTTCTTCGTCTTCTTCATGGACTCGTTCTTCTTCCTTGCTGGATCTCAGGCAAGATGACCATCACCTTGGATACCTTTTCTATCATTGCCATGCTAGTTGTCTCGATGCTATCGTTATATGTCACGCTACCTATCTTTTGTTTTCAGCCTCTCCTTGTTGCCATGAAACCTCTAACCTTTGACACCTTCCTAGCAAACCGTTGTTTGGCTATGTTACCCGCTTGCTTAGCCCCTCTTATAGCGTTGTTAGTTGCAGGTGAAGATGAAGATTGTTCCATGTCGGAACTTGTTGTTGGAATATCACAATATATCATATGTATAATAACACACATATATACTTGGCAATTGGTGGAAGGCTTGGCCTTTTGCTCGGTGTTTTGTTCCACTCATGCCGCCTTAAGAACCGATAAACCGGTGTTATGTTCCTTGATATTGCGTCCCTAACGCGGTTGGGTATATGGGGACCCCTTGACAGTTCGTCTTTGAATAAAACTGCTCCAGCAAGGCCCAGCATTGGTTTTAATTTGCAACATAATAATAACTTAATTAATTAATTAATTTGGGTAGGGGGTTGCGTCCCCTAGGATTCTTTCCTACATAACAGGAGGGGCCAGTGCTGATGGTGTTGCTCCCAAATAGAGTCGTTTGCGGCGCCACCCCTTGGCAACTTGGGTTTTGGTCGCTGTACGCTGTGCTCATCCGGACGTGGCCTGAGACGAGATACGCGCGGCTACTATCAGGGTGTCGGCACGCCGGGAGGTCTTGCTTGACTTGTATTACCATTGTCGAAATGTCTTGTGCAGCGGGAATTCCGAGTCTGATCGGGCCTTCCCTAAGATAAGAGGTAATATTATTATTATCTCTGCTAATCGTGAGAGCTTGTGATGGACTAAGTTGGGACACCCCTGCAGGGTTATGATCTTTCAAAAGCCGTGCACGCGGTTATGTGGCAGATCAGAATTTGTTAATGTTCGGTTGTAGAAAACTTGACAGAGGATTCGAGATAAAGTACACAAACCGTGTGAGTAAACGTGACTGTCTCTTTTCACTTTGATAAGAGAACACTGTGGGGTTATGTTTGACTCGTAGGTAGTTCAGGATCTTTAGCGATCACTACTAGTTTGCGACTGTTTGCGTAGATGCTCATCTTATTCTTGTACTCGTAAGTTAGCCACCATACTTATGCTTAGCCGCTGCTGCAGCCTCACCACTTAACCTCTTCTTACCCATTATGCTTTGCCAGTCTTGTTACCCGTGGTTATGGGATTGCTGAGTCCTCATGGCTCACAGATACTAGAACAACAGTTGCGGGTGCAGGTATCCAATGACTCGACGTGAGAGCGATGTTCTTTTGTTGGAGTTCTTTCTTCTTCTTCCTCGTCTATCTTGGGTTAGGTTCCTGGTCCGTAGCTTGGGATAGCAGATGGATGTCGTGTGCTTTTCATGTTTGCATCCGTAGTCGGATGCCTTGTATTGATGTTGTTGTATTCATGTAACTTGTATGAATTGTTGTATCCCCCATGTATATATGTAATGGTACGATGTAATGATATCCATCTTGCTAAGAGCCTGAAATGCGGTTGTGCCCCAATCACGTATGTGTCACGTGATCTGGATAGAATCGCATCTTGGGCCTGATAAGTTGGTATCAGAGCCTCGACCGACCATAGGAGCCCCCTTGATTGATCGTAGCTTGGCCGTTGTTGAGTCTAGAATAAAACTTTTTCGGAGTCTAGTTATATCGGAGAGTAGAAATTCTTTTTACTCCTCAGTCCCTTCATCGCTCTGGTGAGGAATCTTGACGTAGATGTTTTGAATTACTCCTCTTCCCGTTCAAATTTTTTTTAGGTTCACGCTGTTAGTTTTTCGTTCGTTGCGTTGTCAGTTCTTTTCATCTGGTGCATCTCTCATCAAGTGGATTCGACCCTCTTCTTCTTGCATGTTAAACCCTCAATTCTTTTCAACCGACGGTGTTTTCCCCGTCTGTAGTGGATTTTCTTTTTCCCACCCGCCCACCCCTTTTCCTTCTCGGAGCCGGAGTCCTTAATCGAGTATCCATCCTACTCATGTGAAGTCTATGTATTCCCTTCATCAATTATTTCAACTGGTGAATTCTCGTCTAGTTCGTCCTTCTTCATCTATTTTTCTTCTATGGTGGATTCAATTAAAGTTTTCGGTGTTGATCTTATTTTTTTCCATTGCTCAAGTGTTTTCCCCTTCTCTCGTGCGCCTCTCGCCATTTCATCATTCCGGAGTTCTGAAGATATCTCAGGAGATTCGTCTATGTTCTAATTTATTCGTGGTTGTCAGCTCATTCGAGTCATTCAATCGTTCTGGTGCATCGTTTCTCACTCGAATAATCGTTTTTCAACGGTGTTTTCTCTTCGGTGGGCTCATAACCCACAGGTCTTTTCCCAGGATCTTACCTGACTCTTCTAATTTCCCGGAATGCCCTCAAATTCTTTTCAAAGTGTGACGTAAGAATGGATTTCATCAGTCATATGCCTTCTCCAAGATCTTTTTCAAGTTCTTTTCAACATTGGTTCAACCTTTCCTATTTTTCATTCTTCCGGAGTGTCTCAACAATTTTGGCGGTGTATCTCGTCGTCATTCCCAACATTTCAAGATCGGGGAAGAATTCTTCCAAATCTTGTCCGTTCTCTCAAAGATTTGCGATGCTAGCATGAGGCTATCCTCTTACTTGTTCCGATCGTGTCAAATTCTTTCCTCAACCATCCGGAGTAATTCATCAATTCTTTTTCATTGTGTTCCTCCGAAGGCCATCTTCCAGAAGATTTTTTCGTTCTCAGTTTTCAACTTCGTCCTCCAAATATTCTTCATTGATGCCTCTTCGTTCGTCTCACATTCGTCCGGTGCTTCGTTCAAGTATAATTTAGTCAGTTCGTGATTGCTTCGTTCTCTTGCATCTAAATTTCCTCAAGTGCTTTATTCTTCCCAGCGATTCATTCTCTTGTATTCACTGAATTTCAATTCCTTACAGTGGCTTGTTCTCTTTCATCACTCAATTTTAATTCTTCCGGTGGTTCATTCTTTTTTCCTTCATTCGGCTTAATTTTTTACGGTGGTTCGCTCAAGAGTTCTTTCCGGTGTTATCATATCTATCCATTCATTTTTTATTCCAATCCTACCGGTGTTTCATGAAGATTTTCGCAATTCGCGATATATCCCTCTTTAACCATTTCAACGGGAATAAGTACTATGCGAATCCATTGCTTTCATCAATTTAATAGATGAAGGATAAGCATAATGTCGGGGATATACCCTACGGTATAAACCGCCGGATGTATGACCCGGCTGGAGTTTGGCGATTCACAGGTGACCCGCTTTGACATGGTTTGTTTACGATTCATTGGTAATCCGACAGGCGGGTCAGAGGAGGGACAAGACCCGGTGGCCCAACGGGCGGTTCATGAAAGGCCGACTCATGTTATGGTGGGCCGGTTTATGAGGAAAGCACAAGGAATATTCTCCTACAAAGGAAGCAAGACTAGGACTCCGCTTGTAATAGAGTAATCCTAATCCTACTAGGTCTAGTCATGTAACCCGCCCCTTCAACATATATAAGGAGGGGTAGGGCTCCCCAAAGAGGGACAAGTTCTCACAAGTTAGAGGCGCCATATTATTTAGGGCTAGACACAACTAAAGGAGAGCCGGTTTACCGGCGACTCCCTCGTGATCATAATGAGACCTATCCTCAAACAACATGTACGGCTATTACCGGATGATGTTTCCCGGGGCCCGAAGCTGTCTAAACCCTTGTCTTTTGTTGCGTCTCTCGATTCCGCCCAACCCCTCTCAAGCTACTACATAGATGCGTTGGCCTCACGACTAAATCCTCACACTAGGACATCTGCCATGACAGTTCCATGACAGTTGGCGCCCACCGTGGGGCCTGCGCAGGGTGGTGATGAGTTCTTGGAGGGATCTTTATCTGGGATGAAGAGGTTGACAATCCGCCGGATTAAGAAGGCCCGGTGCGGAAGAATCTATATCTTTTTTATGATGAGCAGTCAAACATGACATCACGGTGGCGTGGCGTTTTGTGCGATCGCTGCAAGCACAAAGGAGATTCGCCGAATCCGTGACGAGAGTCTTTTTTGGTGGTGGCAGGTTTTTTGGTGATCTGTCAATTGCAAGCTACGTCGAAACGGACAGGGAACCTCAATCGCGATTGTTCGGTCCGATGTCAAGTTGTGTTTACTGCTCCACCCATGATTTACTGATGGATCTAGTCCCGAGGAGGCGCTGTTGTGGCCATAACTGCTCCACCCATGTCAAGTTGTGATTCTTCACGTCGGTTTCGGCGTCAAGCCGCCGTACACCGCGTCATATTAAATGCGCAAGTTGCCACTGTTGCATATCAATCCGCTGCTAAGGCCTGTGCCAATGCACCGTTTCTTAGGACGATATCATAGGTGTAATAATTATTTAAGATACAATTAGTCCAATGCATTGTTTCTTATGGGTTGTATCTACATTTAATGATTTGGGGCTCATGCATGCATACGATTGGGCTAGAACCATTTTTTGCCTATCGCCATGTGCAAGAGTTATATCTTAGCTAAGCTACAACCTCACTCTCTTTCTTCATTAACTAACATGCCACATAAGCAAATTGCCTATGAAACCACACTAAGAAACTAGCATTGGCACATGCCTAAGTATATTTGAAGCCCCGAGATAATTAGTTCTCTACTGAGCCGCCGGTGCTGCACGGAGTGGTTTCAAGTCCCGAGGAGCTGCTGCTGCTCATGCATCAAGGATTCAAGCACGCTGCCAACAATTTGCTTGGCCGTAACATACTAGTACAGGTACTAGTTCCAGCACGTCTTTTGAGATCTGATTGATTAAGTACTACTTCAATTAGTACTTGTTCCACGGGAAGTCACCTAGATTTCTGTTCTGCCTCCGTTACGTCCGCGTCCTAAGCTATCAGGTGCTATTTGTTCTATTTATTTTTAAGCACATATTAAATCATCCGAGCAAAACTATTTTGCCCTGCTGTATTTTATGTGTAGGAGAATCATTCATTACAAAGTGGTGATAAACCGCGGAGATGGAGACACGCCAACATCATTCAGCACAGGTGGTCGTTCTTACTCAACGGACTCCCGCGCCGGCTTACAATGCCTTGGCCGACTCGCCCATCCGCGCCGTCTTACAACGTCACAGATGACTTGCCCGTCCGCCCTTGCGGCCGGTTCACGCGAGCCACACCGATTTACAACGAGGAGGACAACTAGCCCGTCGGCGCCGGCCGACCCATCTGTTGTTCAAGCAAATCAGGTGTTATTCCTCCTCAAGATATTTTAATTCCTCTAAGCACCATTAGACTGCCCTATTGGTGTTTTTATATACAGGTAAAAATATTGTTATACTTTAGTTATAAATCATGCACTGGCAACGTTCTACAACGACGTTTTCCTCCGTGTGACATTACCTGATGAACGGACAGCCAGTTCACGCGTCCGCGCCGAATTACAATGTGGAGGACAACTTATTCGTCCACACCGGTTTACAGCGCCACGGCTGACTGGTCTGTCTGCTCCCGCGGCCGACTCGGTCATGGTTGATTTCAGCTTCACCATGGTGATCATCAACTCTGTGGAGGATAATTTCTGACCAAATATGTCAGGACATTTGGTCACTGTAAGAGCGGTAGCGACTCGCCCGCATCCATACTGCCTTACAACGCCACGGACGACTCGCTCATCTGCCCTCCTGGCGGTTCACGCGTCCGCATCGGTTTATAATGCGGAGGACAGCTTGCTCGTTTGCACCGGTTTACAACACTACGGCCGATTCATGTGCCTGTGCTGCCTCTAATGATGTGATTGTTTTACTGTCCGCCCTGCGGTCTGGCCTACTCAACATGCCGAGTTGGCTAATGGACACTGATGTCTACTACACACCCTTCTTGTAGAAGTTGTTGGGCCTCCAAGTGCAGAGCTTTGTAGGACAGTAGCAAATTTCCCTCAAGTGGATGACCTAAGGTTTATCAATCCGTGGGAGGCATAGGATGAAGATTGTCTCTCTCAAGCAACCCTGTAACCAAATAACAAAGAGTCTCTTGTGTCCCCAACACACCCAATACAATGGTAAATTGTATAGGTGCACTAGTTCGGCGAAGAGATGGTGATACAAGTGCAATATGGATGGTAGATATAGGTTTTTGTAATAAGAAAATATAAAAACAGTAAGGTAGCAAATGGTAAACGTGAGCATAAACGGTGTTGCAATGATACTACAGAAGGCCTAGGGTTCATACTTTCACTAGTGCAAGTTCTCTCAACAAGGATAACATAATTGGATCATATTACTAGCCCTCAACATGCAACAA
Source organism: Secale cereale (assembly GCA_902687465.1). Lineage (NCBI taxonomy): Eukaryota > Viridiplantae > Streptophyta > Magnoliopsida > Poales > Poaceae > Secale > Secale cereale. Next base: position 646,952,453 of record LR738712.1, read on the forward strand.
AGAGTCACTCAAAAGTCACTAATAGCGGAGAACAAACGAGAGATTATGTAGGGTACGTAACCACCTCAAAGTTATTCTCTCTGATCGATCTATTCAAGAGTCCGTAGTAACGTTCAATCTGTCATAGAGTTCGTACTAGAATAACACCTTAAGACACAAATCAACCAAAACCCTAATGTCACCTAGATACTCCATTGTCACCTCAAGTATCCGTGGGCATGGTTATACGATATGCATCACACAATCTCAGAAACATCTATTCAACCAACACATAGAACTTCAAAGAGTGCCCCAAAGTTTCTACCGGAGAGTCAAGACGAAAACGTGTGCCAACCCCCATGCATAGATTCCCAAGGTCACGGAACCCGCAAGTTGATCACCAAAACATACATCAAGTGGATCACATGATATTCCGTTGTCACCACAGATAAACACGCGCAAGACATACATCAAGTGTTCTCAAATCCTTAAAGACTCAATCCGATATGATAACTTCAAAGGGAAAACTCAATCCATTACAAGAGAGTAAAGGGGGAGAAGCATCATAAGATTCAACTATAATAGCAAAGCTCGCGATACATCCAGATCGTTCCATCTCAAGAACACGAGAGAGAGAGAGAGAGAGAGAGAGAGAGAGAGAGAGAGAGAGAGATCAAACACATGGCTACTGGTACATACCCTCAGCCCCGAGGGTGGACTACTCCCTGCTCGTCATGGAGAGCGCCGGGATGATGAAGATAGCCACCGGAGAGGGATTCCCCCCTCCGGCAGGGTGCCAGAACAGTTGTAGATTAGTTTTTGGTGGCTACAGAGGCTTTCGGCGGCGGAACTCCCGATCTAGATTAATTTCCGAAGGTTTCAGTATTTATAGGAATTTTTGGAGTTGGGGCCAAGAAAAGGGGGGCTACGGGCCGTCCTCGAGACAGGGGGGCGCGCCCCCTTGCCTAGGGCGTGGCCCCCACCCTCGAGGGAAGCCCGTGGCTCTCCTGGCCAAACTCTTTTGCTTCGGGGGCTTCTTTTCGTCCAAAAAAATCATCAAAAATTGGCTCGTCAATTGGACTCCGTTTGATTTTCCTTTTCTGTAAAACCCTAAAACAGGAGAAAAACAGAAACTTGCACTGGGCTCTGGGTTAATAGGTTAGTCCCAAAAGTCATATAAAAGTGAATAATAAAGCCCATAAGACATCCTAGAAGGATAATATAATAGCATGGAACAATAAAAATTATAGATACGTTGGAGACGTATCAAGCATCCCCAAGCTTAATTCCTGCTCGTCCTCGAGTAGGTAAATGATAAAGAAAGAATTTTTGATGTGGAATGCTAACCAATATAATTTTTCAATGTAATTTTCTTAATTGTGGCATGAATGTTCAGATCTGAAAGATTCTAGACAAAAGTCTATATTGACATAAGAAATAATAATACTTAAAGCATACTAACAAAGCAACCATGTCTTCTCAAAATACTATGGATAAAGAAAGTTATCCCTACAAAATCATATATTGTTAGCTATGCTCCCTCGTTATCACAAAAAATATATTCATATCATGCACACCCCCGATTTCAGTCAAGCACTTGTTTTCATACTCTATCTTTTCAAACCTTTCAACTTTTACGCAATACATGAGCGTGCGCCATGTACATACCACTATGGGTGCAATAGAGGTGCTTGTGGAGAAGACAAGTATGAGGGAGATAGTCTTACATCAACTAGGCGTATCAACAGGCTATGAAGATGCCCATCAATAGATATCAATGTGAGTGAGTAGGGCTTGCCATGCAACAGATGCAGTAGAGCTAAAAATGAATGAAAAGCACAACAAAAGAAACTAGTGGGTGTGCATCCGACTTGCTTGCTCACGAAGACCTAGGGCATTTGAGGAAGCCCATCGTTGGAATATACAAGCCAAGTTCTATAATGAAAATTCCCACTAGTATATGAAAGTGACTAAACATGAGACTCACTACAATGAAGAACATGGTGCTACTTTGAAGCACAAGTGTGGAAAAAAGATAGTAGCAATTGTCCCTTTTTTCATTTCTTTTTTTTTTCCTTTTTTTGGGCCTTTCTTTTTTTCTTTGGCCTTTCTCATTTTTCTCTTTCTATTTTTTCTCTCTTTTTTCTCTTTTTTTTGCGGAGGGGCTTTATAGATTTAGCCTTTCCTCCCATGGGACAATGCTCTAATAATGATGTCCGTCACACTTTCATTACAACTCAGTATTACAACTTGATACTACAACAAAGTATGACTCTATATGAATGCCTCCGGCGGTGTACCGGTATGTGCAATGAATCCAGAGTGAAATGTATGAAAAATTATGCATGGTGGCTTTCCTACAAATACGATGTCAACAACATGATCATGCATGGCAAGATGACAATATGAAGCGTGTCATATGAATGAAACGGTGGAAAGTTGCATGGCAATATATCTCGGAATGGCTATGGAAATGCCATGATAGGTAGGTATGGTGGCTGTTTTGAGGAACAATATGGTGGCAGTTTTGAGGAAGGATATATAGTGGGTTTATGGTACCAGCGAAAATTGCGCGGTACGAGAGAGGCTAGCAATGGTGGAAGGGTGAGAGTGCGTATAATCCATGGACTCAACATTAGTCATAAGAACTCATATACTTATTGCAAAAATTTACGAGTCATCAAAACAAAGCTATCAACGCATGCTCCTAGGGGGGAGGTTGGTAGGAGTTAACCATCGCGCGCCCCCGACATCCACACAAAGGTTGGCACTCTACAAATACCTCATGCTCTAACTTCGTCACATAGCGGTTCACCATACGTGCATGCTACGGGAATCACAAACCTTAACGAAAGTATTTCTCAATTTCATAATAACTCCACTGGCATGACTCTAATAGCACTATCCTCATATCTCAAAACAATTATCAAGCATCCAACATCTCATTCTATTCAATGCACTTAGTGTGATTTTTTTTACTACATTGACATTGGATGTCTATCATGTGAAGACTAGTTTCTTTAGCCTAAACACATTACCATGCTGTTTTAATAGACTCTCAAATAGATATAAGTCAAGCATGTGACTTCATCTATTTCTTCAAAATAAAACCACCGCCGTGCTCTAAAAGATATACGTGAAGCACTAGAGCAAAAACTATTCAACTCAAAAGATATAAGTGAAGCACATAAAGTAGTTGAATAATTATGTAACTATGTGAAGACCCTCTAACATTGAAGAACTTTAGATCTTGGGATATTATTCAAACAGCAAGCAAAAAAAAATAAACTAAATTGACGCTCCAAGCAAAACACATATCATGTTGCGAATAAAAATATAGCTCCAAGTATAGTTACCGATGGATGAAGACGAAAGAGGGGATGCCTTCCCGGGGCATCCCCAAGCTTAGGATTTTGATTATATTGAATTTACTTGGGATGGCATGGGCATCCCCAAGCTTAGGCCTTTGCTACTCCTTGTTCCATATTCCATCAATGCAATACTCAAAACTTGAAAACTTCACAACACAAAACTTAGACAAAAATCTCCTGAGCTCCGTTAGCATAAGAAAACAAACCACCACTCAAAGGTACTGTAATGAACTCATTCTTTGTTTATATTGGTGTTAAACCTAGTGTATTCCAACTTCTCTATGATTCATACTTCCCAATACTACTCATAGAAGCATTGAAATAAGCAAACAACACACGAAAAACAGAATCTGTCAAAGACAGAACAGTCTGTAGTAATCTGCAGGATTCGCCTACTACTGGAACTCCAAAATTTTTCAAATAAATTGGTATATTTGCGGAATTTGTCTACAAATCATCTGCAAAAAGAATCAACTAAAAAGCACGTTCCAGTAAAATCTCACGACTACTTTAGCGAGCTCTAAAGATTCTGTTTTTTCACAGCAAGATCATATAAACTTCACACAAGTCTTCCCAAAGGTTCTACTTGGCACAAACACTAAACAAACCATGAAACCACATCTAATCAGAGGCTAGATGCAATATTTATTCCCTAACAGCAACAAAAACAAAAAACAAAAAATTGGGTTGCCTCCCAACAAGCGCTATCGTTTAACGCCCCTAGCTAGGCATGATGATTTCAATGATGCTCTTATAAAAGATAAGAGTTGAACATAAAGAGAGCATCATGAAGAATATGACTAGCACATTTAAGTCTAAGCCACTTCCTATGCATAGGGATTTTGTGAGCAAACAACTTATGGGAATAATAATCAACTAGCATAGGAAAGCAAAACAAGCATAGCTTCAAAACTTTAAGCACATAGAGAGGATACTTGATATTATTCCAATTCCTACAAGCATATATTCCACCCTCATAATTATTTTCAGCAGCATCATGAATGAATTCAACAATATAGCCAGCACATAAAGCATTATTTTCATGATCCCCAAGCATATAAATTTTATTACTCTCCACGTAAGCAAAATTCTTCTTATTCATAGTAGTGGGAGCAAACTCAACAAAATAACTATCATGTGAAGCATAATCCAATTGAAAACTAAAATCATGAAGAAAAGTTTCATTATTCTTAATAGCATAGAATCATCACAACGAGCATCATAGATAGCAACTTTGTTCTCATAATCAATTGGAACCTCTTCCGAAATAGTGGATTCATCACTAAATAAAGTCATGACCTCTCCAAATTCACTTTCATCAATATAATCATCATAAATACAAGGCATGCTTTCATCATAATAAATTTTCTCATCAAAACTTGGGGGACTAAAAATATCATCTTCATCCAACATAGCTTCCCCAAGCTTGTGGCTTTGCATATCATTAGCATCATGGGTATTCAAGGGATTCACACTAACAACATTGCAATCATGCTCATCATTCACATATTTTATGCCAAGAATTCTACGTAATTCCTCTTCTAGTACTTGAGCACAATTTTTCTTCCCATCATTTTCACGAAAGATATTAAAAAGATGAAGCATATGAGGTAACCTTAATTCCATTTTTTGTAATTTTCTTTTATAAACGAAACTAGGGATAAAACAAGAAACTAAAAGATTCGATTGCAAGATCTAAAGATATACCTTCGAGCACTAACCTCCCCGGCAACGGCGCCAGAAAAGAGCTTGATGTCTACTACGCACCCTTCTTCTTGTAGACGTTGTTGGGCCTCCAAGTGCAGAGGTTTGCAGGACAGTAGCAAATTTCCCTCAAGTGGATGACCTAAGGTTTATCAATCCACGGGAGGCGTAGGATCAAGATGGTCTCTCTCAAGCAACCCTGCAATCCAAATAACAAAGAGTCTCTTGTGTCCCCAACACACCCAATACAATGGTAAATTGTATAGGTGCACTAGTTCGGCGAAGAGATGGTGATACAAGTGCAATATGGATGGTAGATATAGGTTTTTGTAATAAGAAAATATAAAAACAGCAAGGTAGAAAATGGTAAACGTGAGCATAAACGGTGTTGCAATGATAGTAGAGAAGGCCTAGGGTTCATACTTTCACTAGTGCAAGTTCTCTCAACAAGGATAACATAATTGGCTCATACTACTAGCCCTCAACATGCAACAAAGAGTCACTCCAAAGTCACTAATAGCGGAGAACAAAAGAAGAGATTATGGTAGGGTACGAAACCACCTCAAAGTTATTCTTTCTGATCGATCTATTCAAGAGTCCATAGTAATGTTTAATCTATCATAGGGTTCGTACTAGAATAACACCTTAAGACACACATCAACCAAAACCCTAATGTTACCTAGATACTCCATTGTCACCTCAAGTATCCATGGGCATGGTTATACGATATGCATCACACAATCTTAGAAACATCTATTCAACCAACACATAGAACTTCAAAGAGTGCCCCAAAGTTTCTACCGGAGAGTCAAGACGAAAACGTGTGCCAACCCCCATGCATAGATTCCCAAGGTCATGGAACCCGCAAGTTGATCACCAAAAGATACATCAAGTGGATCACATGATATCCCATTGTCACCACAGATAAACACGCGCAAGACATACATCAAGTGTTCTCAAATCCTTAAAGACTCAATCCGATAAAATAACTTCAAAGGGAAAACTCAATCCATTCCAAGAGAGTAGAGCGGGAGAAGCATCATAAGATCCAACTATAATAGCAAAGCTCGCGATACATCAAGATCGTTCCATCTCAAGAACACGAGAGACAGAGAGATCAAACACATGGCTACTGGTACATACCCTCAGCCCCGAGGGTGGACTACTCCCTCCTCGTCATGGAGAGCACCGGGATGATGAAGATATCCACCGGAGAGGGATTCCCCACTCCGGCTGGGTGCCAGAACGGCTGTAGATTGGTTTTCGGTGGCTACAGAGGCTTTCGGCGGCGGAACTCCCGACCTAGGTTAATTTTCGAAGGTTTCAGTATTTATAGGAAGTTCTGGAGTCAGGAAAAAAGCAAAGGGGGGCTATGGGCCGTCCTCGAGATAGGGGGGTGTGCCCCCCTGCCCAGGGCGTGGCCCCCACCCTCGAGGGCAGCCCGTGGCTCTCCTGGCCCAACTCTTTTTCTTCGGGGGCTTCTTTTGGTCCAGAAAAAATCGTCAAAAATTGGCTCGTCAATTGGACTCCGTTTGATTTTCCTTTTCTTTAAAACCCTAAAACAGGAGAAAAACAGAAACTGGCACTAGGCTCTGGGTTAATAGGTTAGTCCCAAAAATCATATAAAAGTGTATAATAAAGCCCATAAGACATCCTAGAAGGATAATATAATAGCATGGAACAATAAAAAATTATAGATACGTTGGAGACGTATCAGACACCGATGAGGATCATAAGGTCCAAATACATCAGGTGATATCCATCTAAATCTATTTTCTTGGTATAAAATTCTTTTATCAAGAAAACAGTTACTTTGATCCGTATATTTTATGCAGGACAGTTATTTATTATAAACATGATTTATACCATGGGTACGAAGCACGCGCTGGCAACGTCCTGCCCGGCGTTCGTCTGTGCCACATTACTGTTGGAAATATGCCCTAGAGGCAATAATAAAGGTATTATTATTATATTTCCTTGTTCATGATAATTGTCTGTTATTCATGCTTGAATTGTATTGTAAAGAAACAGCGATACATGTGTGAATACATAGACCACAATGTGTCCCTGGTAAGCCTCTAGTTACTAGCTCGTTGATCAACAGATGGTCACGGTTTCCTGACCATGGACATTGGATGTCATTGATAATGGGATCACATCATTAGGAGAATGATGTGATGGACAAGACCCAATCCTGAGCCTAGCACGAAATCGTTTAGTTCGTAATGCATAAGCTTTTCCGGTGTCAAGTGTTTATTCCTTAGACCATGAAGGTTGTGCAACTCCCGGATACCGTAGGAATGCTTTGGGTGTGCCAAACGTCACAACGTAACTGGGTGGCTATAAAGGTACGCAACGGGTATCTCCGAAAGTGTCTGTTGAGTTGGTACGAACCGAGACTGGGATATTGTCATTCCGTATGATGGAGAGGTACCTCTGGGCCCACTCGGTAAGACATCATCATAATGAGCTCAAGGTGACTAAGGAGTTAGTCACGGGATGATGGATTACGGAACGAGTAAATAGACTTGCCATGACGAGATCGAATAAGGTATCGGGCATACCGACGATCGAATCTCGGGCAAGTACTGTACCGATAGACAAAGGGAATAACATACGGGATTGAGTGAATCCTTGACACAGTGGTTCATCCGATGAGATCATCGAGGAACACGTGGGAACCAACATGGGTATCCAAATCCTGCTGTTGGTTATTGACCGGAGAGTCGTCTCGGTCATGTCTGCGTGTCTCCCGAACCAGTAGGGTCTACACACTTAAGGTTCGGTGACGCTAGGGTTGTAGAGATACATGCACATGGAAACCCGAATGTTGTTCGGAGTCCCGGATGCAATCTTGGATGTCACGAGGAGTTCCGGAATGGTCCGAAGGTAAAGAATGATATATAGGAAGTCCAGTTTCGGCCATCGGGTGAACTCCGGGGGTCACCGGGAGTGTCCCGGGACCACCGGAGGGGTCCCGGGGGTCCACCGGGTGGGGCCACCCATCCTGGTGGGTCCCCTAGGCCGCAAGGGGAAGGGGGCCAGCCCCTGGTGGGCTGGCGCACCCATATGGGCCCCCCTCCATGCGCCTATGGTTGAAACCTTAGGGGGAGGGGGCGCCCCCTATGCCTTGGGGGGCAAGTTTCCCCCCTTGGCCGCTGCCCCCCTGGAGATCTGATCTCCTAGGGCCGGCGCCTCCTGGCCCCTAAATATAGTGGGGGGGGGGGGGGGG